>CM070008.1:36205804-36805804 GCA_036247105.1 Cirrhinus mrigala | reverse complement strand
TAATAGTAATATGCATTGCTAAAAACTTTTATTTGGACAACTTTAAAACTGATTTTCTCAGTTTTTTTATTTTTTTTTTTTTTTGCACCCTCAGATTCCAGATTTTATCTGTATCTTGGCAAAATATTGTCCTATTCTAACAAACCATACATTGATTGAAAGTTTATCTATTCAGCTTTCAGATGATGTATAAATCTCAATTTTTTTTTAAAAAAAAATGACCCTTTTGACTAGTTTTGTGATCCAGGGTCACATTTGTCAAATGTAGATAATCGAGTTAGTTCTACATACGACAGCGTGTTAAATATGCATTTTATTGATAGCAGTTTTGTAAACATTAATGAATTTAATACATTTTCACATTTAGCATTGCAGCTTTATATATAGTTTTAGAACAATATAAAGGCTTGCAACTGGATTGCATTTACTGCACTGCATCATGCCTCCAAAAAGCCTGTACTAACACATTTTGGAAGAATTGTTTAAAATGCACACTTTACTGAAATGGAAAAAAGAAGCAATGCAAATGCATTTTCCTCCAAGTATTTATTGACAACTGTTAAGGAACTGGAATTGCTGAAAATATGCAAAATAAATGTATAAGTGTAGTTCTAAGGGCAATGTGCCAAACGGTTTTTAAACTTCTCAGAAGCCAAACTCAGTTTATTCATTGTGAAACTATTTGCATTAACCAAAGGAAATGACAAGACTAACAAAGGTGTGATTTCAGCTGTCACGTACACGTACACGTACAAGAAACTATTTTCCTTAAGCTGATATACAACACGGTCAGCCAAGATCTTGAGTTAGGCATTTCATGCTCTTTCATTCTTGCTATACTGTACTCTACCAAAGATGCAACAGTTGTATAGCCTTACGACTGTTTCATATCAGAAACTGCATTAGAAAGTGCAGTAAAATGCATTTATTTTTATGCTAGATGGAGGTGCTCAACTCAACCAGCAGCTATGATGACAACTACTCATATGTGTATGATGAATCATTAATCACAATGTGTGAGGTTGACGACTTTAACATAACCACCGGCGTGTGCTACGCCACGATCTTCTTCCTCAGCATCCTTGGAAATGGCTTCCTTGTGTTTGCACTCACCTGCTATGAAGATCTCAAGAGGGCCACCAACTTTTTCATGTTCTGTTTGGCTCTTTTTGACCTTCTGTTCACACTGACGTTGCCTTTCTGGTGCATAGAGTTTCTTCATCACTGGGTTTTTGGTGACTTTGCCTGTAAGATCATGACCGCGGCCTATTTTGTTGGCATCTATGGAAGCCTTATTCTTCTCACGGCCATGACCCTCGACCGGTTTGTTGTGGTTGTGGTCAGAAGCTACTGGCTGACACGAAGTCGAAGACTCAAATGTGCAAAAGTTGCCTGTGTTGGCGCCTGGATCATCAGTGTGATTGCTTGCCTGAGAGATTCAATAGCCGCAAAGGCACAAAAAGTTCATATCGAGACATACACTTGTGAAAGCAGCAGTGAGTATGATGACAACGTCGGATATTATGCACAGCTCATTCTGCTGTTCCTCGTACCGTTTGCATTCATTGTTTTCTGTTACACCAAAATCATTTTGACCCTCATGTCAACGTCAACCAGGCAGAAATACAGGACTGTGATTCTGGTGCTGTGCATTGTTATAGCTTTTTTCATATGCTGGGGGCCGTATCATATCATCATCGTGTTGATGTCCATCTATGAGTTTGATAAATGCAAACATAAACAGCTGCATGCTGCATTTATCGTCTGCAGGATTCTGGCATTTTCTCACTGCTGCATGAACCCAGCACTGTATATTGTCAGAGGGAAGTATAGAAACCTCTTGTCAAGCTTTTTGTTCTGCTCGCCTGAACTCAGGCAGCCGGGGCTCTACAGGGGACCGACGGATCCGAGCGACTCCGGGATTCATCCGTACACAAATGAAGGAGTTTACGAAAACTGTGAAGTGCAACAAACAATGTCACAGAGCTGAACACACTAAAAACAATGTAAAATTTTGAAATATTTTTATTATTTAATATAACTGTTTTCTATTCAAATATATTTAAAAACGTATTTTATTCCTGTGATCAAAGCTAAATTTTCAGCATCATTACTCCAGTCTTCAGGTTCACATGAACCTTCAGAAAGAAGGAAACATTTTTTAATAATTTTTTATTATAATTATTTCAACCAGTTGAGTCCATTTTTTTCAGGATTCTTTGATGAATAGAAAGATCCAAAGATCAGCATTTCTCTGAAATAAATATATATATATATATATATATATATATATATATATATATATATATATATATATATATAGATAGATAGATAGATAGATAGAGAGATGGATATAGATATAGATATATAGATATAGTAGACATTTGAAGTAGATTAAAAAAGTTAATCAAAGTTGTCCTAAGACAAGAACGAGTATTGTTTTGGTTTTAGGACAACTTTGATTAAAGGTTTTGATCCATGATGCTAAAAATTCAGCCTTGAAATCACAGGAATAAATTACATTTTAAAATATATTCAAATAGAAAGCAGTTATTGAAATAGTAAAAACATTCTTAAATTTTAATGTTTTTTCTGTACTTTAGATCAAATAAATGCAGACCTGGTGAGCAGCAGAGACTCCATTAAAAATGATCAAAAACTTTTGACTGGTAGTGTACACTAGTGATGCGCGGATGGCGGTTATATCCGTGGGTCGGGTGGGTCGGGTAATAGAAAAATGCATTCTGATTATTTGCGGGTGGGTCGCGGGTGGATGAGATAAATCAATAATGACGCAAATATTAACTACATTTTCTAAAATATGAACCTGTTTTAAACACTTTGTTTGTGTGTGTGTGTGTGTGTGTGTGTGTGTGTGTGTGTGTGTGTTGTGACAGAAAAGGTGGCATTCCAGATAAAGTGTGAAGGGAGTTACGCCTGTTAATGCTATTGAGTAATATGCAGTGGTGTACAGAACCTGCGTATACCCATTTCTTTATCAGTCGGCTTTGCGTATACCCACTTCTAAATCCCCTCTGATGCGCATCATTCAGTAGTGTCCTGCATTAGCCAAAATCATGACAGGCCACCATTTCTAATTAAATCGTATGTGAATAAAGGCAAATATTGGCGCCGGCTTCCTTTGAAATATGTTTGATGATTGCGCCTGATGCGCCCGCGCCCGCTCCGTCCGCGCCAGCACCACATTTGCTGCCTGTTCATACGCGAGAGCATGTCAAGGGAGGCACGCCGAGTATTAAAATAATAACTGATTACTAATTTGAATCAGTATATTATAACAAAAACAATACATTAAAAATGAAAAGAATTAGATTTTTACGATCAAAAATGTCTTAAACTGGGTAAACCCCTGTAAACTTTTGTCCAGTAGGTGTTCAAACACCCAACCGATTTCATCAGAGATTGCAGAGAGTCACGTCCAGATGCCAGTTAACGTTATTCTTTTTAGCGTGGATTTGGCTTAAAAGCACGCGTGACCGACCGAGCTTATATAGGTATGCAGCGATGTGCATTGTGCAGATCAGCTCAATCAATCTGCTGTTAAAAATTAACCATCCATTCATCATGTCATCATGCAAAGCTAAGAATTAGAATAATTGTAAATGACAATCGGGTGCGGTTATCTAAATCAGAGAAAAATACAGGTGCGGGTGGGTGGCGGGTAGGGATGAGCGATATCTTTTCGTTTGCGATATACCGGTAAAAAGTTTCCCTACAATAAGAATTAGTCTTCCCGCGATAATAACGATAATGTCTACAGTAGCACGTGTGCGATACAGTTTTGCATGTATATGAACCTGTTTACAAACCTGTTGTCCAACAAAGATATCATTTATTGACATGCTTTTTCTCTAAATTAACTTCATAGCATAGTCGAGTGCTTGAAATAACCTTTTGCGATCAGGCGTGGTTTAATATCACAGAATGAGGCAGAAATCATACTATTTTATAGCATTATAAAAGCTATGTCGATTAGCATTGCATTATAAATATAGTTTATCCTTATAAAAATACCCAAGAATGATTGAAGAACACAGACAAACCATATTTTGTAGTAATGGTATGTTTATTGTCAAGTTTCCTCAGTTAAAATTTCTCTGTCTGCGTTTTATTCAGCTACAGCAGTAACCTGGAGCTTCAGTATTATTACTTCCGCTATAAAGTATATGTGGAGTTTCCGCGCTAGGGCGCCCTCCGGCTTTCAGTATGAATTAAACAGTCGTTACATTATACAAGTGTACTCAGTTATGTCTATTTTGGGTAAAAATAGGAAAGATAATACTTTTCTCTAAAGAAACAGGATTCCCTGAATTATCGTCATTGATATTGTTATCGTAATAATACCAGAAATTATCGTGACAAATTTTTAAAGGGGTCATCGGATGCCCATTTTCCACAAGTTGATATGATTCTTTAGGGTCTGAATGAAAAGTCTCTAATATACTTTGATTAAAAATTCTCAGTGGTTTTGTAAAACAACACCCTTTTTACCTTGCCAAAAATCATCTCATTCTAAGGGGTTGTTCCTTTAAATGCAAATGAGCTCTGCTCACCCCGCCCCTCTCTTCTCTCTGTGGAAAGACGATCTTGTTTACATTAGCCGCATTTAGCTGCTAAGCTTCCTAACTACCACGTTATAAGGAAAGGCGATTGCAAAGATTCATAAAAAAGGCTTATACTCACTTCTGCTGTAAGTGAAGCTGGTTCAGAATGATTCGCGCGAACATAGACGGATATATGTAGATCGGGAGGCTCATTCCATTCACAAACAAACCTAATCCACTGCATCTTCAGCGGCTCAGATGTTGGGAGTAAATGACGACCACTATGTTCATTATTACATCCAGCAACAAAACACCTCAATCGCTCAATCGGAGATATTCTTGTCTAACTTACATCCCTGCTCTGGCATCAAAACATGGAAAGTTACTGGACTGTGACAGCTGGTCTGAGGTAAGAACTCATGTCAGTCAACTATTGTGGGAGCGGCCTCTGTTGATGTGACGCCACACCGACAGGCATCTGAGAACGGCTCGATTTGAAAAAGAGGATATTATTTTTACAGATTAATTAAAAACCACTGCATGGATTTGTATCATCATAGGGTAGATTTGTACATACACTGCCAACACACATTAATGCTCAAACAACATGAAAAAGTGAACTTGGCATCCGATGACCCCTTTAAGCCCATATCGCTCATCCCTAGTGCCGTGCCGTGACGTTTGACCTCATCAGCGCATCTTTAGTGTACACACAGACAGACAGAGATATAGATATATGTATATAGTTTCTAACACTTGGAGTAAAACTTAGCTTAGCTCAGGTTAGCTGTTTTTTTCTTCACTCTTTCACTGTATTAGAAGTTTTAGAAGTTATAGTGAAACATTTCTTATATTATATATTTCTTTCTTTTTGTCTTTGCTTCTGGGTATGCATTTCTGTGGTCTGATCTTTTAAAAAAAAATAATAATAAAATAAAAAACTGTCATTCTTTATAGTCTCTGGAAAGCGCAGTAGCATTTGTCCAAATTAATCACGTATCAATTTCAGAACGTGTATTTAAGTTTGTATTTTTTCCTAAAATCAGTGTTTACTTTCTGTTCCTTACACAAAACTATTGCATGACTTCAGAAGATTCGGAATTTAGTCATATATGTCAATTTTACAGTGGTTTTCATTTACTGTGAATAATCATTGCATGGAAAAACATATACACTTATAAAAATAAAGCTTCTTTATTGGCATCTATGGTTTCATGAAGAACCTTTAACATCCATGGAACCTTTCCATTCCACAAAAGGTTCTTTATAGTGGAAAAATGTTCTTTAGATTGTTAAAATGTTCTCCACACTCTTTCAAGATTTTTCAAGAAGTGTTCACTAAGCATTTTTGGGGGGAACCAAAAAAGGTTCTTCAATTGCATTGCTACGAAAACTCACTTTTGGAACCTTTTTATCTTGCGTTTGAATTTTAAAAGTGGACTTGACTAATTGCAAACATTTTGTTTTCTGATATGATCTTTATGCAATTTTTTTGACAGACGATATGATAAATGAAGAGACAGCGCACGAGGTCTTCAATTCCAGCTATGATTATAACTACACATATGAGTAATTATTATTCTTTGATTACATTAGAGGAGGATAATTTTCTGTTTAATATAATCATCACTATTTGCTACACTCTCATCATCTACATTAGTCTACCAGTAAACAGCTCTCTGCTTTGGGTGGTCTTGAAAAAAGTGGGTGCCGTTTAACATCTTCCTGTTTCTCATGTCCTTGAGGTCTTTGGGCGTTTTTTGTATTGGAGGGAAGCTTTTGGGAGATTGCATACTGTGTCACTCACATTCTGGCGTATTCCCACAGCTGTCTGAATCCGTTAGTCCACATCTTTGGAGAGGAGAACCTGCCGTTGAGCAGAGGTTTCCCGTCGGCTCTCGCAGAGGTTCAGCATGCAAACGTTCAGCAACCCCAGTAGCTTCTCAGGCCAGGTTCATCTCTGATTGTGTCAAAGATCAAGTGTCATGTTGTCATTTTGTTGCGACTCCAGAGTGAATCACGTGATGTTTACAGCACAGATGATTGGCTCAAAAAATTCTCAGGTTACTAAGATGAATAACAGATGGACAGCAGGTTTTATTAAATCAACAATCAAACCAAAAACAAACAAACAAACAAACAAAAAAACATGCAAGAGTCAAAGGAGAAATGACAAAAATGATTAAAACGTTAAATGCAAACCAAAAAATGTAAAAAAAAAAAAAAAGCCACATTTTTCGAAATTAATCTAAATGGCATTTATGTTCAGTTTAAGTGGTGTAACTATTAAGTAAAAAGTAATACATTTTCCTGAACACATGAATACTTGCATAACCTTTATAACTATTTCCAACAATATTTTTAAAAAAACATTTCTCATGTTTTTTGACATTAAAAAGTGTGAAATTATATATATGAGTTATATATATAAACGATTTTTAAAAATGTTCAATTTTTTTTTTTTAAATTCTGCATTCCAAGTAATATCAATCAAACTGCAGTTGAGTTGTTTTGATTAAATAATAACTCAAAAAAAATACAACACAATAAAAACATGATTTATGAAAATCAATACAAATTTAGTTATCTGTTTTTGCACATTAACTCTTCATATATATATATATATATATACACTACTGTTCAAAAGTTTGGGGTCAGTAAGACTTGTAATAGTCTTTAAAGTAGTCTCTTATGCTCATCAAGGCTGCATTTATTTGATTAAAAATATAGAAAAAAAAAAACAGTAATATTGCAAAATGTTTTACAATATAAAATAATGTTTTTTATTTTAACATACTTTAAAATAGAATTTATTCCTGTGATGAAAAGCTGAATTTTTATCAGCTGTTACTCCAGTCTTAAGTGTCACATGATCCTTCAGAAATCATTCTAAAATGCTGATTTATTATTAGAATGATCAATGTTGGATAATATCAACAGCTGTACTGCCAAATATTTTTTGGAACTGTAATTTTTTTTTTCCAGGATTCTTTCATGAATAACAAGTTTAAAAAGTACAGTGTTTATTCAAAATATAAATATTTTATAACAATGTAAATTATTTATTATTAACTTTTAATAAACTTTTAATTATTAACTTAATACATCCTTGGTGAATAAAAGTATTAATTTCTTAAAAAAAAAAAAAAAGAAAAAGAAAAAGAAAAAAGAAACAATAAAAATGTACTGACCCCAAACTTTTGAACGGTAGTGTATATTATACACACACACAGCCATGAGAATCTGTTTTATGGTTTTATTCACATAAGTGCTTTTCTGAATGTTTATTTATAAATAAATACATGCATACATACATAAAGGTTACAAGTACCAAGCAAAAAGTAATCGACAGTTTTCCTTAAAACATGAATACTCAAACGCCTTAATAATAATTATTAGTATTATTTTTTTTTATATAATTATTTTTTACAAATATATTATGAGTAATATCAATGAATAATAAATTCTGTTTGACAGTCTGAATTATCTTTAAATGTCATAATAAAGCCAAAATATATAGGCCTATATAAATATACTGATTAAACAAAAAACCTTGAGACACAGCCTTTTTATTATTATAAAAGATTTATACCAAACGACATAGTTGTACTGTATAGTTACACCACCTACATATTTTTGCCTTTAAGTATATTTAGCCCCAAAACTATCAAATGACTTAGCCTTAAGTAACTGAAAACATGTTTATTTTAAAAGTGTACTGAGTTGATTGTCTGTATGAGCATATTGAATGTATTTTTGAATAACTTAATATATCTAGAAAATGTTTTAAAAAAGTGTTGAATCACATGTATTACAGTTCTGCAATATAATGTGCGTGTGCTTGAGATTGTTAAGTTAAGTGAGAAGTGCTGGTCTACACTACTATTGTAATGAGTCATGAAAAATCCTAAAAGAGGAACAGAGACAAAAAAAGCAGATGAAAAGCCAAGTGTGATAGAAGAATGCTGAGAAGGAATTTTCCACTGTGCAGAAAAAAAAAATAAATAAGAAATTATCAGGGATCAGTCTTGCTTGCAAATAAGCTTCAGCACGAGTCATTCCGCCAGTGTCCAGTAGGTGGCAGTAGTGATCAAAAAGTGAGACATTTATAATCTTTTATAGCGCTTGGAATTATATTCTTCAAATGTCATTTTTATTAAAGTGATGTTTTGTCCAAAACCATTTGGATTCACAAGCCTTTAGTCCTTTGTTTTCTTTTTTCCTTAAATGTAATACTGCAAATATTAGAAGTATTGAACAAAAAGCTAAATAAAAACACCATAAAAATTGTGTTAAGATACTTGTGCACTAAATATGAAGTCATATGATAGATTCTGGTTTGTCTTTCATACACTTATTCTCTGAAAATCTCACCTTAAAAATCCTGCATAGTTACCATTTGCTTTAATTGTATAAACTTTGGGAGGAAACAGTTTGGTCATTGTTTGGCACAAAACCCAGGTGAAAAAAAAAAAAATTGCACTTCCATAATGTACCTAAAGTGCTCTAAAGCAGGCTTAAGTAGCACGGGTATATTTGTAGCAATAGCCAAAAATACATAGTATGCCAAAAATCGTTAGGATATTAAGTAAAGATCATGTTCCATGAAGATATTTTGTAGATTTCCTACCGTAAATTTATCCAAACTTAATTTTTGATTAGTAATATGCATTGCTAAGAACTTCATTTGGACAGTTTTAAAAGTGATTTTCTCAATATTTTGACTTTTTTGCACCTTCAGATTCCAGATTTTCAAATCGCTGTATCTCGGCCAAATAATTTCCTATCATAACAAACCATACATCAATGGAAAGCTTTATTTATTCAGATCATGTATAGAACTTTTTCAAAAAATTGACCCTTATGACTGGTTTAGTGATCTAGAGCCTTAAATGTGCTTTTAACATACTATCTCTGTGTTAAAAAATGTATTTAGTTACTAAGTAGTACACTTGAATCTTTTATACACTAGTGGGTTCAAGTGTACTACAAGTGGTAACTAAATACAGTTTTTTTTTTAATACATAGTATGTTAAAAAACACATTTTAGTTCATATTCATGGTGTCTCAAAAACACACATTAGACACTTAGATGTTCTGAAGAAGCACATTATGTAGTGCAGTTTTTTTTTTTCACCTGGGAAAAAAGGAAGTCAGGCTTTGAAAAACAAGAGGGTGAACTTAAGCAGAGTTTTACATTTTCAAAAAACAATGAAACATTTAGCAGAACTTTAGCTTTGTAATGTTATAATTGGTTGAAGTTAACATTTTTGTTTAAAGGAATTTTCATTTATTTTTTTTACGAGAAGTATTCTGAAATGAAACAATAATTGGTGGACCCCCTGCCGTACTGCTGCGACCCCCTGCTGAAGACCCCTGGATTCATTTCAGTTCACAGTGGATAAATGTAGTTTCAATTTTCTGCCAGAACGGTCCTACCCAGATGACCAATCAGTGATTGACAGCTCTTTATTTTAAAAATAAAGACCCCAAATATCAAGCAATGCCATATGAGAACAATTTATGGCTCCTTAAAGTAGCTTTCAGTAAACAGTTTTTAAAAGAAACATTTTTTGAAAGAATCCTTTTCCGCCTTTTGTGGAATGGAAAGATTCCAAAGGTTCTTTATGGAATCATTAATGAATTTTAATGCTGGATATCAGAATATATGCTGCTGTGACATATATACTCTAAGGTATCTTTAATATAACACCCAACGTGATCGTGTGTGATATCTGTCTTAAAAAGCTGATTTATGTCATTCAGTGCAGCACAGAGTCCCACGCCGTCTCTGTTCTGATCTGATCTCATTAAACTCCCAAACCACAAACCTCTGACAGACGGCAGTCATTTGCTCTCTTCTACACAAGACATCAGCTTAGCTCAGTTCTGCTGCGATTTATCACTTTAAATCAAGTCAAATATGTATTTGAGAATTGTGTACCAAATTATAATTGTAAAAAAAAGCATCCAAAAATGATTTTACACTTTTAATAACATGCATAAGGATTGATGTTTTTAAACAACATCAACTATAATGCATAATAATTACATGCATTAAAACTATAATGCATAATATATATGTGTATATACAGAAATGTACTGTTTTCAACATTGATAATAAGAAATGTTTCTTGAGCAGCAAATCAAAATGATTTCTGAAGGATCATGTGACACTGAAGACAAAAGTAATGATGCTGAAAATTCAGCTTTGTGTCACTGGAATAAATTACACTTTACAATATAGAGATGAGAGACTTGTTTCAAAAGCATTAAAAAAATCTTACCGACCACAAACTTCTGGACAGCGTATAATTTTTTTTTTTTGCAAATCCTTCCATAAAATGAGATGTGCATGTTGTCATAATCTGACATGTCTGCTTTGACATTTTAGCAGTGTTAAAATGACAGTCTGTTTATAGCACTGACACGCCTCGCTAAATGTCCTCGATCGTGCTGTTTCACCCACGTGAAACATAAACATGGACAACAGAAGAGACAGTGTGACAGAAGTCTTGCTCACAACAGAAATCGTTGCACAAGTTGTAGCCTATTTAATATTCCTCAGTGTTTTCAGAGCTCCAAGAAGCAGCAGAAATTCAGCAAAATAATGTTATTTCCTTCAAAGACCTTTGAAATGTGCTCAGCTTTGAACAAAAACAGTTCATCGCTGGAAAAGTTGAGAACAGACAAACCTGTTCACTGCATCTGTTTACAAGTTTCTTGAAAGACGCGGTCTTTTACCATACTGTACCTCTCTGGCAAATGTGTGCTCAGATTATAGCCAGGAGCCAAACAGATGTTGTTTTCTGCTCAATAGAGTCTCATTAGACCTTCCTGTTCTTACCTGCTTTCCTCCTGTCTTTATTTAACGTACTGTGATTTTTCGACTCTTTTGCTGCTTTTTAATGTCCTTGTTTTCTGAAAGTCTATAGTTTAGATTAGATTATAAGCAAATTCCTGTCTTCTTTGATATTATTTTTTAAAAATGCCAGGTCTGGCATTTGTAACATTAAATTTATAATTTTAAGGTTTTAACAGCCTAAGTTTGTGCTGTTATTGTTTCCATTTTTGTTGTTTTATGATCTAATACCACTGCATGCAATTTAATGGGATTGTCCCAGTGTGACAACTTACCCCATATAGTGTGACAATATGTTCCAATATTAGGTCTGATGAGATGTTCACTGGAGTAAAAAGTGTAACAACTAGCTTTCTTTTTTTCATTTTTAATAGTCTAATTCTGATATTGTTATTTTGCAAATAGTATACATAATTATATTATAAAAAAATTTACTTCTTTAGACATTATAGATAGATAGATAGATGGATAGATAGGAAAAATAGATAAATGGATAAACAAAATGAAAGAACAAACGAATGATAGATAGACAAAACAATAGATAGACAGATAGATAGACAAAACAACAGATAGACAAAACGATAGACATAGATAGATAGATAGATAGATAGATAGATAGATAGTAGGAAAAATAGATGGATAAAACGAAAGAACATACAAACGAATGATAGACAAAACGATAGATACATAGATAGACAGACAAAACAATATATAGACAAAACGACAGATAAATAGATAGATAGAAACAACAACAAACGAATCATAGACAAAACGATAGATAGATAGATAGATAGATAGATAGATAGATAGATAGATAGATAGAAACAAAACAACAAACGAATCATAGACAAAACGATAGATAGATAGACAGACAGATAGATAGACAGACAAAACAATAGATAGACAAAACGATAGACATAGATAGAGATAGATAGATACATAGATAGATAGATAGATAAAGAAAAATAGATAAATGGATAAACAAAACAAAAGAACAAACTAATGATAGACAAAACGATAGATAGATAGATAGATAGATAGATAGATAGATAGATAGATAGATAGATAGATAGATAGACAAAACGATAAGACATAGATAGATGGAGATAGATAGATAGATAGATAGATAGATAGATAGATAGATAGATAGATAGATAGATAAAACAAAAGAACATACAAACGATAGCTAGATAGATAGCTAGATAGATATACACACAGTAGATATAATATGCAAAAATATACCCTTTTTATATTTTATTAATATATATATATATATATACTATTTTTTTATATTTTGTATAGATTTGTATACATATATTTACTATTTTATTTGTATTTATTAAATATAATAACAAATATTTAAAAAAATTAAATAGCAAAATTCTTAATAGATATTAAAATGCATTTGCAGATACAGAGTGCTTATTGTATATGAGAGGGGAAGAGGTGCATATGCCTCAGGCAAACCTCGGAGGACGTCAGGGTTAATTGAGAGCAGATTGGAGTGAAACACAGTGTTCAAATCATCCTTGATCAAACCAAAAACACGAGTCACACTGCACAGCTTCTCTACAGGGTCAGAGAGGAGAACTACGAAATACAGCCTCAAACTACACTCATGCGTTCACAAACCAATCCATTCAATCTCATCCTCCCGTCCAGTTGTTTTTTTACACCTGTGATGTTCTTCACACCAGCAACATCTCTTTATTTACATGTTATTAATTTAACTCCTGGAACAGAGAATTAGAGTCTCCTCTTACTAAAACAGAACTCTTCTCTTCTAAATATCAAAGGAATTATTCTCTGCTCGCTCAAAGGTCTTGCTTATGAAACGATGCATTTTAATAACCAGGTGTGGCATCGATTGGAGCTGATAGACATCTGTTCTCTGAAGGATTTTTATACTAATCTCTTCCTCATTATAACCAGAACCGTCTAATTTATTAGCGCTTGCTAAGGCGTACTAAGAGTTGGGGATTTGAACAAACCCCTAGCTTCGCCACACAACTCATCCAGGACCAAAAAAAAAAAAAAAACCTCAAATGCTTCTACTTTCTAAATTTTCCGACTTGCGATTTTTAAAAAGCAGCAGACATAACATCACTTGCTCACCAATGGATGCTCTGGAGTGAATGGGTGCCGTCAGAATGAGAGTCCAAATAGCTAGTAAAAACATCACAATAATCCACAAATAATCCACACCACTCCAGTCCATCAATTAACATCTTTTGAGGTGAAAAGCTGTGCTTTTGTAAGAAACAACAAAATTTTTAAGACATTTTAACTTTAAATCATCACTTATGACCAAAATATAAGTCTATAATCCATATAACGCTTTCTCCAATAAAAAAGTCCATCATTTGTTTTTTCCACTGTTAGAAGTAGGGCTGTCAAATGATTATACAAAATAAAAGTTTGAGTTTGCCTAGTATGTGTGTGTGTGTGTGTGTGTGTGTGTACTGTGTGTAAAATTAATGTATATATTTAAGAGAAATAAGTTATTTTTGTACAAAATATTTTTATTTATATAAATTATAATAAATATATCTAAATATATATTGTTAATTATTATTTATAAAAAAATAATTATATATAAAAATCATAATAAATACATATACTTGTAATTATTTCTTAAATATATACATGAATGTGTTTGTATTTATATATACATAATAATTACACAGTACACACACATATATTAGGCAAACTCAAACTTTTTTGTATGCGATTAATCACGATTAATCATTTGACAGCCCTAGGAGAAGCATTATTATGGATAAACAGGTGGATGTTTACTTCACAAGATGTTAATTGATGGACTGGAATAGTGTGGATTACTTGTGGATTATTGTGATGTTTTTATCAGCTGTCATTCTGACGGCACCCATTCACATCCATTGGTGAGCAAGTGATGTAATGCTACATTTCTCTAAATCTGTTCTGATGAAGAAACAAACTCTTCTACATCTTGAACAGCCTGAGGGTGAATAAATTTACAACAAATGTTCAGTCTGAGTGAACGGTTCCTTTAAAGTTATTACTTCATGTTCTTGTCATTCTGGCACATGTTTTAAAATCACACCAGCCATCCAGTGACCTCGCAGACATAAGCTACCACCGACTTGCTTTTCGTAAACACATGCACACACATATGCGTAACCTCTGCCGACCTCTGCGGTTTCGCACACTGTCCCCCCACTGGGAGCGAAACTTTTGGAGAAATAAATAAATAAATAGAGTGGACAAAGTGATTTTAAACTGCACTGTGCATGACTAATGGTAGAAACATGTTAAAATCATTGCAGAAATGTCCTTGGGAAGACAAATGAATTTTCAGCAGAATAATTAACTTAATTAACAAATTTGCATGCATATTCATCAGGGCCATTGAAGTCTCTCCAGCTCAGTTTGATGAACGCGACTGTGCAATAACAGCCTCATTTACATTCTGTCTTCCATTGCCATTTCTGTGGATTACGGCGGCGCGGGCCTGCATGTTTGCGCATATATCTCACGCAGCATCGTCGCGAAGACTCTTAGAATTGATTGGCTGTGCAGGTACATGTAGGATCCGTGTCGGTTCTGTTCAAATCCCCCCCTCTCTGTCCTTCATGATAGCTGTGGATGGGTACCTCCCTCACCCCCTCTTTCTCTCTCCCTCTCTCTCTCTGGTGGGCACGTCTTGGCATGGCTCCCACCTCGTAACTCTCCAGGGCTGCCCGGCTGTTCAGCGTTCCCTGCTGTCTCTGCAGGGCAATCTTTAAAGGCAGTAAGGTGTGACGATACCGACTGGCAGCTTGGCAGCGGTGCCCGAGGATATCAGAGCTCTCTGAGCCGTGCGCGGATCGACCGGCGCCATTGCGATCGTCAAACTACCTATACATTAACATTGGAGGCTGCGTGCGTGGATGGGCACTCTTATGTGCAAATGTGATTGGTTTTTTATGCATCTAAAACCATATGCCCTTGCTTCCATTAGCCTATAAGTTTGTTTGCAAAGCACAACGAGGCCATTAAAATGCATAAATAATGAAGCCAGGTTCACATAACCCTGGACAGCGTCAACTTCTCTTTTAAGGCAAGACATCACAGGTGAATAAGACTATTAAATACCACTGTTCTTTTTTGGCTGATTAAACACAGTACATTAAGACAGTTGTTTTGTATTACAAGTTTTTTGAAATGTTATGTTTAAATATGCAAATCAGACATTATCTGATTAAATATGCACTCATTTGCATACATTTCCAGAATGGAAATGTGAAAATTCTTCTTGACATATTACAGGTTTGTACAGAGTTTTGATCTCTTTTTTATATACCATAAAACAGAAAATACTGTAAACGGCCACAAAAAAGGAAACAAAAAAAGTTTTAGGAATAAAATGTTATATAAATCAAGTGAGTATAGATGAAAGGAATAGAACTGTAAAGTCTGGTGTACGTAAGTGCAGTAAAAAATAATTTTCTGAAAATGGCCAGTGAATGGCTGCCGTCAGAATGTGAGTCCAAACAGCCGATAAAAACATCACAATAATCCACAAGCAATCCACACCACTTAAGTCCATCAGTTAACATTTTGTGAAGCGAAAAACTGTTTTTGGAAAAAAAAAAAAACACACATTTTTAAGGCATTACATCTGAAAAACAGCCTTTAAATGTATGATACTGAACTGTACATATGCAAATAGAATAGGTGTTATAAAATACAACTTGTAAATGTGTATTTTGGATGTTTAATTTCCAATAGTCTGAACGAAGACGTATTTTGGAAGCAAAGTAGTGCAAAATAACAAAATTGACAGTGCATGAAAAACAATGGTTTAGTGTGCAGTGTCTTGCCTTTAACTCTTTATTTAGATAATGATTAACTAGAATCTTACACTTGTGCTTTTCTGTGAAAAGATGTTCTAGATGGTTTCTAAGTTGTTTTTACTGTATTCTGGGGCAAGTTGCATAAACTTAGCCTTGTTAAAGGAAAGCTAATGTTAAAGGAGAAGTTCACTTCCAGAACAAAAAAAATGTACAGATAATTTATTCACCCTTTTGTCATCCGAGATGTTCATGTCTATTTTTGATCAGTCGTAAAGAAATGTTAAAGAGATGTTTTTTTGAGAAAAACATTTCAGGAATGCTCTCCATATAGTGGACTTCAATTGTGCCTTCGAGTTTAAACTTCCAAAACTTCCAGAGCTAGACAAGACAAGCAACTGAGGTTAAATAGTATACAGTATAAATTGTACATTTTTTTTTTTTTATTCATTTATTTTTTTTTTAAACCAATTGTTTTGCTAGGTAAGACCCTTCTTCCTCCGCTTGGATTGTTTAGAGCCCTTTGAAGCTGCATTTAAACTGCATTTTGGAAGTTCAAACTCACGGGCACCATAGAAGTCCACTATATGGAGAACATTCCTGAAATGTTTTCCTCAAAAAACAAAATTTCTTTACGACTGAAGAAAGAAAGACCTGAACATCTTGGATGACAAGGGGGTGAGTAAATTATTTGTAAATTTTTGCTCTGGAAGTGAACTTTAATATGGTGTCTTAAGAATTAGTCTGACCAACTAGCAGTTAGCCAAAGGATAACCAGTCTTATATTCTGGATTCAACTTCAACTAATCCAAGTTTTCATGTAATCGAATTTTTAAAATTTGGACCAGTCTTAAAGAAAAAAATTAGATGGCTAACTCAATCTTTTATGCAACCAGCCCTTGGTTTCATACTAGCTCAAGTAATAAAAGCCCACTTCCTACACTTCCTAAGTCTCTACATCAAGCCCCTCAACAGCCATTTGCCCTGTTGTGCCAATGTTGTGTTGTCAATTAAAGTCTTATAACGTTATATAATGTTTCTAGTTGGCTCGCAGAGTTTTCTGTTGAAAGTGCAATAATGACTTGAAATCACCTTGACAGCAACAAGAATGTTAGTCTTCAAACCAGAGATCTGACACAGCCAAAAGTTTGCGATTGACAACCAATAGAGTGTTTTTATGACACATCATCAGTTGGCCATATTGGCAGCACTGAATGTAAACAATGCCACTGAAATGTAAGACATTCACATATTTTGCTGATTATTGCTGCTGAAAATGGTCACTTATTGTCATGTTTTGGGCTGTACTAATCGGTCGGACTAGGAAAAACATCTGATGTACTACAGACTGCCAAAAGTTGTAACAAATCAAGGAGAAGAGTGCGAAAAACTGTCTGAGGAACAAAAAGCAGTGATTTGTGGTTGGCCAAACTAAACCAGGATTTCCAGGGCAAGAATCTTGACAACATCTGTGTTTGTTCTTATCATTTCCGGTCAGGCAGGTGTAATATTATATTGAAATATAAGTCCTTCTCTATATGATTTAGCAGCTTCCACACATTGTTTTCCATAGTTTAGAAAGCATAAATTGCAGAACAACATATTCAGTAATACATTAACCATGCAATCCATGCTGTTGTTTACATCCGAGTATCGCCAATATGGCCACGCATCTGGGTAAATGACCAAACGATGACCAACGAGACCAAACCTTCTATACTAGTGTGAGTGTTTAAAATCAAGTGTTCAAACCTTTTGTATTAAGAATTGATATCAAACTCCTTTTCTAATTTCACAATATCCATTAATTTTGAGACCTTGCCATATAAATAAAGACTCGACAACAAGCGCACAATTTCACAATAGCTGCAACTGTACCTGTAGTGACAGTGATTTAAGTAAATATTGAAGATGGCGAAGTCCACAACAGTGGTTGTCTGGTTACACAGAGAGAGAGAGAGAAAGAGAGAACGTCTAACTGTTATTTAAAGATTTTAACTTTTACCTAAGTAAAGAGAGTAGAATTTGAATTGCGTACAGACCTCAAAAAATTACGGAAGCAGCTCCGGTGGAAGACAGCGACTGAATCCAAACTTCCGGACGTCCGGACTTCCGTCTCCGTTTCTTTGAAATATCAGCATAAAACCCACTTTTCATTAAAACATGCGATATTCGTCATTGTATACCGTGCCAACTAGCTGCAATACAGCAGTTCACACAGTACAAATCTACCGGAAGCCCTACAACTGCGCTTCAGAAAAACGCGGACTCAATGCGACTGCAATCGAGTCAGGACATTTTAACTGGAGCGCAGTGTTTCTGAAAAATATTTTTTAGTCGCGAAATGCTGAAAGAAAAGACAACGGTCCAACACGTCTGTCTAGCGCAAGTTTACATTAAAATAAATAAATACGTACATTGAAATATATCCTTGTGGCAAAAATAGTTCTGTGTGAACAAGGTGTAAATTCATTGGTAAAATGCGGTTTGAGCAAATGTGTGTTTGGATTTTTAATCTTTACTGTATAGTTAGTTAATTTAGAGTTGCAGCATACCCAATCCTCCTCAGAAGTGTGAGACATCATATATCTGAAGCACAAATTGTTTAAGAAAAATAATTACTTGAATTCGTGATTTGAACTAAGTGATTAATGCTAATAATTGCATGTTTATGTTTTTCTCTTGGGGCCTAGAGCTGCTAGACTACTTTTTTTTATTTTTTATTTTTTTGAGAAACCAAAGATTTAATTAATTCCAGCACAAAAGAACAGGTTTATCTCACTATGAAATCAGGATTAGAAAACAAAGAAAGGAATGAATAAATAAATAGAAAAAAATGAAACAAATGCACAATTTGACACCATCCCCTCCCACACAAGGAATTACACTTTTTAGATCCAATATGTTTTGGCGCCCTGGAAATGTATCTGGCGTAATTAGCACCTTGTTACTCTAAGCAAGATTGACAAGAGAAAATCTGTTTCATATAACAGACCTGTGAAAATGTCTCACTCACTCATTTTTCCTCATGTATGTGTTCATATGTTGCTGTTGTCTTTTTTCTTTTCTTTTCTTTTTTTTCATGTGAAAGAATAAAATTTAAGTATTTATGCCAGCGTATTAATGCACATTTTTCATTTTATTTGCATACATTTAATTTTTTTCAGTTTTTGCACATTATAAAAAGGAAAAGTCCAGAGTTTTTGTTCTAGATGCAGCTTCTTGTGTTTAAATTGAGTTTCTGGAAGTTGGACTGTTTCAACTTGTCACCTTAAAAACGCTTATGATGTGAGATGCTGAAAAAACAGCGAGATGTGTCGCAAACAATGATCAAATATATCTGTCTAGCATGTGTTTACATGTAAAAACGGATGCAAAAACGGGTCCCGTTTGAATGGACCCACACTTTTTAAAAGATCTTTACGTTAAAGGGTGCGTAGAGTTTTGCAGGGTTCTTACGGCTCCAGAGGGTGTGTGACAGCCGTGAGGTGCGGAGCTGGCGTTTGATGGCACTATTGATGGGAAAGTTGTGAGGAAAGTCACAGAGCCACAGAGGAATTTGATTACCTTCATCCATTATCCGCACAGTGAGCGACGGAGAAACTCGCCATCTGTCATCCGTTTCATTAGCATCGTCAACACCTGCCCTGCCTGTTTACCACTTCTCTCACTCTCTCTCTCTCCCTCTCGTTCTCTCTCTCATACAGATTTTTTTCAAACAAGCTTTTAATGAAATAATAAATGTTTTTCTTTGCTCCTGTAAATATAGTCTTATCCTGTTTAGCTGAACATATGTGCTTCATATATGAGACCCGCGTCACATGTTCGTCAAAAGAAGTTTACAGAGAGAACGAAGGTTTTAAATACCTAAAGCAGAGTGATTTATTGAGTTCAGGTCCATTACGCCATCTGCATAAAAAAAATCAAAACCAATGTGGATATAATCAGGGTTTATGTTAACTATTTCTTTATCATCTATCTATCTATCTATCTATCTATCTATCTATCTATCTATCTATCTATCATTTTGTCTGTCTATCTATGATCTATCTATCTGGCTGTGTCTGTCTATCTATCTATCTATCAGTTTATTATTTTTCTATCTATCTATCTATCTATCTATCTATATATATATATATATATATATATATAGATATAGATATATATACATATATTATATATATATATATATGTATATATATCATTTTGTCTATTATCTGTCTGTGCCTGTCTATCTATCTATCTATCTATCTATCTATCTATCTATCTGTCTCTCTGTCATTTTTTCTATCTTTTTGTCTGTCTATCTCTCTATCATCTATCTATCTGTCTGTGACTGTCTATCTATCTATCTATCTATCTATCTATCTATCTATCTATCTATCTATCTATCTATCTATCTATCATTTTGTGTTTGTCTATCTATCCGTTTATTATTTTGCCTATCATTTTGTCTGTCATTTTTTCTATCATCTATCTATCTATCTATCTAGTTTTATATATCCATCTCTTTGTCTATTATTCTGTCTATCAATTTGTCTGAAGTTTTTTCTATCATCTATCTATCTAGCTAGCTCATTTTGTCTGTCTATCATTTTGTCTGTCTGTCTATCTATCTATCTATCTATCTATCTATCTATCTATCTATCATTTTGTCTGTCTGTCTATCTATATGTTGTTCCTTCTATGATCTATCTATGTATCTATTTATGTATCTATCTATCATTCTGTCTATAATTCTGTCCATCGTTTTGTCTGTGTCATTTTATGTCTATCATTCTATCATTCTGTCAATCCATCTGTCTGCCTGTCTATCTATCTGTCTATCTGTTGTTCCTTCTATGATCTATCTATAGTTTTATCTATCTATCTATATATCTTTCTATCTATCTGTCTGTCTGTCTGTCTGTCTGTCTGTCTGTCTATCTATCTATCGACCTAACGTTTTATTTATCCATCTGCTGTATCTGTCTGTTGTTCTTTTCTTTCTTTCTTTCTTGCTATCTACTGAATAAAAAAGGTGTAGAAAGAATTGGTAGTAAATCTATCTATCCATCTATTGTTCTATGTATCTTTCCATATCCAAGCTGTCAACTAACAGCTAATGACAAACAAACATGACAGATTGCAGACTACCACACCTTGGCGTTTCAAAAGTAAGGTAACAAAAAAGTGGAAGGAGGAAACAGTCCTTCTGGTTACCGAGGCATTCTGAATTCCTCCTCCAGCCCTCTCTCCAAAATCCCCAGGTGCTGCTGCGGGCCCCATTAGCGCCCGAGTCCCTGCCTCCAGCAGGCCATGCGTGTCCCCAATGACACTTTGTTGGATGAGAACCAAGTTTTTTCCCCCTCCACAGTCAGATCGCTCACTTCCGTCCAATCGCAGGACGGGGAGAAATGGGGGTGGAGTCCTGGAGAACAGGGTCGTCCCGGTGGACAGGTGGAACAGAGGAACATCATGAGCTGAACAACAGTAGGACAGGAGGACAGAGGGTGAAACGTGACTGTCAAAAAATCAATGTACTGTTTATTAGGCCACATGTGTACTTAAAGCAATAGTGCATGCAAATATGAAAATTCTGTCATTTACTCACCCTCGTGTCATTTCAAACCCATATGATTTTCTTTCCACATCAGTTGGTCTTATAAATGAGCAAATGTTGACAAACTTTTCCTTTAGAAAGTTGAGGGCTAAAATGAAATAATTAATCATAAATACAATTTGTACCAGGTTTATTAGCTAAAACCAATAAAAATATGTAATTACTTGAAATAAAAAAAAACATTACTGAAATAAATGAAATATTAAAAAAGAACTAACTAAATAAACTAAAACTAACATTTTATAAAAACTAGTACATACACATATTCAAAACAAAAACATGACTGAAAATTTTAACTAAACCTAAACTCTAAACAGAAAATATTAACATTCAAAATATATATATATATATATATATATATAAAATCTAATACTAATATACTAAAATACCACTGCTTTAAACTCCCATTTTGTCATTTACATTTGTGTATGGTTACTTTGACATTTGTTTTTCAGCATTTCTCCTTAGGATGATTTGCAAGTATTTTTCAATGTAATGCACTAAGTGAATAAATGTGAATGGTGTAAAACAGGCCTACAATGCATTGTTACTGAATGTGTGTGAAATGTAAACATCGCATTTGCTTGTAAAGACCCAATAGTGCAGAATAAATTTGCATACTAGATGAACATCAAAAGATGCCCAGTATGAAACGTGTCACAAAGCTCCGCCTTCATTCTAATTACCTGGCTGGTTTCATCAAAAATTTGTGAACGTTGTTTTGAAGCCGTGCCACAAAGCATGTTACAATATTTTTGCACAGCTTTGTGTAGAAATAACATGCAATGCTAGACTTGTATGATTGTATTTGTAAAATGCACGCGAATGACTTTGAATGAGTCGCTTCAACAGTTCATAGTTCAGCAATCGGCAGTGTAAACACACCATCACACATCTGCTGTTGAAGCTACGGGAGACCTGGGTCAAGAACACCTCCACCTTGAAAAAATTACTCACAGCCTTCGGGGCAAACGCCCCAGTCTTCATCAATTCACCCTGCCGTTGTGTTGTGTACTCAGAGGCCATGAAATTAATGCATGGATTGTTTTCAAGGTTTTTGCCCGCCTTATGTAACCAGAACGTTAGG
This sequence comes from Cirrhinus mrigala, assembly GCA_036247105.1. Taxonomy (NCBI): domain Eukaryota; kingdom Metazoa; phylum Chordata; class Actinopteri; order Cypriniformes; family Cyprinidae; genus Cirrhinus; species Cirrhinus mrigala. The sequence goes on along the minus strand of CM070008.1, from coordinate 36,782,874 downwards.
ATTTTTACTGCTATAGGTTAGTACTAGAATAAATGAGTGGAAACAATGGATTGTACCACTGTAGACAAAAACTCCACAAAACAGTTCTGAAAAGTGAGTTGGCAAAAATTATGTGACCTAGGACCTTTATAGAGTGCATGCCATTGTAAAGACTGCAAGCCTTTGCCTCACAGCCTTGTTTTCATCCACATTAAATTCAATATGGTGTCTAACCTGACTAAAGTCTTTGGTGAATAGAGCACGTTTACACGATAATGGTTATACTAAAATGTAAATGTTTTTCCTTAGCATTTTTAAATAGTTTTGCATACAGACAACAACTTTGTCAAAATGATCCCAGTTCACACAGATCTGCGACTAAAACCGCTGTATTATGCATGCCAGGCCGATAGCTGGTGATGTTACTTTGTAAAGAAACACTACTTGCCTACTAGTTGGACTAGAGTTGCAATGATAAATTGATGCATCGTGATTTGTGGATCGATTCTGAGATTTTCTGAATACATCGCGATTCTCTCTGGAATCGATTCTGAGCAGATGGTGTTCTAATCTAGTTTTTAACCGCACACTCAAATGCTCACGAAAGAAGACTGCTTGTGCATTCTGTGTCATGTAATTGCAACTCAGCTCAGAATACTTTTAGGAAAAAATTAATGTAAATACAGCCACACTGTAAACACCCTTGTAATTCCTTAAACCTTTTCTAAGGCTACGTTTACATGACAACGATGTAGTCAAAAACGGAAAAGTTTTTCCCTAGCTTTTTTAAAAAGTTTCACGTATACATGACATTGTTTTCAAAACAATTTGCATTTACACATATCAGCAAAAACTGCCAAAAACGCTGTATTATGTATGCCAGGTCAGTGGTTCACGCCAAAGTCCCTTTAAGGTAAGTCATTTCACTCGCGGCCATCTTTTAAACGCCTCTCGGGCAGGCAAGTGCAGCTCCTATTAGTTTGAATGGAGAAACACCAAATTCTTCAAAACTGTTCACCAAGCTGATGATTAAATTTCATATTTGAAATCACCAATGAAATCTGGCCAAAACTGCCTCATAAATATTGTTCCTTATGCACAATAGGGTTCAAAAAAACCTTATTTTTCAGGTTAGATCAGCCAGTGCGCATGTGCAGCACTGAGCGCACGTCTCAGAACGCTGACTGTTTCTATAGCAACCGGGACTTCTAACGCAGCTGCAGTGACGCGCTGACTTTACTAATCAACGATTGGCTCTTTCATTAAGAAGGCGGGGCTTCGCGGCCATAATGAGCGTTGCATCTTTCCCCATTCAAAACTATAGGAGTGACAAGTCTTGGGTATTCTTTAGTCTTTGTTCACCCTTGCCTTTAAAATCGACAGATACTGTGCATGTTTACATATCAAACACATACTATGCGTGTCACCGGTTTCAAAGTATCCCATATTGGGTGTTTACATTAACTGTGGCATTTTCAAAAACTTGCACTTTGAAACACGTTTTCAAAATTATGCGTTTTCAGTGTCCAAAATGCAAACAGGCAAAACGCATAAAAAGTTCGCCATTTTTGGCTGAAAACGTTGTTGTGTAAAGGGCCCCTAACCTTATGAATGATTATTTTAGGTTCAAGTGTGTGTAAGGAACTGGAATCAAGCAGAATAGGACTGTTTCTGAAGCATGCAGTGCCATGTGCTGTTAAAAACGAAGCTCAAAACTGATTCGAGAGAGAAACGCAATGCATTCGGAAAATCTTTCTCGATTCGGGATGCATTGATTTATAGTTGGAAGTTTAATGCGCATGCGCATGACATCACCGTTTTCACAAGTTTGCATTTGCCAAAATTATACACCTGCACTTTAAAATTCGAATTTTCAAAAGTTTGCATTTTCAGGCCCCCAAAACGCTTTTGTTGTAGGCCAAAATGAATGTCCAAAAGCATAAAACATTTAAATTTCCTCACACACATCTCTCATTATGACACAAAAAAGTTTGTTTTTAGTTTAAACCAGCTCGTATCCGCCTAATAAAAGTTGTCATTAAACAGTGTGAACTCGATGAACAAACAGTATACTATACCTGAAAAAGAAAAGTTTTAAATATTTCCTCTGTACTTCGGAAACTGTAGGCTTCCACACACACAAAAAGGACAATCATTAACCTAACCTCCCGTAAGAGGAGAGTTTTTGACAGCGGGAAGGGCGTGGTCTGAAAATTAAAGGTGAATGACGCAATAAGGCCAGCAGGAGTCACTCTTACTTCATTACGTAAATGATAAACAGATTTTTTTGGGCTGAAATACAAGATACGTGAAACAGTTTTGATATGATATGGATAGTTTATGTTGATAAGGGTTAGTGGTTCCTAAGGGTTTTGCGCAGTGATACATACGGACATAAGAACACAGCCATTGACCAATCAGCATCAAGAACCAGAACTAACGGTTAGCCTATTTTATAAAATAAAATATTTTTATATTCTCTGAAATAATTGTAGGTGGTGCAAAACTCAAACACCACCAAAGACAATATAAGGTAGGCTATAATACACAATATGCAGTTTGCATTAGGCTATTTCGTTTGAACAATTAATGAACTAAAATTGTGATGCTGACAGAAGCTTTACACTCGAGCAGTTTAGATTTTTATTTTCCAATAAACTTCACTGCCTGATTTATTTTAGATTTTTTGCTATCAGTCGTGAACAGCAGGTGTGTTTCTGGGTAATGGCAGTTGGATCGTGTCCCATTTGCTCACAGACAAACAGCACAGACATGGAGAAACCTGACACATAGAAAGCTGCTCGGTTTAATGTTCATTTAATGTAGGCTTATTTCTGTGCTAAGACGTTAAAATCACTTTTATTTCAAATTGCTGACGGCAGGAGGAGGAAAAACACACCACGAACTGCTGCATTGTCCCTCAGGCATGCAGGTCTGTTAAAGCCAGTCGCTTTCTGTTCTGAATGTGAAACGCGACTTTGGACAAGTGTCAATAGATTATGAAGTTCTTCGAGATGAACTCTTTAATAGCTTTGAGCCTCTCAGCGAGATCCACGCTATTGTAAATGACCTGTCATCACTTTTTACTAATGGAAGTTAAATATGTCTCTTATTAGTCTTTCTGGGGCTCCAATAAACTTATGATTTATATAAATGACGGGAACTCATACATGTTTAATCAATGACTGTATCATGTTCATTCCTATGAAACTGAAACTTCATACAGTATGAATACAGATCTAAAAAGTTGAAAGTTGTAGAAATGCTATTTTTATTAAAATACAAGGTCGCTCACTATGATGCAGGGCTACTAGATGGAAAGAGATAAATGACTTGTCTGACATTTTATTTAAAAACACTGACAAAATCTCATATACATGACTCTTGTCAGAATGTATGTCGGTTTCTATCACATTTTAACAAAAGTTAATGTTATTTAAAATATTCTATCCGCGTTTTTTTGTAGGAAGGGCGTGGCCAGTTGTACATTTTATGGGTCTGGCTTCCGGTCACGTCCAATTATTTTTAGCTGTACAAAACTGCTTGTTTTACTGCTTGATATTGCAAACTGGTGTGTCTTACCATATTGTTTTAATGTACTATCTTAATTATGATCACACTGGTTTGTAATGCAAACAGTTTTACCGTTTGCTCGTTGTTATTCTTCTCGTTATTTATTACGGCTAATGAACTGGAAGTCTCGCCCATAGGCTTACTTCGTGTTGTGTAGGCATTGTACATTATTACAACACATATCATATTAGCCAAGATTTGTAATGAACGTTTGTTTTGGAATGACTGTTTGCACAGTCCCCTTAATGCGTATGCCATTTAAAAAATTACTATCCTGCATTTCTGTTACGTAATTTTAGTTCTCGTTTCTCCAAATAGACTCCTCTCACACCCCGGCACATAATTGCTGTCTTTCTCTCCTCTTCAGACCTCTGACTGCTGAGTTCAGGAGTGTTTTCCCGTGCCCAGGCCTCGTGCCAATCCGATGCCAATCTGACATGCAAATGAGCTCCTGGCTTCTGCTGTGGTGTCATTTTATGGCAGCCCTGCACCCATCACTCCCAGAATGCACTGCTTCCCACACCGCCTCTGCTCCTTAAAGCATCTAATTAAAACAGCAGATCCCTCGGCCTCACCCCCTCCCCTCCCCAGTCTCTCACACCATTCCACAAGAGAAATGATTATTAGGAATTTAATAGGGAGAGTTTTGTGTCCCAGGCCATCTGTGTCCCGGAGAAGGCTGGAAATTTGGGGAGGGTTGACGATGTGACTAGAGCTGTCCTTTTTCCCCTCTCTCTCACTCGTTCTCTCTCTCTCTCTCCCCGGGAATTATTATTCACTTCTGCAGCCAAAGTTTAAGGTGGTAAATCACCATTGTGGGGGCAGAGCATTTTTCACTTTTAATCACCCAGATTATTTCTAACAGGCTATTTATTTTAGGCAATGCCAGACTCAGAGGGATTGTGCCCTTTAACCATTCAAGACACTGTTTGTCCATTTAAATAATTGCTATTTATCAGGACTGGAATTCTGTAACTTTTCATTTCATTGTATTCAATAAATGAATCAGTGAAACAAGCCATTTAAATTCATTTCTCAAACTCACAAATGTTTTGATCCATGTTTCCAAGACTTGCATAGTGGATTCGGAAGAGATGACTCATGTTATTGCCATGCAAAATAAATAAATAGCCTAAATAAATAAATAAATAAATAAAAATACATACATTTTTTGTATTTAATTTATTAATGTCTATCTATCTATCCATCTATACTTACAATGCACTGAATTAAATGTGAAATTTTGAAGTTTGAAGTTGATATTATTTTTAATGTAAAACATACTCCAATAATCTTAGCTCACGTTGCACCTCATGATTTGTGGCATGTACTGTAAATGCAATTCATATTTACTTGTGACATATTGACAATTAAGCCATGGGGTGCAATTATGAGCCACTCGTTAATTGATTCACTTAGAGTAAGTTGATTGTCTGTATTTATGTATATGCATATATGCATGTGTTGCATGCATTATGAATAGCATTTTAATACGGGTCGCATGGACCCATAAAGAACAGATATGAATGTGAAAACTCTTGTTCATATAAAAGCCAGACTGACGCCCCCAGCTCTGCCACCCACACAGAATACGCCATATGCTGCGCTATACTTTACCTCTATAGACTCTATGAGACAGAGAGAGAAAGAGGGCACAATCGTGGTTAACCTCTCAGTCAAAGGAGAGCAAATGCATGCCAACCATTCAGACCTTCACCCCCGAGACTGTTTGCCTGCAGACCTTTCTCTCTCTCACACACACTCACACACACACTCCTCCTGTCAGGGAGCAGCTGTCAGAGGCTGACTGAAGGAGAGGATGAGTGTGAGAGGAAGGATGGTGTCACTGGCCTGGAGGTTTCCAGCTCCAGAGATTCACATGTCAAACACAGAGACACATTTTCACACTCGCAGCAACAGAGCAGGACAAGATGATGTCATAGAGGAGCAAAAACCGGCATGGATTTCGTTTTCCGTTACAGCAATTTTATGAATATTTATGCATTTTATTTTGTTTTATTTATTTACTGTATTTGGTTTATTTATGTTTTATTTTACATCTGCTTCCAAATATACAAGTGATGTTTAAGTTTAGCTTTAATTTTCATGTGCTCTTCCGCGTACATTTTATACCTGACTGAATAAATAGGCTATTTCCCGCTAAATATTCACACATATATAACGTCGTGTTATAATTTTATATTTTTGTAAATTTTAACCTTAGAGAAACTTTAAAAGACTGAAAATCTCAGTGACAAAAAGCGGACAGATTAGACTGTAAGACAAACACATAGCCTATCTGCCATCAACTGCTCAGTTTCAGATAAATCGGGTTTATATTGGATTTTTTAACATTTATGTCAGAAAAATAAAAAAAAAAACTTTTTTTTGCAATTGCTATTTTATCTATTAAATATTTTAATCGTCACATAGGCCTGTGTATAAATACTGATTTAAGTGGCATTTACTGACAGTCGGTCAAACTCTGCATGAAGTCAGTCCGACTTCAACTATTCGTTTGACTCTCAAAAAAAATCGCTTTAATCATTTATTATTATTATTAGGCCTATTATTAAGAAAAGAAGAATAAGAAGTTAACATAATTAATCACTGGTCTTCTTTCCTTGATCGAATTTCGTCTTTTCGTTTTACAATCTGAGACGCAAACCTGAAATATATATAATAATAAATCCACATAATAAGTGCGAAATTAATAGTCTAGTAAAATATAAAACTGTTATTTTAATTATAAATCAATATTTTCCATGTCATCTCCGAAACCTGTTATCCACATCTGAAAGTACCTTGTTGATCTGAAAAGATACAAATATATAAATTGTAAATCTGTAAATTCGTTAGATGTTTTATTAATTTAATAATAATTATAATAATAATAATAATAATAATAACAGCGTTAAAGTCCGTTATTTGTATAACATGCATTATTAACAATCTTTTAAAAGGTCATAATGAATTCAACATGTTCCCGCTGAAACCCCAATGGAGCTCTTATATCCAAATATGAATAAACATAAGGTCAAAACCAAACAATTGCTAATTGAATATTTATTATTTTATCTATATATCCTTAATCCTCACAAAAACATTTCGAGCCACAAATGTAAGTGTATTTCGATCAGATTGTCAGCTGTAGAAGATTGAAATTCATCAAGTTTTCTGAGAAGTTTAGGTTAGTTATTTAGTGCTGATATAAAGTTTACGATTTATCAAACATGTGCGGTCACGGCAATTTTTAAAGACAAGATTTATGGTTTAAATAACCTCAGTCATCAGATACTAATCTGACTACTTAATAATAAATAATACATTTCATATTTTAAGAGGTAGATGTCGATATTAATGTCTGATGCCATAGCATTTTATTCAGTAATCTGTTGATATATAATAGTAGGTTCATGTCTAGTATTTCCAAATATTGATTAGGCTAATAATGATTTCCTCAAGAAAGAGCTTGAACACAGTTGATCACATTCAAGATTTATTTCGACAAGCTGATCGAAGTGAGCTCCTCAAGTTCACACCATTCACAAGACCCGACGCTCCTCAGAGAATAAACAAAATAAATAAAGGAGGCAAAAAACATTGTACATAGCAAAATCACAATAGTTTCCTTAATTGTTGACATTATGCGGAATCAGTCAGAATGGTGAGTGTATATAATAGTTCAAAGACACAGAAGTCTAACGAATAATAAAATTCACACAATAAGGCTATTTACATGTCTGCACGGCAATATATTTGTCACACTGTGTTGCATAGTTCCATTATTGCTATCGTGATTTTGTGTTTCATGTAACACACGAATAAATCCATTTGCACAGGATGAGTTTCAAAAGCCTTAAATTTTAATTTCCATCTTCTTTTGATTAATTGATTGTAGCAGGCCAATCGCAGCCCGCGTCGATGCATGAGCAACCTATGCAGTCTGAAATAAATAGAATTGATTTTACACTATATTGAAATGAAACGAAAACAAAGCAAAACAATCAGCAACAAGCACTAATTAATTAACAGATCAGAGTAGCTGGCATCCAACCCCTATGCTCGCTTTTAATTATGGAAACCCGTATTTAATTCGTCCTGGCTCTGGAACGATTGGCTGCGGGGATGTAAGTCATAAGGAAAATGGCTGTCTGGGGAAACGCGGTACATGGAGCCCCGGCCGGGAACGTTACAGTATCTCATCCCGTAATGGCAGTTCTTACTGTACTCGACTTGGTCCTCGTGTTTCTTAAGCGAGAAAATCCCGTTGTAATTAATCGGGGGACTTATTTGGCCGTCAAAATGAGGGCTGCCGCTCTCTGGAGAGGCGCTGTCGTAGTAGGACTCGTAGGACGCGTAATAGTTGTACGGCCGGAACGGCTTGACGCCGTCCCGGGTCCCAGAGCTGAGGCCGGTGGGCGTGGCCATCTCAGCGTTCGGATACGGGTACAGAGAATCGTACTGAGGCCTGCCAGAGAACGACACGTCCCCGTTGTGATCTGTGAGGAAATTTCTGGCGTTCAACTGCAGGCAGCCCGCGACCAAGTTGGTCGTAGGCTGTGACAAGCCCTTGCACAGGGTCTGCACGAACGCCAGCAGGTCGGGTCTCTTTCCCGCGCTCAGAGTCTCAGACAGAGCCCATATGTAATTCTTGGCCAGCCTCAGCGTCTCGATCTTGGAGAGTTTCTGCGTTTTGGAGTAGCACGGCACGACTTTACGCAGGCTCTCCAGCGCATCGTTCAGGCCGTGCATACGGCTGCGCTCCCGCGCGTTCGCTTCTTGCCGGCGCATTTTGACGCGGTCGCCGCGGCCGTCGGAGAATTTCTTTTTACGCGCACCTTTCTTCTTAGGAAGGCCGTTCTCGTCCTCTTCTCTCTCCTCCTCTTCCCTGTCCGTGTTGTCGTCCTCGGTCTCCTTGAGCTCGGCGCTGTTGAGCGTCCGGGCGTCTTCTTGACGAGTGAATGTGGCACCAAACTGAGATTCGCGCATCATATCTGGGTCTTCAAATGGTACGGTTAGCATCGTCCCTGCGTAACGACAAAAATTAACAACAAAATAAAGCAGCCATGACGTACCCGGAAGCCTAATTACCTATGAGTAAACTAAAGAATTTAAATGTTTGTTTTTTTAAATTAATAAAGTCTGTGATTAGCATTACTTGAAGAGAACGTTTTGTTCAACAATATTATAGGCTATGTAATGTCACATTTTAAGCTGCTATTATTTTTTTTAATCTTAAGGAATTCATAAAACCAAAACGATACTATGTTGGTCTGACCTGCATGTAAAATGTTTGAAAATGTGTTTCAAAGTTTACAAATAAAAAGAGTGCCATTTTTCCAATCTATCCCACTATATTTCCATTGTGTGCATTATTGTGGTATCAAACGAAATTATCATCCCAAAAAAAATTGCTTTTAAACATAACATGGTGAACATTTTCATTCAAAACCGATAAATGAAAGTTAACGAATGCAGAAACATGCCAGAACGTGTTTGACAGTGAAATCTGGGCCTGCATGCTGTTTATTTTTAATCTTTGATAGTTTCCAATACACGCACATTGGAAAATGTTATAATATACCCTTGTCTGGTTACATGATGTTTGTAGTTTTTATTTTTAATCATGTTCATAAATCTTATGTGGATGTTATGTATCAAATCAAACGAGAACCTGCTGATTCAGTTGACACATTTTGTCATGCATTAACGTGATCAAACTAACCAGACGTGAAATTGTATTAATCAACTCAAAATGAGTATTTTTTGATTTAGAAACGATTTCTATTGTCATCTCGGGAGGGTGGTGGTCATGTATATTGATTTCAGTCCTGTAGCTCATTTCTAATTGGTTAAACTGGCTATGTTACTCTCTAACAACAATTACAAAACAACAACCATGTCATTAGTGGTACATTGTCTGCAAGGCAGAAAAGACTGGAGCTATGCGCGCTGTTTATAACAATATACAACAACAACAACAACACATGCATGCCCAAACTGATGCTCTACTACAGCAGACTGCTTTTCCATGGCTCACCTGTTTCTTTCAGTGTTCAGCTCGCATGTTCGAATTCCTCTCGACGTGCAGGGCTGCCTCCCATGTGCTTGATGTGAAGCTGTAAGAATTCCTTTAATCTCCCTCTCCCTCTCTCTCTTTCACAGAGAAATGACACCCATGCCAGGCACCAGCGCTGGTACCCATGCCATCTGCCACTGACGTTTTGTTGGTCACGTGACACGGTCTCCGGGGACCTTCATTCCGCTCTCATCATCTGGTGCGCTCGGTAATGGGCACCGGGAGGCTCTCATTTACCGTCAAAAAACTCCGAGGTAAAAAAAGAGAGAGATTAATGCCAGTTCTGCTGCGACGATACCAGTGTAGAGACGGCTAAATGATTTAGACTTTAAAGTGAAGCGTGTATTTGATTATAGGGCGACGGATGCTGCAGGCAAGAGCAAATCAGTTCACGAATGCGTGTTATAGAGTCGTCTGATGGATAATAAATGCTCAGATATTACATAAAGTCTCTGCACTTACATATGAATAGCTTGCGTGCGTATACATGTTGAGGAACATTCAGCTGATAAAAAGAGCAACGAATTAATTCATTGCTAGTGTTGATGTACTGTATGGTATATATTAAGTCAAACTCACTTTACACTGATGATATTTAGATAGTTACAGAAGAACTGGGCTAGTTGTCATAGTGGCTATATTGCAGGATAATTTTAATTAGGATCATTTAGTGAATTCTGTCTTCCAAATTAAAATGTGTGCATGTTTTTGCTACATTTATTGGGTAAAGAAATGGATGCAATAAAACTACAGAGACAAAAATCATATAATGAAGGCAGATTTTAAATCACGTGAAATGTTGAATTGTTCTCACCAAGGGTTTTTTGTTAGGGGAAGCTGTTTTAAATGTTTATTGGCCAAAAATTATGGTTCCATACAGTATGTTTTTTTTTAATTATTTTTTTTATTTTATTTTTTAATGTTACTGTTCACTTTTTTTTGCTATTTAATATATTGTTTTGCCTTTCAGAATTGTTTTAAATGTTATAAATTCAGTACAAGGCTTTTTGTTGGTTTGTTTTAATCTGTGTCCGATTGGGGCAAGTTGTCACATGCGTTTTAAATGTTATAAATTCATTGGCCAAAAAGTATGGTGTCACATAATATATATTTAATTTTAGATTTAAATATATAAATATATGCATATATATATATATATATATGTATATATATATTTGCTATTTTATGAATTGTTTTGTCTCGCATAATTGTTTTCCTGTTTTAAATGTTAGAAATTCTGTATGAAAACATTCAAAATGTATTTATTTATTTTACATTTTTTGCTGTTTAATGCTTATTTTTTAATGTTACTGTTGACTTTTTTGCCATTTAATATATTGTTTTGCCTTTCAGAATTGTTTTACTGTTTCAAATGTTACAAATTCAGCAAAAGGCGTTTTTTGTTTTGTTTTAATCTGTGTCAGATTGGGGCAAATTGTCACACATTTTAAATGTTATAAATTCATTGGGCAAAAATTATGGTTTCATATAATATATATTTAATTTAGATTTAAATATATCATATATAAATATATGTATATTAATATACAATATATTCAAAAAATATAAATAATATATTTTTTAAAAAGTAATTTTAAAAATGTTTCCTTTTTTATGTATTGTTTTCTCTCTCATAATTGTTTTCCTGTTTTAAATGTTAGAAATTTTGTATGAAATTTTCTTTTTTTTTTTTTGCAGTTTAATTTTTTTTTTTTAATGTTACTGTTTTTTTTACACAGCACATATATATTCAATGTATTTTGTGGTTTGTCTCATAATTGTTATATATATATAATTTTTGCTGTTTAATGCTTTTAAACAAGGAGAAGCTTAATAGGCAAATGGCCCCACTATTTCTTTTTTTCTTTTTTTCTTTTTTTCTTTTTACCTTCCTAAGATATTCTTCACTGAAAGTGCCCTGGTCTCCCCTATTCTGTGATAGTGAATGATTAACTTAACTTTACTATAGTATCTACTCCATGGTACTTTCAAGAGTATCAAGCACATATCACATATTTTCCTGCAACCACAGTTATGCTGGTGTTAGATATTGTTGTGTTAAGTGCTACCGTAGTTTAGGCCCACAGTGTATGACAACTATGAATCTCTGTAGTGCAGTCTTGCGAGAAGACTGTTAGAAGTGCAGCTGTGTTTAGTTTACGCTTCATCGTCCTTAAATCATATAGCAGACAAACTACTACTTTTCCAGTAAATATTTCTCTGTGCAGCAGAGGGCAGTCCCCAAAACGCCAACATTTGGACACACACGGACACACACACACACACACACACACTTTTGCTCACACTCTGCCCCCCAAAACGCCTCAGCTGGCATTCTGCACGTTCTGGTCCAGTTCACACCAGCATCTGATGAGTCAAACTCCTCATTTCAGACTAATCAGTTGACTGCACTAATTGCAAATGCAAATATGCAAATTTAAATTAATTAATTACTCCACTAATTAGTTCTCTGGTCTTTTCAGGTAATAAATCATTGTGTAGTTGAAAGAAAGAGATGGAGAGAGGAAGGGGAAATGCATTTATCTGCCACCTAATACTCTTATAATGATTCACACACGCTCAACATGGGTCCAGTTACACACCGAGGTGAAAGTTGGGAAGAATTCCAACGGGAATGACTTTTGGACTATTTGAATCAGATAAGAGTAATTTAATAACAAAACGCAGCTAACAAAACATATGTTCTAAGAATGTTCTGCTAACGTTCTCATTAAGCTATGAAAATGTTATTTCTGCATGTTCCCCAAATGTTCAAGTCATTCAGTTTTTAAAATTTTAGAACACTTTTGAACCGTAAGAAAACATTCCATTTTTTTTTTTTTTCCATTTTGCAAACATGTTACTCTTGAATGTTCTCTAAACATTCCGAAACAAGTAGCAACATTTAAACATTTAAATCTAACATTCAAATTTTAGGTAAACATCCAGCCAAAACATTTTTAGAAAAAACATTCCAAGATCAGTGAGGTTTTGAGAGCATTATTATAGACCAGATAAGTTTATTCATAACTTTGAGAGAACCTTACCAAAAACGTTCTGAGAACGCTGCCTAGCTAGAAAAGTATGATAGTGCCATGTTTTTTTTTAATGACACCATTGCAATACCGTGCTACACTACTTTTGATTTACGCTACAAACAGAGTTGCCAAGTCCGCGTATTTCCCGTAGAATTGGGCTACTGTTGCCACAGGTTGTTTTTTATGTCCATGGATTGAAGCGACCCCAGTAACGTGATATTTAGCCAGAGAAGGGAAGTAACAAAGTACAAATACTTTGTTACTGTACTTAAGCAGATTTTTCTGGTATCATACTTTACTTCATGATTTATTTTTCTGACTACTTTTTACTTTCACTCCTCACATTTTTACACAAATACCTGTACTTTCTACTTCTTACATTTTCAAACCAGGCTCATTACTTTAGTTTTAATTTGCATTTGGTGGATCACCATTCGACAACAGATCTCTAATAAATCATGAATTGGTTAGTCTTAACTTGCAACACATTTTGGCTTGCGCAAGTCTCGGCCAAAAGGTTTCAATCAGAGTAATCAATGCAAGTGACTCGAGAATGGAGTGGAAGCCCCTGGATGGAACATAGAGGCAAAATTTCAGTTTGACCTGTAAATAGGTTATTGTAATTTTGTCTTTGTTTACTCAGTTAAGCATTAAACTGCTAGCAACTCTTAGCAGTAGCAGCCAGAGGATTAATTGTAATCTAAACTAAACTAATATCATCACTCAAAATATGGTATGCTAAAGGACATCATTACTATAAATTTACAGTAGTAATTTAGCAAACAAATGTTACAAAACATTGTTTTATAATATGTTTAGAGGGAGCTAGGGTGGATAACACAACCCTTATGAAAATTAAAACCAAAAACCATGGTTACTATAGTTAAACCAGGGTTAACCACAAATTAACCATGATTTTGCTACACTAACCAACCATGAAATTTGCAGTAAAACTACTGTTGTAAATTAAAACAGAGTGTAATCAATCTGCCAAAAAACAACTATACTTTTACTGTAATAAATCATGGTTAATTTTGGTAAGACAAAATATAACTCATGATAATGCAATAACATGTTCAATATTAGGATTTTTCTGTACAGATATTGTCATGATGTAATTATTATTGTACTAATTTTGACATTCAGGCAATTTAGAAAATAGTTTTGTTAAATCTATAGTATTAAAGTCATTTTAGAGATTAAACAACAAAACATGGTCAAAATGTGATACTTTAAACTGAACTAAAATAAAGTTATGTTATTTCAAACAGAATACAATGAGGTGGTTGTTTTGCAAGAAGGTGGAGACAGTTCTGTTCATAACAGCAGACAGCTGATGGGAAAAGTGACAGGTACTAGAAAATTAGTGAAAAAAGTACACACACACACACACACACACACACACACACACACACACAGTGAGATGCAGAGAGATACCATGGAAAATGGAAGTGAAGGTGCAGTTCAAGAGAGAACCTTTAATTATTTTGCACAGGTTTTACATCTTTTTTAATGTGATGGCCATACAAAGGAATAGGGTTGTCCATGGTTTCAGAATTTGCTGTGGGTGTATAGGATGGCCTGGATGAGTGAGAGTTCCTGGCCTTTGGTCCCAGTTCAGCCTTGATACATTCATTAGCTAACAAAATTTTAAACGCAAGTTATTTTGTATTAATGTGTCAATATGACGCAAGGTCCAGTTACCAGTGTGACACTAAAACAGTAGTAATGGGTACTTTTTACTTAAAGGATTAGTTCACTTCCAGAACAAAAATTTACAGATAATGTACTCACCCCCTTGTCATCCAAGATATTCATGTCTTTCTTTCTTCAGTCGTAAATTATGATTTTTGAGGAAAACATTTAAGGATTTCTCTCCATGTAATGGACTTCTATGGTGCCTCCAAATTTGAACTTCCAAAATGCAGTTTACATGCAGCTTCAAATGGCTCTAAACGATCCCAGCCGAGGAAGAAGGGTCTTATCTAGCGAAACGATCGTTTTTTTATTACAATTTTTTTTAACCTCAAACGCTCGTCTTGTCTAGCTCCGTGTGAACGGCCATGACAGTTAGGGTATGTCTAAAAACTCCCGTCTCACTTTCTTCTCCAACTTCAAAATCGTCCTACATCACTGCAGAAGTACCAACCTAGAGTTTACAAAGTGAACATGCAAAGAAGATCAAACACCCTTAACAAAAAAAAAGGTTGAAAGAAGTTGGAAGAGGAAATTAGTTTTTAGATGTACCCTAACTGTCATGACCAGAAAAAAAACAGTTCACACAGAGCTACACAAGATGAGCGTTTGAGGTTAAAAAGTATATAAATTTTAATTTTTTTTGGAAAATAACCGATTGTTTTGCTAGATAAGACCCTTCTTCCTCTGCTTGGATTGTTTAGAGCCCTTTGAAGCTGCATTTAAACTGCATTTTGGAAGTTCACATTTGGGGGCACCATATAGTCCACTATATAGAGAGAAATCCTGAAATGTTTTCCTCAAAAAACATAATTGCTTTACAACTGAAGAAAGAAAGACATGAACATCTTGGATGACAAGGGGGTAAGTAAATTATCTGTAATTTTTTGCTCTGGAAGTGGACTTCTCCTTTAAGTTCAAACATTATTTGTTTGTTCATTGTTATTATTATGTAATTATACTTCTTTACTTTAACTTGAGTAAAAAAGCATTGTCAGTACTTCTACTTTTACCAGAGTATTTTTAAACATGAGTATCTGTACTTCTACTTGAGTGAAGGATGTGTGTACTTTAAGAAATTAGTTTTTGCTACCTTTTTATCTGTACTTGATTATGGTGACGTAGTGTATCAGTTATCTACTTTCTTCCTTAGATGCTGTTTATCATGGTGTTTTAAGGTTTATATCAGATTGTAAATCCTCAACTCATCACTGTACTTTGTATAACAGAGTAGGTTGGCCTTCTCTGTCTACTAGAAGGAAAATCCACTGGTACCTAATTATTTATAAAGCCATATTGGGGATGTTGCCTTCTTATCTCTGTTGTCTTATACAACTGAAAATTGCTGAGAAATATTTCCTTCGTTCACAAAATTGTTATACACTCTGTTCCTTTTGTTAGAACTGAACTGGTAAGAAGGCTTTTATGTATGCAGCTCCATCTGATTGGAATTTTCATCTGTCTAAACTGAAATTACAAATATTTGTGTATTTTACCCCCGGAATGCGATTTTTACCAGGAGATCTGCCGAAATACAACTGGGCTAGTTTTGAGTACCAACTGGGCGGGTTTTGTTGTAAAAACGCGGCAACCCTGGCTACAAAAGAGATTTATGCTACAAAAGATTTCTATTTCAAATAAATGTTTTCCTTTTTTAACTTTCTAGATAGAAATAAGCATAGATTATAAAAATATGCACAACTGTTACCAACATTGATAATAAATGTTACTTGAGCTGCAAATCAGCATATTAGAATCATTTCTGAAGGATCAAGACTGATGTAATAATGCTGAAAATGCAGCTTTGCATCACAGGAATAAATTAGTTTTTAAAATTATATTCAAATAGAAAGCAGTTATTTTGAATTGTAATAATATTTCACAATATTACAATTTTTACTGTATTTTTGATCAAATAAATAAAGCATTTTTTGGAACTATAGTGTATCAGAGTACTATGGTATTCCATCTGATTCAATGGTACCACCCAGTATTTTTCGTCAGGTTTTTAGCAGCTATATCTTAGTGTGCCGTAAGGCCGATAGCAAACCTGGATGATGCTTTGCTTTTCTTCTACCTGTAAATGAGGCTTTTTGTTGCCACAGCGATGACAGCTCGTGCTCGTCAGCTGTTTTAATTATCACATTATCAGCGTTTAAAGGCAGTGTGACGAGCCGAGTTGCTAATGAAGGCGCTGGAACTCTCACAATGAGACGGAGATGAGACAAACCGCCTGCCAGAATCACAGGTGACACTCCGACTGCTAGTCCGATCCGAAGCTGCCGGTGGCACAGACAATCTACACAGGCAAAAAAAAGAAGGATGTGTCAGAGAAAGACGAGCGTGCCGTACCTTTCCTTGAGTAAACCTCTTAAAAATAGACCTTTTTCTCCCCGCAGATGTTTCGTGCAGTGGCATTAACTAACACCTACACTGCCGACAGCGTTGCGAGGCGCACCCTCGCCTCACTTTTCATAATCACACCTTTACCGTGTTGCAAAATGCAAAAAGCACACTGATTTCCACCACACACACACACCATCAATCAAAACACGATGTTGCACAGGGATCATAACAAGTGCATCTGCTGGATTTCAGTCTTTGTGTTCAAGGTGTTTTAAGTTCTTCCTGTGATCTTTCCTTCAGGTTCATTGATCATGTGGCTGTATCATCAAAGAGACGTCACTAAGAAAACATCTATGGGATTCTTAAATCTTTTGTAATTGTCATTAGTTACATTTCACAATTGTCTGTATCCACTGGAATTTCTTATTGAGTTCCAGGGATTTGCTTTGAGTCATTCCAGGTTTGCTTTAAGTAGTAATAAGTATACTGTCAAGGTGAAATACTTAATACTTACGTTAATTATTCCCCTATTGTTGTTACATCTAAAAAAAAAAAGTACCATAAAAGTACAAGTCTTATAATCAAGTCTTATAATTTACAGCTTTGAATGAGGAATAGAGCAAAATTTAAAGGTGAGGTGTGTTGGAAACGGATACTTTCAACCTGATCTCACAACAATTTGTACATATTTGACAAAGTGGGTAATTCACACGATTTGTGAAAAAACGTATGCATTTTATGAGGTGGGAAATTCATAGAAATTCGTACAAAGGACAACACCTAACCCCACCCATAAACTTAAACATCACAGAAATCACACAAAATTGTACAAGTGGGGTTGTTCAAATTAACCACCTTGTAAAATATGTACGAATTGGCAGTGATACAGGATTGTTATTTTTGTATCATTTATAGTATTTAAACCATTGTAGTACTTGCCAATATTTTGAATCCATTTTTCATATATTTCTATTTAGATTTAATGTATTTTTTGTGTAGTTTTAGTCATTTTAGTAACTTATTTTAGTTGCAAGGCAACATTTCTCATTTTTAAGCATTTTAAATGAAAGTTTTTCAAAGGTTTTGGAAACAGTGTTAATTTAGTATCTATTTTATGCTGTTATAGTATTTATTAATATTTTAAATGAGCTTTTATTTGTTTATTTTTTGTTTTAAAGTAATTACGTAATTACATAGTTACGTAATTTTGTCATTTATTATTATTATTATTTAGAATCCTACTTAACTTTAATGTATTTTTAGTCAGTTTTAGTATTTCAGCTCAACTTTTTTTTTTTAACTTCAGTTAGTTGCCAAGCAAACATTTCTATTTTTAAGCTTTTTAAGTTTAACCCTTTAACTCTCACCCCCATTTTTGAACACAGACATGAAAATGCACTATCCAAACATAAATTATTATAATTCATGAAAGAATACATTTTGTATGATATTAAAGCACCATTTCCACGGTAATGCAATGCCCAATTTTAAAATCTTTCACAGCATGAATTTTGAGGTTTTAAGCTTTCAGTTGATATATATTTTTTTATGATCTTTAAAACGTGAGAGGGAAAAAGGCAATGAAAAAAGACCTTTTGTGACAAAGGTCAGAATAGATTTTTTATATAGTATTAATAGTATTTTGTACCGTATCCTTGTAATTCTCTTGCCGTAAAAGCTATCTCTTCCGGGTTTTCTGCAACCCGTTTACAAACAGATAATTGGTCTACTGGCGCTGAAACTGTGGCTAATATCAGTCACTTGTTCAGAGTTACTGTTTTCTGTATGGTGAATGACAAGTGCACTATAGGGGACAGGGAACGGTTCAGACAGTGTAAATATGCTTTCCATTGTGGAAAAGAAGTCTGGTTTCGCGCTGTCACGCAAACTGCTGATAGCACAGAGCAGATCAAATGCGTGAATCAAAGCAGACCACAAAATGTATCAGACCCATTTGAATTCTACAGAGAATGCTATATTTTATAGGAATATGGATGAGATTGCGGCTGTTAAATGAGGCTTTACTGAACTTGATGGCTCTGGCCCTAGCTGTCATTTGAACTAAATACTATTGGCTATTTAAAAAAG
Organism: Cirrhinus mrigala; assembly: GCA_036247105.1. Lineage (NCBI taxonomy): Eukaryota > Metazoa > Chordata > Actinopteri > Cypriniformes > Cyprinidae > Cirrhinus > Cirrhinus mrigala. The sequence continues at coordinate 36,764,073 of CM070008.1, read as the reverse complement.
CGAGCAGGTCTGCTTGATATGTCCCGCCCTGTCTTCCTGTTTCAGCTGAAATTACGTCAACACATAGGCTGCGTCCGAAAGCCTAGATAGCAGACTTGCTCCCTCGCTGCCTTATCAGTCAATAACTTTGCAGGCAGCGTTTGCACGAAGCCACCTTTTGAAACTGATTTCGGACAGGCTTCTGAGGCAGCGTAACGGTTTAATGATCTACAACTAAACAGAACGAGTTTTGATGATAACTAAACAAATATTTAGATACTATAATATTGATTTCTCGCTAGATATAACATCAAAAGTGCAAAAAGTTAGTCAGAAATATACATTTATGCACAAACTGACCACCAAACACAACTTTCGGATGCCATCTTTATTTTTTTTAGCTCAACCGTCACGGAATGAAATGCACAGAATTGTGGGATATCTAAGGCAGCGAAGGATACATCTATGCTGCCTTCAAAATTCGATCACAAGAAGGTACCTCCGGAGACAGGAAGTGAAGCAGAATTTGGATTCGGATGTGCCTTGATGCCTTGGAATGCTGCCTCTGAAGGCAGCATTTTAGAGCTTTCGGACGCAGCCATCGAATAACGCTGTGCGTTTCAAAGCACTTTACTGGAACTTTTAAAAAAGTGGGTAAGTGGGTAAAATACGATTTTTTATATTTTCTATTTCTGTTTATTTTATTTCAAGTAATGAAGATGTTTAATGGTTTTAGTTTAGCTTAACTACTGTTTGGAACAACATGAGGTTGAGTAAACACTGACAGAGTGAACTAAACCAGGGCTCGACAATAAGGAGTGCCCGATGGCCTGGGGCCAGCGTGAAAGACGCTTGGGACAGTTGACGAATTTGTCACTGGCCCGATCGGGCCACTGCTGCGTCGTTAAGAAAGTTTATCATTTGCATGTGTTTTTAAAAGATATGCAAGTTTTCAAAACCTTTTTAAAACAACAACAGAGGCGAAGCTCGATGACGCAATGACGGAGCATGGAACGTTGGGAGATGTCGTTTTCAAATCATGCACACGGACGAGGTAATGTATTATTATTTTATTAACTTACCTTTACATTTAATAACAGTATTTTATGTCATCGTAATGAATTATGTGCAAAGAACATAAAATTTGATTCAATATTAGCCTTTTACTGATATGTGACTATTTGTCATGATTTGGCGGATAATGATGTGCAATTTTACGTGTGTAAAACAGTGGTTCTAAATGTAAATTTGAACGAACCCACGGTATTTGCAAGTATGGCTAAATGTTTTTGTGCAGCACATACTGTATTTAATTACATTACCACAGGTTTGCTCACCAGACTTGATTAAAAAAAAAAATATATATATATATATATATATATATAGGCCTACATTTGACGCGCCGCAGCGCACTGACCGACAGTGTTCAGTGCGCAGTTTTGCGCCTATAGCAGTATACTTAGTAGCTTCTATGTAGTATACTTGTTCCTGTTTGCAGTAGCTACTGTGCTATGCTGTAGTAGAGCTGTACTGTTTTTTGGGGATTTTCCCTTCTTTGCGAAGTGTAATCGTGATCCAAGATCCGCATGCGGCAAAACTACAACTTCGGCATTTGTCCACGTGTGTGGACAAAGCAGACAGAGCAAGATCACGGTTCACAATGCGCGAAATATTGGAAATATTATCCTAAATATTGAAACGGGGGTTTATATGAATGTATCTCTGAGGGGAACTGACTGTTTTAATAAAAGTTTACATGGTATTTTCTTTTCATTTGCCTCTGTATAATGCATTTAAAGTAGCGTTCACAAGCACGGCGCTGCTTTGTTTACAGTGGTAACCAAGGAAACGTAGTATCAATGTTATTCCATAAGCGCCACCTGCTGGCAGAGCCTGAGATTTTTCCCTAAAGCATCTTTTCATTTTTTAATAGACTAATAATAAAATAATTTTTGAACAAACAAATAATGTTTTATAATGTATATTTGTTAGGTTAGTATTTTTTTTTTTTTTTTTTTTTTTTTGCTGTGGTATTAAATTTGGAATCAAGAATTGCACGATTTAATTGGTATGAGAAAGTTTGGTGTCATATAAGCTTATTTATTAAAATATTAGATAACATGGGCCAAAAACAATGATAATAGCAAATATTTTATTTTGTGTCAGGGCCAGTGAAAAATTTGACCAGGCAAGTAAAAATTTGCACCACTGGCCCGACTGCACTGTAAAACCTTCAATAGGTTTGCACAAGAACAAAAATGTGATTTCTTCTGTAAGAGTAATCTTTCATTATTAAAAGTGGAGGTGGAGTGGTGAAATGATCAGACTGGTAGTCTGATGGCAGCAGAGGACAGGCACGCACACACACACACACACAGACACACAGAGAGAGAGAGACGTGCGGGTTGGCTGGCCACTGTTATTCTGCCGTGATTAGAGGACTTTGGGTCTCAGAACCACCATCTACAGCTGTGCTGTTTCTACCAATTACATGGCCCATATGCCAGCAGCCCACTCCGCCCAGGTGGAACCTCAGATGGAGAGAAAGGTGTGAGCCGAACACAGCGATGGTCACACACAAACAAACACACACATAGTCGGAGGTGTCTTATTTCCTGACAGACATGCACGCACGCTTAGGCTGTTATATATAGAAAGGTTGATCTTTTATGCGTGTCATTCAATTAAGCCGAAGTTTCTCCTAGCGAGAAGTTTGTTGCTATTCTGTTTAAAACAAGTGTTGCTATGAGAAATGAAATATTTAAAATATTCAGTGGGGCCTAAAAACATGAAAACACAGATGGAGGAAAACCAGTACTAATTAACATGAAATCTGAAATCATGAATAATTTATTTGTTTTTAAAATGTACAATGTAAATATATCGGAGAGGTGAAAGGGATTCATATGTTCTGCTGCAGGGCAAATATCACATGTTAACAAGAGCAAAAGCATCAGAATAACAGGAGAAATATGGCATCAGTGTTTGAGGTGAAGATGATAAAAGAGAAACATCTGCTACGTTTTTATATAACTTCAGATATTTCTACATAACATTTTATTCATTAACATGAAAGATGTTTATTGCATGACAGATATATCACTACACCTTTAGATTTTACCTGCAGATGTTCATTTTTGTGTTTACAAATATGGTTATGTGATAGCACATCATGAATCATTTATGTGTGATGTCCATTTTAAGAGCTCTCAACACTACCACTTATGATATAAAAATAAAATCCATCTCGAAATAATCCTGCATAGTATTTTTAAGCTATGTACTTTATTAATTTGATTTCAATTAAAAATAAAGGTATATATTAAGTATATGGCATTTGGTTTAATTAATTAATAAGTTCTTTATATTTATTAATTTAGTAGAATTTCTTCTAGTTTTTAAAAGACATTTAAAAAATTAGTAACATAATATACATTATTATTTTAATTAGAAGAAAATAAACTACATGAAAATATTTAACTTTTGTATTTAATATGATTTAATAATTTTATAGAATCATGTATTTGAATTTGAATTTTGATTTAGAATAAAAAATAAAGGGATTCATCAATTGTTTGATACGTGGTTTAATTTCCTGAATTTTATTCATTATTTAATTCATTTAGTTACATTTCTTCTATTTTTTAAAAATAACAATGGACAATATACTGTAATATAATCATGCTGCTCAATATTATGTTTTTTTTTTTTTTTTTACTTTAACTGGAGGGAAAAAAAAAACTAAATAAAAATATTATATTTTTATTTAATAACAGTTTTATACATGATAAAATAATAATTATTAATATTATTAAAAACTATTATTATTAAACTATTAAATTACAATGATTACTAACAGTGTTATTATAAAACATATAAAACATTTTCGTTATAAAACTGTTATATAAAACAATAATCACTGCTCAATATTAATTACTTTAGAAGAAAAAAGTACATGAAAATATTATTTTATATTTAATAAGTTTTATACATTATAGAATAATAATAATAATAATAATTATTATTATTATTAAACTACTATGATTATTAATAGTGTTATTATGAAACTGTTATATGAAACACTTTCACTATAAAACTGTTATATTAAACTTATTATATTCTCATTGTTGCTCATTATTATTTATATATTTTAACTAAATGTTTTTTGCATTATTATTGTGCAATATTTATCATTTCTTCTAGTTTTTAAAACAATCATTAAATATTAAATCTGCAATTATTATTGAATACTACAATTATTCTTAATATTTTTCATTGTCAAAGTATTTTTATCTTCCTAGCACGCCGGCATTGTGCTAGCGGTATAGCGTGACAGTGACGACTGTATAATGTTTCAGAGGGTTAAATGTTCTGCTCTCTGCGTGCTGAGAACTCTGGGCCGCTCGTCCTGCTCTCAGCAGCTCAATAATCCGACCCTTCTTATCAGGTCGTGTGCATTGGCAGGCTCAGCTTCTCTGTCTGACTCACTGCCAATAAATGATGGCACTCATGTACAGCTCCAGAGCTGGTTTGGAACAGGAAATGCTGTTTCATCAGTGGCTGGGTGGCGTCCAGCCGCTGACATCAGCTGTCAATCATACCAGAGCGTTTTTACTTCAGTTTGCTGAATTGACTCATGATGAGAACCGGTCTCTTGAGGCTGTGCTTCATTTGACAGGGACTCATTTATTTGACTCTGTGTTTGCATACTCATGTATGTCTGTCTGTGTACAAATTCTATTTATTACTGAAGTTATTGTTAAATGCACAAGGCAAATCAATTAATATAAAGGATTTTTTTGGATTCAATACAAATATAAGTCTGTGGCAAGGCACTGCATTAGGATAAATGTTAAAATACTCACAATATTGAATAGGGGTCGACGAATATGTGTTTTTTCAGGGCTGATGCCAATACCGATAATACAGATCAAGTAGACCGATAACCGATATTTTGAACTGATATATGTCTGGTGTAAAAATTAAAATTTATGTCAAAATTAAGAATAACAAGGGCTCTGACCAAAACTTTCTTTAAATGCTTTTGAACTATTTTATCGGCAAATCGTCTTTGAAAATGACTGATACCGATAACCATAAAAATGCTTAATATCGGTGCTGATAATCGGTCGACCCCTAATAATAAAACATTAAAATGAGGCTATAGTGTGTGTATCTTGTATGTGCATACTACTCGAAAGGATACTAGAAAGAGCCAGATAGAAATATAAAATAGAAATCCTGGAATTACAAAAGTTAAGAACGTTGGGTTCCAAACAACACTGGACCCCACTGACTGTTATTATATAGAGAAAAATAAATTATTAAATGAGAAAAAAAGTTTTTTTTTTTTTTTTTTTTTTTTTTGTTTAAACAACTTTGTGATATTTCTGTATGGTAATATTAGAGTACAGTGCTGTTTAAAAGTTCGTGAACCCTTTTTCTACATTTTTGCAGAAATACAACACAAAACATCATCAGATTGTCACACAAGTCCTAAAAGTTGACAGAGAACCCAATCAAACAAATGATACCAAAAATATACTTTGTCATTTATTTACTGAGAAACATGATCCAGTGTTAAATATTTGCGAGTTGCGAGTTTCAGTATCTGGTGTGACCCTTTTTTGAAGCAATAACCGCAGCGAACATATTTTATAACCACTGATCAGTCCTGCACAACAGCTTGTAGGAATTTTAACCCATTCTTCAGTACAGAAACACTTAAAGGAGAACTTCACTTCCAGAACAACAATTTACAAATAATTTACTCACCCCCTTGTCATCCAAGATGTTCATGTCTTTCTGTCTTCAGTCATAAAGAAATTATGGTTTTTGAGGAAAACATTTCAGGATTTTTCTCCATATAATGGACTACATTGGTTCCCCCGATTTTGAACTTCCAAAATGTAGTTTAAATGCGGCTTCAAAGGGCTCTAAACGATCGCAGGCGAGGAAGAAGGGTCTTATCTAGCAAAATGATCGGTAATTTTTTTTGAAAAATAAAAATTTTTATACTTTAAGCACAAAAGCTTATGTAGCACAAGCTCTGGGATGCGTGTCCACAATGCTACGAATTAGTGATGGGTTGTTCTTGAACGATTCGTTCATTTTGAACGAATCTTTAATGTGACTCGGGAAGAACGAGTCGTCTCGGGGAGTTTCTTATAGCATTATAGTTTTGTCTTGTTTGTAGTGTGATCAACGTTTGTGTAAGTAGTAGATGTGTTAGGGAAGTAACACATAACATTTTAATTATATTTTGCTAAAATGAACGAAATGAACGAAATGACTCGAAAAAAGATTTGTTCATTTTGCTGAACGAGACTCAAAGGTCCGAGTCGGTAAAATGATCCGATCTTTCCATCACTACTACGAATCACGTCTAAGTTCATTGTCTGTGTACTCCAGCTCAAAAAGGTAGAGAATGCCGAAAAACTCCATCTTATGTTCTCCTACAACTTCAGAATCGTCGGACATCGTTGTACCTTTTTGTTTGTAAACAGCGTTTGACTTACTTGCACTTTCTTAGTCTTTGCGCGTTCGCTTGGTAAACACTGGGTCTGTAGTTCCGTCTACGTTCTGTGTGACCTTTTGACGTGATTCAATAGTACGTAGCATCCCAAAGCCTTGGCTACACAAGCTTTTGTGCTTAAAAAGTATACAAATTTTTATTTTCTGAAAAAAATGACAGATCGTTTCGCTAAATAAGACTCTTCTTCCTCGGCTGCGATCGTTTAGAGCCCTTTGAAGCTGCATTTAAACTACATTTTGGAAGTTCAAAATCGGGGCACCAATGAAGTCCATTATATGGAGAAAAATCCTGAAATGCTTTCCTCAAAAACGATAATTTCTTCACGACTGAAGACAGAAAGACATGAACATCTTGGATGACAAGGGGGTGAGCAAATTATTTGTGAATTGTTGTTCTGGAAGTGGAGTTCTCCTTTAAACCCTGTGATATTGGTGGGTTTCCTCCTATGAACTGCTTGCTTCAGGTCCATCCACAACATTTCAATTGGATTAAGGTCCGGATTTTGACTCCAAATCATTAACCTTGTTCTTCTTTAACTATTCTTTTGTATAATGTGGTTGATGTCTTCCTGCATGACCCACTTTTTTCTGAGATTTAGCTTTCGGACAGATGTCCTGACATTTTCCTGTAGAATTAGCTGGTAAAATTCAGAATTCATTGTTCCATCAATGATGACAAGCCATTCTGGCCAAGATGCAGCAAAGCAGGCCCAAACCATGATACTTCACAGATGGAATTAGGTTCTTATGCTGAAGTGCTTTTCTTTTTCTGAACATAACACTTCTCATTTAAACGCAAAAAGTTTTATTTTGGTCTCATCCATCCACAAAACATTTCTCCAATAGCCCTCTCACTTGTTAACACGATCTTTAGCAAACTGCAGTTTTGTGGCTTTCTCATTGCAACTCTGCCATTCATACCAGGGTTGATCAGTATTCTCCTGATGATGGACTCATGAACATTAATATTAACCAATGTAAGAAAGACCTTTATGTGCTTAAAAGTTACCCTGAGGTCTTTTGCAACCTTGCAGACTATTACAAGTCTAGCTTTGGAGTGATTTTTGTTGGTCGACCACTCCTAGGGAGGGTAATAGTGGTCTAGAATTTCCTCCATTTGTAAACAATCTGACTGTGGATTTGTGGAGTCCAAACTCTTTAGAGATGGTTTTGTAACTTTTTCTAGCCGGATGAGCAACAACAACTTTTTTTCGGAGGTTTTCAAAGATCTACTTTGTTAATGCCATGGTTCACTTCCACAAACATGATCAGACTTTAATAGATTCCTGTTCTTTAATTAAAACAGGGCATACACTGGCACCTGATAGTCATCCTATTGATGGATAACACTTCTGAACAAATGGACTCTAATTTCACATTAAAATTAACTGCTAATCCTACGGGGTTCACATACTTTTACAACTCACAAATATTTAACACTGGACCATTTTTCTCAATAAATAAACAAACTATATATTTTCATCTTTTTCATATTTTCATCTGATTAATGTTTTGGTCATATTTATGCAGAAATATAGAAAATTCTAAAGGGTTCACAAACTTTTAGGCAGCACTGTATATGTATGTACTACTATAGTTTTTATTATTTAATATTTGGATTTTTTAATACATTTTGTTTTGATTTTTGTCTGAGTTTTAGTCATTTTATTGTATGTTTTGTCATTTTCATTCATTTTTTATGTCTTATGTCTGTGGTTTTATTTAGCTAGTCTAGCTAATGTAACATTGTGAATATTGTTGACTCTGTGATGAATTGCTTACGTTCCTCTATTAAGGTACTTTGGATAAAAGCATCTGCTAAATGCATAAGTGTAAACACTACCATAAATTAAAGAAAAAAAGAAAAAGTTGTCTGTGGTAATTGACAGCAGGCCGCAGATGCCCTTGTTCTGAACCCAAAATTTAGCTTTAAGTAAATTACCAACTAAAATCTTTCCAATCTCACAACAAAATATTTGCATTTATTATTAATTTCACTGATAAATGTGATTTAATGCAAGAAAAAACATAAAACACATCACTGGAACCTTCCGGGCAACACTTACTCTGACACCTCCATTACGGCAATGTTCTTCAGATAACGCAGCATATGGCCTGTTGCTACGGCGACTCCTTCTTAATTACAATATTCCTCTTCGAAAAGTCGCTTTCGATGCGCTGACCTTTAGGAAACAAGAGAGACTGTGAAACACCGAAGATCTAAACTAAGATCTCACTTTCTGCTCACAATATGCTCAGCAAAAGCTGTTAATTCTTAATTAAGAACGGAGAGTAGTTGTGTTACTGCGCATGTGTGTATGAATGTGATATTTATACACAACACTGTAACGGGTATGAAATAAATATGAAAAACACAAGACTTTACTGTACATAATTATATCACATATATATATATCATATACATCATTTACTATCCAAACTAATATATATTCATGATATAGAGGTGGATGGAGACCCTTAAACACAGATGTATGAACACACAAACATCTGCTTTGATGCCCCGATGATCATTTTCACTTCAACATGTTTGCTGTGTGAAAATTGAATATGGTGTAAGCGAGGTGTTATGTTGCTATGTTGTTTTTTTTGCTAGTGCTGTTCTTAGTCTCTTAAAGTTTTGTTCAGGCTCCAGACTGCTACAAACCTTTCATAAACTTAACATATTTGATGGACTAGTCTTAAAGTAAAACTACATAACCTGACAGCTGCATAGACCATCTGTAGACTTCTGTGAGGACATTTTGTCTTATATTTCTGTTGACAGATATGGTATGATGAGGACAGGAGTGCTGGACAGGGACAGAACCAGGTAAACAATTCAGTTCAGTAAACAAATATTGTGTTTCATTAGCCGCAATATGTATAAACAACTAACGTTAAAGTTAGAAGAAGAACAAAGTGCGGTAAACGATAAAACTATTTGCAACAAAGCAGTGTGTTTATGATTACGATAGTACATTAAAAAACATGGTACAAATACCTGTTCGCAGTAACAATCAGCATAACCGACTGTTGTTTGTACCACGGCCGCTAACATTACCGGAAGCGAGTGACACCGGAAACCTCGCACATTCATTTTACAAATGGCCGCGTCTGCTCTACAATATGTGAATGTTTGATTTAAACTAGCAATAAAATAAAGCCACATATAATAGCATGATTCAAATTCATAGTACAGTTACGTCTAATATGACGAATAGCTTGTAACCTTAGTGCGCGGGTACGAAATTCCGCGAAAAGGGCGGATTACTTTACGGCAGCAACAAATGTACATGGCTTTCCACTGTAATTATGACAGTGGTTTTTACTCACTTAACTTTTCGCAAAAATACACGAAACTACATTAAGTATACATAATATATTTTATTTTTACCCTATTATTGTGTTATATTTCATTCACTTTTCTGCTATTTTTAATCATTAAATTTACAATTATTATTTTAAAATATTATTTAATATTCATGTTATTTTTATATTATTTTGCATTAAAGTATTTTAATCTTGCTAGATTGAAGCGTGACAACTGTATAGAGTGACAGTCATATGAGCAGCACTTACTCATATTGTCATTGCATTAGATAGGCCTACATAAAGCAAATAACATTTATTTGAAAGATGGATCAAATAAACTTTGGGTAAAACATCTGACAAAGTAAACGTTTTTGGTTGCAAATGATCAAACAATAATAACACTGTTCAAAGTGAACAAAACAACTCAAATTAGAACACCAGCTGATTAAAGCAAAATTAAGCAAAAACAAGGAGGGAAACGTTATTGACACGAAAAAAATATCTATTTATCTAATGCAAAGAAACTTCTTGTGTCCGAATTCAATGTTGGGTCATTCACGCTAATTTCCTTCATTTAGCAGTGCCACCTAGTGGCAGATTTTGTTTCAGTACTGGTAATAAAAATGGATCCGTTCACGCTAATCTGACAAGTCTGTCATTTACTCACCAAATAGTCCCAGCAGTTTTCTTTCTTCTGTGGGACACCAAAAACAGTTTAGTGATTTAGTGTAATGTTCACACTGCTCTTCTCCATAAATCGAATAGGAATATTGTATATAGTTTCAAATCGATCTGCCAGGATACACTGTGCATAGTATAGTACGCATTATTTTCCTTACAGAAAATCAGCTCTTTCATAATAACAGTGACACCTGGTGGCAAAATTTATCACAATCTTCACGTTTTTAGACAATATTAAAAATTTAAAAAGAAATAGTTGATCCTAAAATTAAAATTCCATATGATTTGCTTACCCTCAAGGCACCTCACTTGACTTTTTTTCTTCTTCTGGATAAATTTATGAAGGTTAATGTGCTCTTTTCCATACAATAAAAGCATTTAGTGACTATCAAGATCCAAAAAGGACCAAAACACACCATAAAATCATAATAAAGCAGTCTACACTATATTTCAAGTCTTCTGAATCCATACAATATCTTTGGATGAGCTACATATGCACAAACATCTTGCCTTTTGCATTCAAAACACATTTAGGCCTAAATTTACCATGTATGTGTTTGAATTGCATGTACAATATCTATTCATTTGGATTACACAGTTATAAAATAATAAACTAAATGTGATGCATAACTGTCAGTTTCACATAAATCAAACAGTTAAGATTACTGTACACATACAATAAACTGAACAAGTTTTAAATACACAGTAACCAGGTTTATATTTATCATCACATCTTTAACTGAATGAAGAGATTTATGCAGATGTATACATTTGCATTTATTCTTAGCAATTTTAATAAATGCATTATTAAAATATTATTTAAATAAAATGAAATGCAAATAGTTAATAATAAATTATGCCACAAATCCGTTTCTTATTCTGCTTGATTTATGTATGTCTGACAATTATGCATCACATTAAGTTCATTAGTTTATGTTTAAACTGTGTGATCCAAGTGGATGGAAATTTAAAACCCAATTCAAATATATAAATCTTAAATTTAGACTATCTTTTAGGGGTTTTGCACAACAGAAAGTCATATGAATTAGGAGAGAGTAAATGATAACAGTATTGGTTTAAAAAAAAAAAAAATTGTTTTTCTTCTCAAATCACACACACATACACTTAAAAAACAGCAGCACATTTGTTCTGAGCCCTTTAAGTTGATGTTTATTGTGAATCACGCATGTGCAGACACAGAGGATTTTCTCTTTTTCTGCGTCCTGCTAAAAAACAGACATCATGTGGACGGCTAGACACTAAAGATCACAGTGTCAACTTCTACAAACTGAACGTCAGCTCACACACACACACCGCCTCTTACTCTCTTTCACGCACATACACATACACACACATACACATGCTGTAGCATCATCTCAGCACATGCCATCACATTCATCTGCCCCATGATCTCTAGTAATAGTCTGAATCTACAGGAAGCTTTACTGTAAACCACAAGAAGGCAAACTAAATCATGTGACCCATGTAATAAAATTACAATTTGCTTCATTTCAGGAGAAATGCATATCCATTACTTACTCTCATTTTGTCAGGGTAAAACAATGCAATAGTTAATAAATTAATCATTTTGCTGTTTAAAAATATGGGGGAGGAGAAAAAAACTTTTACAATAATAACTCTGGTCAATAATATACAGAAATGAGATACAGTCATGAATAAATTTTTACAGATTTTGTATAAATAAAATACAATTCAAAAGCTCAACTTTACTCACGTCATACCCTCAGAAAATGAACACATTCAGTCACACATCCCATCTTGCTCTTTCAGAAAAACAGGTCAGAGAAACCATATTTACAACAAAACTGATGAAACAAATGAACAGACTAGTTCCTGAATGCTGAACATAATAACGGATGGACCTCGGAAAAGCTGTCAAGAACATATACAGGTCACATTTAACCCTGAAATCAAAAAGAAAGTAAATAAGAAGCTGTATGTTGCATATTGTTTTCATAAAAAAAAAAAAAAAAAAAAGAAAGAAAAAAGAAAAAAATAACCACATTTTACCAGTGACACCTTAAAATGAATGAACATAAAAAATAAATAAATAAATCTGAATTATTAGAATGTAGAAATAATGATATTGGATATATATATATATATATATGAAATTTTAATAATATATCATTTTTACATTCTAAAAATCTATTTATATATATATATATATATATATATATATATATATATATAGAGAGAGAGAGAGAGAGAGAGAGAGAGAGAGAGAGTACACAATCATAGTACTTTTTGATATTTCAATAAATATTATTTTTAAATGATTTCTGAAGGATTATGTGACACTAAAGACCGGAGTAATGATGCAGAAAATTCTGCTTTTCATCACAGAAATAAATAACATTTTAAAACACAAAAATAGAAAAAAGTAATTTTTTAAATTGTAATAATATTTCACAATTCTACTGTTTTTTTCTGCATTTTTCATTCATTTTTCAAGTGCAGCATAAGAGACTTCTTACAAAAATACTTAAAAATTGTACCAACTTAAACTTTTGAATCATAGTGTTTTCGTTTTATCACCTTTAATTTTTGCTCATTTATATAATGTAATCATTGTTTTTCAGTATTGTTCACAATCTTTATAGTCGTAAAAATTGGGTTCTTTTCATCATGCAGAATGTCATTTCCTATTCGTTTATGTTTGATTTTGCGGTAAAACATGACCTGGATATGTTCTCCTCAGCTTTCTTGAGATCACCTGCTCAAAGGACAGAGAAAAGCTCGTCACAAACTCCCCGGGAAACCAGTAAAAATGACATACGGCGTAATATCCAGGTATTGCAGAGCGAGCACAGTGATATGGTTATGACTTACACACTACTACGGTCAGTTATGAGACTTACGTCATCTACGGTGACTGCTAGTTTGTGTGTGAGCGTTTCCTGTAGAAGACATCTCAGTTCGGTTCGCTTTCAGAAAGACTACAAGAAGAAAGGCATCCGAAGGTAAGCGAGAAGGAAAAATCTTAGGTTGAATCAGGCGTTGTCTACTCCACAGCTGCACACAGACGTGCTCGAATAGGAAATACTGCCACTTCATACGGCTTTTCTCAAGTTATAAAAGCTCTGATCTAAACGCAGACAGCCATTTACAATAGTAATACATATATATATATATTCAGGGTTTCATATACGCGACCTGTGAGGTGAACAAATGCATGTTTGCTGAAATGCATCAGTCCATGTCAAGAGCATTTAAAGCCGAATATTGTTTACGGGTGCAACTGCTGCTAAGATTAGTTATTTACAGTTTACTGCAGGCCACATATTATATATATATATATTTAGATATAAATCACAGTTTGAGCTTTACACGCATACCAAGTCGTCCGACTGCAAGGCTGCTCAAAATGCGGAAAGACATAGAAAGCATCTGAAATGGAGGTTTTAATAAGAATCCTTACGTTCGATGGCATCGTTTCAGCTACTGCATGCTTTTCTTAGTGGATGCACCCATTGCGCTCTAAAGGTTTGGGAAGGAAATGAGTTTCTGTGAACAAAACAGACAAAAGCAGCTGTTGTCTCTCGTCTGTGACGTCCTTCATCATTCAGAGAGATCAGTCTTATGAAAGTCTGGAGATAATGGCAGCTTTGGAAGGGAGAGAGGCTGAACACAAAGTGATGCAAGCATTAGCCGTGTCCTCTAGAGGGCGCCGTGGACCTTCAGAACAGCATTCTCCTAAAAGCAAGTTCACCGCTTTGTCTGACATCGGACCACAAGACGCCACTGGAAGTCGCTCTAGGCTGTCGCAGTTTCTGTTAAAAGCAAATTGAGGACATGTGGATCAGCAGAAGATAGCATCAGACATTAAAAAAGCAAACATGTCATCACAACAGATAGATATACATGACATCTAGTATCTGTATCTGCACGTCTCGATTGCTCCTGCAATTATTACATTTTAAAATAACTGTTTTCTGTTTTAATATATTGTAAAATATAATTATTTCTGTGATGCAAAGCTAAATTTTCAGCATCATTACAACTACAAACACATTCATGTATATAATTAAGAAATATTTACAAGTATACTTATTATAATTTTTAAATAATTTACATTATATATAAATCAAAATATTTTGTACATAAATAACATATTTCTCTTAAATATATCCATTAATTTGTGTGTATTTATATATACATAATAATTACACACAATACACACAAATGCATTAAGCCAACTCAAACATTATTAAGTAATATTTCCCTAACATAAATATATCAAAACTTTTTTTTGATTAGTAATATGCAAATAACTTTATTTGGACACTTTAAAGGCGATTTTCTCAATATTTTGATTTATTGTACCCTCAGATTCCAGATATTCAAATAGTTGTATCTCAGCTAAATATTGTCATATGCTTAAAAAAAAAAAAAAAAAAAAACACAATTTCAAAAAATTTACCCTTATGACTGGTTTTGTGGTAAATAAATAAAACAATATAAAGTTGAACAGAATTTACATAAAATAAAATTGCAAATGTTTTTACTGTCACTTGAATGCATATTTGCTGAATAAAAGTATTTTTTCTTCAAATATACCATTTTACTGGCCCCTAAACTTTCAAACTATAGTGTATCTTTAAACCAGCTTATTTTTGTGAAATGTTTTGCTATCTTTCTTTAAAAAAAATGCCACTTGTTTTGATATTTCATTATACGATGCATTAAAGAAGTGTACTTCCAGAATGAACATTTCCTGATAATTTACTCAACTCTGTATCAAGATCCATCCATGTCTTTCTTTTAGTCGAAAAGAAATCAGGGTTTTGTTGAAAACATTCCAGGACTTTTCTCTATATAGTGGACTTCAATAGGGATCAACGGGTTGAAGGTCCAAATTGCAGTTTCAATGAAGCTTCAAAGTTCTCTACACAATCCCAGCCGAGGAATAAGGGTCTTATCTAGCAAAACAGTCAAAATTCAAATTTATATGCTTTATAACCACAAATGCTTGTTTTGCACTAGCTCGACCTCATGCATTATGCACATGTGAGGTAGGCAGAAGTACCGACCCAGTGTTTACAAAGCGAACATAGAAAGCTAAATTCCCTTTACAAAATTAGGTAAGACAACAATGTTATTTTGAAGTTGTAGGAGAAAATGAGATGGAGCTTTTCACCCTATCATACCTTTTTGAACTGAAGTACACAGATGAAGAACTAACTGCACATTACCTTTCCAATGTGATTACACAAAGTGTGAAGACATGCATGCACATCGCAGAGCTAGTGCAAGATGAGCATTTGTGACCCTGGACCACAAAACCATGTTGCACGGGTATATTTGTAGCTATAGCCAAAAATACATCGGATGGGTAAAATTTATCGATTATGCCAAAAATCATTAGGATATTAAGTCACGTTCCATGAAGATATTTTGTAAATTTCCCACCGTAAATATATCAAAACTTAATTTTTGATTAGTAATATGCATTGCTATAAAATTCATTTGGACAACTGTAAAGGTGCTTTTCACAGTATTTAGATTTTTTGCACCGTTTAGATTCCAGATTTACAAAAAGTCGTATCTCGGCCAAATATTGTCCTTTCCTAACAAATTATACATCAATGGAAAGCAATTTTTTATTCAGTTTTCAGATTATGTATAAATCTCAATTTCGAGAAATTTACACTTATGACTGTTTTTGTGGTCCAGGGTCACATTTGTGGTTAAAAAGTATATACATTTTTACTTTTTTAGAAAATGACAGATCGTTTTGCTAGATAAGTCCCTTTTTCCTCGGCTGGGATCGAGCCCTTTGAAGCTGCATTAAAACCGCAATTTGGACCTTCAACTCGTTGGCTCCCAATGAAGTCCACTATATGGAGAAAAATCCAGGAATGTTTTCCTCAAAAACCTTCATTTCTTTTTGACTGAAGACGTGGGGGTGAGTAAATTATGAAGAAATTGTAATTCAGGAGTGAACTAATCCTTTAAAATTAAGACATTAAGTGTCTAAATATATTGGTGTCACTGCAAGTTACAGTAGGTAAAGTAACAGAAATTTTCTTTATAAAATAAACATGTAGGTTTACCATTGAGTGTTCTTGTATCTTCATCTGCTGGTGATTCTGCCTCCTCAGACACTTCTCCTGTTTACAGACATCAGATTTTTAGAGATTATTAGAACAATCACCAAACAAGGACACTGCAGCAGTATGGAAAATACATGTTTGGAATATCATTCATAGGTAGGTAGGTAGATCAAACTCCTCTGATTATCCACCAGAGGGCAGTCATTACTAAAAATTACTTCTGAGCAACATTAACTGAGCTGACTGTAACAATTACACCATTTGAACACAGTACCATTCTGTAATTTCTGATACGTCTCTTCTTTCTTTGATTTGTCATGAGGGCTTTCTTCCGGGGGTCCGTTTACCCCCCCTGGCTCTGGGTCGTCCTCTCCCACCCTGTCTTTCTTTGGTCCCGAAAGCTCTTGGTCTTTTTTGTGCTCCTGGTTTTCCGCTGTTGCCTCCTGCTGTTCTTCCTGCTCTCGCTTGGCCTTCTCCTCCGTCTCTGATAGGAGACACAGCGAGAGGTGCATTATTCAGTATTCGCTTACTCAAAATGCATAAAATGTGCAGAATGCTTCAAAAGTTTGGATGTACACTACCAATTCAGTACTATTTCCCCCCGTTTCCAAGTCATCAAACTATGAAATAACTCCCACACTTCAATTTGATTTCAATATTTTTACACCTGAATTCATAAGGTGCATCCTGGGTGTTTTTTTTTTTTTAAACACTAGTTTACATGAAATCTTAATATTTGTTTTCCTACTTTTTTTTTAAATTAAATTATGCATTGGCAAAGTTAATATTTGTCCATTTTAAACAGAAGCCTTCATATCAAAAAGTTGTTCAGATCATGAGAAACTAAATAATTACGTTAGTTACTTTTTATGGAAAGAAATATTACACGTTTCTTTTGCGTTACTTTTTAAATCTGGGCAGGGCTTGCTTGTTTGTATTAATATAAAAAGTTCTATTTTTGGCAAATGTAAAATGCCTTTCACACCAAAAGCCTCAGGCTGAAGGAAAAGTAAATTCACGTCTGTACAGCAGAAGACAAAAGTTCAACATTCTTCAGCAATAAAAAAAGAAACAATGTTAGTTTATCTTGAGTAATTATTGCTTATTAATATGGCTGAATTGGACCTTCGAAGGTCAGCAGCAAAGACACTGGTTAATAAATCGGGATTAAATACATAAAGGACATTTGCATCATTTAACATATTTAATTATTGCAGGTTTGCGTCATATTCTGAGTTGCATTTAACTGTTTTTATTCATTTTGAGGAATACTGAATCTTTTTTTTTTTCTTTCTTTTTTGTGAGATGAATTAATGCATGTTCACATTTATTCTAGAATAGAAGTAACATCTTACTCCCGATTTCTCTCAATATAGGGACAGGAGAGCTTTCAATCAATAAATGGGAAAAAAAAAATAACTAGCATAACTTATTTGAAAAAGTAACTGATATTTTCTTGTAAATTAAAAAGTAATGTGTTACTTTACTAGCTACTTGAAAAAAGTAATTTGATTAAGTAACTCTCATTACTTGTAAAAACAGTAATATTGTAAAATATTTTTTTCTATTTAAATACATTTTAAAATGTAATTCATTTCTGTGGCGCAATGCTGAATTTTCAGCATCATTACTCAAGTCTTCTAAACATTTATTATTATTATGTTGAAAACATATTTTTGAGGAAACTGTGATACATTTGTTTTCCATATTTCTTTGATGCATAGAAAGTTCAAAAGAAAAGCATTTATTTGAAATAAACCAATTCTAACATTATAAATGTTTTTACCATTACTTGATCAATTCAAAGTATCTCAATTTAATGCTAAATTTGAAGTAACAACGCTCAAAAAAATCCTGTTTGAGGATGTTTTATTTCGCACAACATTTCTGATAGATACATATAACGTATACACAATCTTTTCGCACCTTTAGCTGCCTGCGTCTTCCACCGCTCTCTGTTCAGTGAAACCTCCTCGTTCCAGATGGCCTTGAAGTTCTTCAGGTCCACAGTGAGCAGCGAGCAGTTTTGAGACCCACTGCCATCAGAACCAGAGCTGTTCACACTGCTCCGCTTCGCATCTCCCGTACTAATGCTGTTTGAGATGACGGGGACAGAAGAACTGTTAACTCATCACAAATCGCATTACAAATGCATCGGCAGCAATCACATCACATCCACTAAGCTTCCGTGACATCTCCACATCCACCTAAATTTCATTTAATACTCCATCTATCCACACGCTTCTGTTGTTTTCCTGCTCTGTTGATCATTAATATGCCGCAGCTGCTTTGTGTCCTTTCTGTGAACCTTTCATTTGTTTTAGTTTACTGTATATTCTAAATGGCAAGGATATAATTCAGTCCTTTATATGCAGAAGAAGATGCACTAACGCTCAGTCAGCAGCAGCAATTCAACTCCTACTTAAAAAATCCAAAGAAACTTGCAAACTAACAGTGTTAAGCTGAAATCTGACTTTTGTCTGCACTTATGGATCACTTTTTACTGAGTTACAAGGGTAAGAAACAGCAGCGCATTTAGTCACATTTCCTCTTTTTTCTCTAAATGATGAAAATGAGGTATCTGAGCAGGACTCAATTGGATTTGCAGTCACGACTGCAACAGCATCAGTGAATTTGGTTTCGATAAAAAGACAAGCTTTGCCACGAGGCACTATTATGGTGACCTGAGCGCTAATTTGTCTGTCTTAATGTCCATTCATTATCTCTATTCCTGTACCAAAGAAGCAAAAGACGCAAGTCAGACTTCCAGACCTGCGGAAACCAGCCAGGCCTGAACTTGTGGCCTCTTCGATAAGCGGTGTGACGATCTTCTCGGTCATGTCCGTCAGAACCGTAAACGTAGGAACAACGATGAAGTCAATGAAACCTGCATGAAATAATAAAGAAATGTTGTTGCTTTTTTGGACTGAGCTTGATTTGAAGAAGCTATTTGAATAAATGATCCCCATATGCATGTGATCTTAAAAAAAAAAAAAAAAAATATGCATTTCAAATATAGCAAGTTTAAAGGGGTCTTACGATACGATTTCATGTTCTCCTTTGTCTTTAGAGTGTTACAAGATTTTAGTGGATATATAAGATCCGTAAATACGAAATAAGTCTTTTCACAAGACTTTATAAAAGTTAAGACTCAGCCACGGCTCATTCAAAACACACGCCCACAAATCTACATCATTGTGTGGGAAGATTTGCATAACACCGCCCAAATGTACACTACCGTTCAAAAGTTTGGGGTCAGTACATTTTTATTGTTTCTTTTTTTTTTTTTAAAGAAATTAATACTGGAGTAACAGCTGATAAAAATTCAGCTTTTTATCACAGGAATAAATTCTATTTTAAAGTATGTTCAAATAAAAAACATTATTTTATATTGTAAAAGCATTTTGCAATATTACTGTTTTTTTTTCTATATTTTTAATCAAATAAATGCAGCCTTGATGAGCATAAGAGACTACTTTAAAGACTATTACAAGTCTTACTGACCCGAAACTTTTGAACGGTAGTGTATATGCAAAGAAAGGTGACATAACTTTTATTCTTGCTGTAGCATTGCTGCCATCACCGCCATGTTGTGGAGACACTGTGTTTCATTGTGAAAGCAAAACTACTTTGTATGGGCTTCCAAAAGAGGACACAACTAGAAATCAGCAGTTAAACACTGTTCCAGAACAGTACAACCCAAATATTCGAGTGTGTGCAGTGCATTTTACAGAGGACTGTTTCTTGAACCTGGGAGAGTTTGCTGTCCTTCCAACTTTGCAAGGACAGTCTGGCACTTCTGACTCAGGGCTCTACGCTTACTTTTCTTTTTAGGAGCACTTGTGCTGTGATTTCTAATTGTAAGAATAAGTTACCAATCAAATGAAATCAGTATTAACAAATTAATTTGTACTACAGAGATGGCACAAAAGAACACAAAAGTGGCTTGTAGGTGTATTTGCATATCATTGAGGCTCAGAGGTGGCATGCGTGCAATCAAATTCATGCTGAGATTACCGTTTTAAATGTAAAATTTTGAATATAGAAATATTAAATGATTTAAATAACTGAAAAGATACAGCAAAATGAAACTAAAACTGCTCAATGTAGAGGATCCATGGTGAGCAATTAATGTAATGCTACATTTCACCAAATCTGTTCCCCTGAAGAAAGAACTCATCTACATTCTGGATGGCCTGGGGCGAGTACATTTTCAGCAAATTTTCATTTTGGGGTGAACAATTCCTTTAATATGATTATTACAATTTAGCAGAATTCATAATTCTGCACTTGCTATACTCAGGGTTCCCACTCTTTCATGAACACCAGATTCAAGGACTTTCAAAAGCACCATTTATTTTATATCAAGCACCTATCAAATTCACACGCCAGCATATGTAGCGTCACGAAAGACCTCTTACAGTACTTAACATTTCACTTACATTTAACATTTACATTAAACATTTCAGAGTAATGAGGTTTTGAATGTGTAGGTTTCATAAATTCTATTTTGAGCAGTCATGTTCCAAGGAATTTGGAATTTCTCAAATATTGATAAAAATATATATTCTTGCATCAAACTGTTTTTTGCTGTAATTCTTGTAAAAGATTTAAATTTGAAAAAATTTCTCAATTTTTAAATGAATAAAAAAAAATGGTTAAACAGGGCTCTACACTTACTTTTTAAAAAAAAAATTCTAATTCAAACAACAGAATAAAACAAGTAGAAGAGTTACCAATCAAATGAAATCAGTATATATAAAAAAAAAATTGTACTACAGAGGTGGCACAGAAGAACACAAAAGTGGCTTGTAGATGTATTTTCAGATGGTGACTCAGTGGTTGCATGAGTGCAATGAAATGCATAACTTCATGTTGAGGTTAATGTTTTATATATAAAATTTTGAATATAGAAATATTAAATGATTTAAATAACAGAAAAGATACTTTAAAATGAAAGTAAAACTGGCAGTAAGTCACTGATTTCATCACTGAATCGTTCATTGAATTGATTCGTTCGAACGGCTGATTCATTCAGGAACAAAGCAAGTAACTGTCTTTATGAATGGGTAATTGAATCAGATACGTTTAAAACCCCCCATTCATCATGCTAAGTTTTTTTTCTCGTGCTATCTCCACTCCAATCATTAACGCGGTTTCATTTATTCTTTGACTGCGCATATAGTAACATTTTTGAAATAGCACCATTCTACTAAACGAAATTTATTTCAAGCACTTTCAAGGACCTATATTTGTTTTCAAGTACTTTCCAGGCCTTGAATCCATGTGTCTGATATTCAAGTACTTTCAAGAAGCGTGGGCACCCTGTATATTGCAATTTAATCGCAAGCATTTGAGTCTCCATACTTAGAGTGTGTTTGTGTCACTCACCAATCTGGGATTGAGCCACCATAGTGGATTTACGATCGCAAAGTGGTGAGAAAGGTAGACCAAGTTCTGCCTCCTTATCGCCCTGCAAACACAAACACATCATTCAACTGCATTATTATAATAATACATTACACAGTACATACTAAACATATAGCACAATTATTAACATAGGTTTACCGCCACGATGTTTATGATATAACTCGACTAATGGACAGTTGCTGCACTGGATCTGGTTCATAAAGATTTGTTTCGCACACGAAATATTCACAAACATTTCTTGAAGGCAGACTAAAATAAACTGTCACGCTTTTATGTTGGGCCTGTCACGATTGATCTGCCTCCTGGAGTGTTCAGCTGCTGGAACAATACTAGACACACACAGGAATAGCTCCAGTCCTCTAATCTGTCAATCAATCAAAGCATATTTATGTAGCCCACTCTATGGAGAATAGAGCTGCAAATGTGCTTTATAACAGTCACTTTAGTAGCAGATAAACAGACACATGACGGGTAAGAACAGGAGGTAATACAGAGAAAGCAATTCCCTTTTATTGTTCATTACACAAAGGAGCAGAAACAGGAGGAGTCCATTAGTGAATGGGCCTGTGTTGACAATCGATAACATTCAACCAAAAAAAAAAAAAAAAAAAAATCTATATGTACATACATATATATGGATCCTCTGCAGTGAATGGATGCCATCAGAATGAAAGTCCAAACATCTGAAAAATACATCATAATAATCCACAAGTAATCCACACCACTCCAGTCCATCAATTACATCCTCGGAAACAAAAAGCTGTGTGTTTGTAAGAAACAAATTCATCAAGATTTTTTTTTTTTTTTTGCATTTAACAGTCACTTTTTGCTTTTGTCCACAGTCCATCATAACACTTTATCCAGTGAAAAAGTTCTTTCTATGTTGTCCTCTTACATCAAAATCCACCAACATATTTGTTTTAGAACTGTTTTAGCTTGGAAACGGTGCTTGATCTGTGCATATTTCTCTCCTGATTCAGACAAGATGACATTTTCACTGGACAAAGCCATATTATAGATGGAAGACTCGTATTTTAGCAGGAAGCAACAGTTTGAAATCAAAAATGTCTTAATGATGGGTTTGTTTTTTTGAGCTCCATAAACATGGAGCTTTTCACTTCACAAGATGTTAATTGATGGATTGTAGTGGTGTGGATTACTTGTGAATTATTGTGATGTTTTTATCATCTGTTTGCCATCATTCTGATGGCACCCATTCACTCCAGAAGATCCATTGGTGTACAAGTGATGCAAAATTTCTCCAAACCTGTCACAATGAAAAAAAAAAAAAACATCTACATCTTGGATGGCCTGAGAGTAAGTACATTTTTATCTATTTTTTTTTTTTTGGATAAACTATTCCTTTAAGTTGGCGTGTGGAACAGGCTTGAAAGAAGCATCTCTTGTTTTTCCGTCAACAATTTTCAAGAAACTTTAAATAGGTTTTTTTTTTTTTCTTGTTTTAAGCATATACATCAAACACTATTTGGTGAGGTTTTCACATAAATACTAGGGCTGGGTTAAAAAAAAAAAAAAAAAAACCTTTTACGAAACAATATCGATTCTTAAAACCCAAGAATTGATTAGTCTAGCCTGTTTTGAGTTAATGGATGGAACATCCAATATGAAACCAAGTCTCAGATTTCAAATTCTGTCCATTGTATTGCAGTATTCTAACAAAAAAATGCAGTTTTGGCGCTGTTTAACGTGGAGTGGCAGATTGCTGGAGAGCTTTAATCAACAGACTGCGACCATTTTTTCTGCCGGTGCGACTAAATTTTGTAAGCGGTCACACTGGCGCGACCTCCACATTGATCAACTCATAAGCACTGCCATTTGTGTTTCATAGAAGAAACAGTGAACGAAACTAAATGAAATGAAAGCAAAACAAAATTCCGCTGCTCATTTGAGATGCGCAGCACGGACCATTTATCAGCTCGGACCGCAATGCAAACGAACTTGCCAGAGCTCATAACAGCTTTAACAGGCAAAGACGTCAATATAACAGCTTGTAAACAATACATGTAACATCACATTCACCTCAGAAAGCATATGATCATAAACTCGCTAGTCAGCCAGAAAAATAAACTGTAGAGAGGAGCATTTTGCTAAATATATGCACCATATAACATATTCATTATAATTTTTTGCTGTTCTTTAATGTTTTATGTTTGAATAAATCCATCAAGTTTTTATGATGTTTAAATGTAAACATCTATTTAAATGTTTATGTTTAAAAAAAACTGAAGTAATTGTAACTTTATTATAAAAACTTATGTGTGATTTAAGCAGTTGTATAGCACAAATCAGTCCATTTTAACCTTCAATATTATAATCTAGTACCAGCTGACTCTCTTATATATTTTACAGCATTAGTTGGCATGTACTGTAAATGATATATATGCAAAATAATCAATATTTAATTTAATCAAATTGGTAATTGAATCGAATCCTGAAATTTGTGTCAAAACCCAGCCCTAATAAATACACAACAAAATGAGAACGATCAAGGTACACTACCAGTCAAAAGTTTCTGAACAGTAAGGTTTTAATGTTTTTTTTTTAATTCTTTTCTGCTCATCAAGCTTGCATTTATTTGATCCAAAGTACAGCAAAAACTGTAATATTGTTAAATGTTTTTACTATTTAAGAAACTGTTTTTTATTTAAATACAGTATATTTTAAAATGTCATTTATTCCTGTAATCAAAGCTACATTTTCACCAGCATTACTCCAGTCTTCACTGTCACATGCTGATCTGATCATTCTAATATGCTGATTTTTTTATAATTATTATCAATATTTAAAACAAAGAGTTCATTTTTATCAGGATTCTTTGATGAATATAAAGATCGAAAGATCAGCATTTATCTGAAATAAAAAGCTTTTGTAACATTATACACTATACCATTCAAAAGTTTGGAGTCAGAATTTTTTTTTTTTGGGGGGGGGGGATTATAGAAATTAATACTTTTATTTAGCAACGATGCTTTAATTTAATCAAAAGTGATGATAAAGACATTTATAATGTTACAAAAGATTTCTATTTCAGTTAAATGCTGTTCTTCTGAACTTTATATTCATCAAAAATACCTGAAAAAAAGTAAAATTGTACACTGTTTTCAACATAATAATAAGAAATGCTTTTTGAGCAGCAAACCAGAATATTAGAATGATTTCTGAAGGATCATGTGACTGGAGTAATGATGCTGAAAATTCAGCTTTTAAATCACAAAAATAAATTACATTTTAAAACATATTCAAATACAAAACATTATTTTACGTTATTTTAAATAGTACAAATATTTCAAAATTCTACAGTTTTTGCTGTATTTTGGATCAAATAAATGCTTAGCACAGGCTTGATAAAAAGAAAAGACTTTTTAAAAAATCCTACTATTCAAAAACTTTTGACTGGTAGTGTATGTGAAATGAGTAATATTATGGAATACACGTAATATTACTGTGATGTTTAAAAGAAGAGCAAAGTGCTGTTCACCCTGATAAGTCACAAAATTGTGCCAAAGTTTAATTTCGGCACCTGCATTCGATAGGGCTGTGAAAGCCAGTTATTTTCAGAGGTTTATGTTCAGGTGTAAACAAGCTCGAATGACACGCTTCTCCACGCGCTCTCGTTTCTTGGGCCCGTGATAATCCTCGTACAGGCTTACGTATGATTGGATGAAAGGGCAATCAGAAGAGAACAGGAAGAGAACCGAGAGAGGATTAAAATACATAGAAGGAGATGAGATTTTTCCTGCTGTGCTTTGCTCTTCTCACACATACATACGCAAAATTCAACGCAAACACTCGTCGAATGTGTCCAAAAAACAAAAATGCGTCAAACCTGTCTGAAAAACTCCTCCAGCAGTGATGTAGTCCAGCGGTGGTGCAGATCCCAGTTCTTGGCTGGATGACTGATGTCAGCCGTGTGTAACAGCAGAGACAGAGCCTTGGGTTTGTCAATTCTAGGTGAGGAAAACACACCAATACTCCGCATGAATATGTGTTTGATCTAACACATGACAATGAAATTAAATGGAAAGAAATAAAACAAAAAACAAAACAAAATAAAATAAAATAGTTTAGATCAATATTTGTTTCTTGTTGTTTTTTTTTTTTGTTTTTTTTTAGGACAAAATAGCAGTTTTATATTTCTTTTAATGGGATTGCACAATTTATTACTAAAATTTAAGTCATAAATACAACTCAAAAATCTGATTTATTAGATCTAGATTTATCTCATGTTAAACATGAAAATTAAACATACAAATGCATATAAAATAAAATAAAATAAAATAAAATAATTTTGATCAGTTTTTGTTCTTGTTTTCCAGGAAAAAAAATTAGCGGTTTTATCTTTTTTAAGGGGACTGCATTGTTTGTTAACTAAAATTTAAGACATAAATACAACTCAAAAATCTGATTTATTTGATCTAGATTTATCTCACATTAAACATCAAAATTAAACATACGAATGTATACCATTTAAAAAAAAAAAAAAAAAAAAAATCCGTTTCTTACAGTCAGTAGCTAATGATTAACATATTTCCAAGAAATGCTAGGTTTGGACTCAAAATGGTTGATATTATATATATATATATATATATATATATATAAAATATTATATTATATTATATTATTATATATATATTATAATATATAATATATATTATTCCATTAATATTAATTTCCATCAATATTTATTTCCAGTAAAAATATTTTGAAAATATAAAAGAATTTTGTGTGTATATATATATGCTCAGATTTACCAAAATAAGAAAAGTCAATCTCAGTAAGTACTTCTCAATAAAAAATTCTAATCAAATTCATTCAGTTAAGCTGTATTCATTTTATTTTAAAGTATATTTCATTTGTCTCCATTTTTTTCTCTCCAAAGGAACAGTGGAAGAAGCATCTTGAGAAACATTAATCTCCATCTAGTCTCTTCAGCTATGAAAGAGCAAACTCTAAGCAATAACATCTGGCTCTGGGGAGACACAGACGAGGCAGAAGGCGACAGACAACAGTGAAGCATGTCTGATGTTTGCTGTAAAGGTTTCTCACCCCTCGGGCTGCTGGAGGAAATTCTTCATGGCTTTGACCTGCTGGAAGTGGCAGGACATGTCAGTGGCCAAAACCATCTCGACCACGAGCGCCCTGAGCTCTCTGAAAACACAAACACACAAAACAACTGCATTGAATCTCCTCACTGGAGAAAATAATTGTGTTCCGCTTCAAAGTCTGAGGATAATAGTTTTCTGTATTGCAGTAAAACTTCATTAGACGTCCTTGCTCTATTGTGTTTAGTTGAGAACAGCACAGGGAAAAGTGAGGTAAAAACACTTCTTTCAGCATTTTTGCTAGGTGTTTCTTCAACTATAAGCACTTTACCCCTTCAAAATATAACTCTTTAAAAAACCTTGCACACAGACTACTATGTTATACATATGCTACAACTTAAGTTGAGGTCAAACATTAACATACACCTTGCAGAATCTGCAAAATGTTAATTATTTTACCAAAATAAGAAGGATCATACAAAATGCATGCTATTTTTATATTAGGACTGACCTGAAGAAGATTTTTCACATAGAAGACGTTTACATATAGTCCACAAGAGAAAAGGATAGTTGAATTTATAAAAATTCCCCGTTCAAGAGTTTACATACTCTTGATTCTTAAAGGTATATGAAAACCTGGACTACTTTTTCTGAGATTTTAGCAGAGGTGTGTGTTGCACATCATAGATGACAATGTTAGCATCTGTTAATTTTAATTGTTGGAGAAAACTGGTTAATTTTGAGCTTTTTTTGCATTATTTTCATCTTCCGGGTTTAAAATCTACATTGTGCTGACGTCACAGTTTGTGACGTGGCAACGGACTATAGTACATCGATGACGTGCCGGTGTCTCATAATTATTAATGAGGCAGCGTTTTCTTATCCTATGAGAAGACGTTTCGCCTAATTATTCACGACAGCCTGTGTTGATTTGCAATGACAGACGCTTCAGGCTGTGAGACTGCGTATAGTAACTGAGAGAAATGTGCATGGATATTTGTGTTGTTAACTCAAGGGAGCGAAATGAAATCATCTAAACAGTCTGAACCTGAAGTTCACTCTCTCCCCTCTTCCCCCTCTGCTCCGCAGCGCACCACGCCCGCTTTTGCAGCATTTTTCAAAACTGTGGTGAGAACTAACCAGTGCTGAAACAGGGGGGTTTCATGACCCTTTAATAAAGTGTTGTTACATGAATGATCCACAGCTGTGTTTTTTTGTTTAGTGATAGTTGTTCATGAGTCCCTTGTTTGTCCTAAACAGTTAAACTGTCCGCCGTTCTTCAAAAAAATCGTTCAAGTCTAACAAATTCTTTGGTTTTTCAGCATTTTTGTGTATTTGAACTCTTTCCAACAAAGACTGTATGACTTTGAGATCCATCTTTTCACACTGAGGACAACTGAGGGACTCATATGCAACTATTACAGAAGGTTCAAACACTCACTGATGCTCCAGAAGGAAACTCAATGCATTAAGAGCCGGGGGTGAAAACTTTTTGAACAGAATGAAGATGTGTACATTTTTCTTATTTTGCCTAAATATTATATATATTTTTTTATTTGGTACTGCCCTTCAGAAGCTACAGAAGACACTTACATGTTTCCCAGAAGACAAAATTAGTTAAATTTACCCTGATCTTCAAATTCAAAGTTTTCACCCCTCGGCTCTTAATGCATCGTGTTTCTTTCTGGAGCATCAGTAAGCGTTTGAACCTTCTGTAGTAGCAGTAGTAGTAGTATATATATATATGTATATATATATATATATATATATATATATATATACACATACATATATACACACAAGTCTCTAAGTTGTCCTTAGTGTGAAAAGATGGATCTCAAAATCACACAGTCAGCTTGGAAAGAGTTCAAATACACAAAAATGCTGGAAAACCAAAGAATTTGTCGGACCTAAAAGACTTTTAGAAGAACAGCAGACAGTTTAACTGTTCAGGACAAACAATGGTCTCATGAACAACTATCACTAAAAAAAGCACAGCTGTGGATCATTCAGGTAAAACACAGTACGAATCAGGTGTATGTAAACTTTTGAAAGGGGTCATTTTTATAAATTCAACTATTATTTGGAATATATGTAAACGTCTTTTATGTAAAACATATTATTCAGGTCAGTACTAAATAAAAAACAACAAGCATTTTGTATGACCCCTCTTATTTTGATAAAATTATTAACATTTTGGAGATTCTGCAAGGTGTATGTACACTTTTGACCTTAACTGAATACAAGTCTGGCTTTGGGACAAGAAAAGTCAACATAAGTCATTTAACAATAATAAAAATAATAATAATAAAAAAGCTGAAACCTATTAGTTTTTTATAAAAATGAACTCTGATACACAAACGTACTTGCAGGAAACACCCAGTTACTAAGACATCTCACAATATTGTAACTGCAGAGAACTATTGCCAGTAAGCATTTTTTAGCATTCCCTGTTCTCTGGAAACAAAAGAAGTTAGACAATGGTGAAAATGATTAGATAATGGATGTGAATCCTGCCGTACCTCCAATCATCTTTGGAGAGGTTGTACAGGATGTTCATCTCGTCGTCGTCCTGAAGCAATCTATACGCTGCGCTGACGTGATGACTCTCCAGCACAGAGCGGTCATTGTACAGGATGGCTGTGTCCGACCTGCAGGAATCAATGTAAACTCAATACATGTTTTTTCCCAGAGAACTACCTTTAGTTTATATTTTGCATTTTGGTAGTAATGCATTACAAAAAAGACTGGGGGAAACAACAAACAACTTTATATTCGTCAAAGAATACTGAAAAAATATGTATCACTGTTTTCACAAAAACATGAAGCAGCACAACTGTTTTCAACATTAATAATAATGTTTCCTGAGCAGCAAATCAGCATATTAGAATGATTTCTAAAGGATCATGTGACACTGAAGACCAGAGTAATGATGCTGAAAAAACAGCTTTGCATCACAGGAATAAATTACATTTTAAAATATATTAAATATATTAAACAGCTATTTTAAATCATAATAATATTCCACAATATTACTGCTTTTACTGCATTTTTGACCAAATAAATACAGCCTCAGGAAGCATACGAGACTTTAAAAACATGAAAAAAAATTTACGGACCCCAAACTTTTTAACTGGTTTATAGAAATACCCACACATAGACCCACAAAACCAATGCTTCACTCTCATTTCCCGTTTCTTCTCATTTGTCCGAGGTCAGGTTTTGGTCAGAAATGCCATCTAATTTCATTTAGCCGGTTGAGGTGTTGTGGCTGCAGGCTGTGTGTTTGTCAGTGTAGGAGTCTGATGGATGACTCACCCAGCGGCTCTCATGCGTTACCTGGTCTGGATGTGGAAGTTGTTTGTAGTCCCGGTGTGTTCGTAGTCATGGATAGCAGCAGCGAAAAGCATCGCAAAAATCTCCAACTCCGTAAGCCAGTGCTGGAGAAGTAAATCAACATCACACATGAGAGATCCTTAACATGACATTTATTTCTCCATAATGGCAATAAAGTTAAATTGAATACTTCTGCTGCAATTTACACTTTCTAAGCTGTTTCTTCTAAAGAAAAACACCCAAGTAATCTCATGTGTGTTTCCTTTATTGTTTCAGAAAAGATCTTCGTTCCTGTGCTCAGAAATGCCAAGATACTAAAGTGTAAAATCAGAACTTAAAGATCACAAAATGATCACAAATATTTCTACCACAATCAGCTCTATACACTTAATTTATGACAACTCATTTGACTCATTTGTCTCCATTTTTATTTCCTCCGAAGAATTTTAGGAGAAATATCTGACAAAGTTGATATTTACATAATGACAGTGCGGTTAAATGGAGAATAAACAGAGTCTTAGAGAAATTACAATCTTTTTGGCAAAAAAAAAAAAAAGACCCCAATAATCTAAGAAAATCTCAACTGTGCTCAGAAGTCTACAATCAAAGTCAAAGATTAAAATAAAATAAAATATAAAATAATGTGGTTTCAAACTAAAATTCATCTTCATTCTTTCTCAAAATTTAGTTTAAATAAAACATGACTGAGAACTCAGTCTGTACTTTGAAGAAAAAAAATGATAAAATAAATAAATAGAATAAAATATGTGATTTCAAACTAAAATTAATCTCTATACGCTTACTTTATGACTTTATCTTTGTCTATTTTTATTTCTCCCAAAGAATTTAAGACAACATTTAAATCAAACATTACTGAGAACTCAAAGTCTATAAAATAAAATAAAATAAAATAAAATAAAATAAAATAAAATAAAATAAAATAAAATAAAATAAAAAATTATATGGTTTCAAACTAAAATTCATCTTCATTCTTTCCCAAAGAATTTAAGACAGTATTTAAATAAAACATGACTGAGAACTCAATAAAGTCTGTACTTTAAAGAAATAAAATTATAAAATAAAATATAATATAATACGTGGTTTCAAACTAAAATTCATCTCTATACACTTTATGACAGACTTATCTTTGTCTATTTTTATTTCTCCCAGAGAATTTAAGACAATTTTTAAATAAAACATGACTGAGTGAGAACTCAAAGTCTGTACTTTGGAGAAAAATAAAATAAAACAAAATAAAATAATGTGGTTTCAAACTAAAATTTATCTCTATACACTTAAGACACATAAGACAGCAATATATACATATAAGACAGCAATTGACTTATCTTTGTCTATTTTTATTTCTCCCAAAGAACTGAAGACAATATTTAAATAAAACATGACTGAGAACTCTGTCCTTTGTCTGTACTTTGGAGAAATAAATTAAAAATAAATAAAATAAAACAATGTGGTTTCAAACGAAAATGAATTTCGGTACACTTACTTTATGACAACTTTTGACTTATCTTTGTCTATTTCTATTTCTCCCAAAGAACAATAAGACAATATTTAAATAAAACATAACCGAGAACTCAAAGTTTGTTTTATGGAACCAAGATTTATTGCAATGCAATAATAAAAAAAAAAATAATTCTCCTAAATAATTTAAGACAATATTTAAATAAAACATGACTGAGAACTCAATAAAGTTTGTACTTTGGAGCAATGCAATAAAATATTCTGTGGTTTCAAACTAGAAAAAACAAAAGCACAGAGTCAGCAGCAGAAGAATAATGAACATATGTTGATGGACAAGCTCTGAAGGACACCGGGCTTTCAGCCTCTCGCTGCATTCCCGCAGGACTTCATCTTAATATTTAATCACCTATTAGAGCGACTCAAGTTCATTTCACTTTGGTGTAAAATGACACCATCTCACCTCATTTGTCTTGAGTCACGCGTGCAAAACCAACACTGAAGTGCATTGTGATGAGAGAAGTGCCTCTCTGTGAGCAAGCATTAATTGTGTTGTAATGACTAGTCAGACGGAAGATAAAGCGATTTGGGTCAATGACATGTTAAGACCCTCATGAGTAAACAGCGTGACGATTCTCTCTGTTTCCCTTCAGGAACCGCTGCTTTATGATTGGCCTGATGATTGTTCATTAAAAAGCTTAAGGTGTGTGTATGTGTGTGTTTGTTAGCAGAATAATGATTACGCCGCTGGGTTTCTCCGCAGCTACTCTTGAGTTTGTGCCCACAGGCTTCGACATGTTGTCACAGTAACATTATCAAGATGATTAACACCGTATCTGCATTGAGAGCGAGTGGAACAACACAACATTAGATCATTATAATCAACAAGCCAGTCTATGCAGCAAGAACACGGCATGAAGCGTTGATAATGAAAGGTAGCGACTGGGTGTTGTTGTATTGCGCCGCTGTAAACAGGAGATAAGAGTTTACACGACCCTGCTATTGTCAACTAAAACTAGAAGTATTAAAAACAGTTTTGGTGATTGAAATAAAGTTAAAATTAAAAAAAAAATATTAGATGAAAAACATGAATAAAAATAAAATTTGTGGTTTCAAACAAATTGTCATCTCTATACACTTTATGACAACTATTGACTGTTTTTTTTAATTAAAAAAAATTATAATATTTAAATAGAACATGACTGAGAACTCAAAGTCTGTACTTTGGTAAGAATAAAATAAAATAAAATAAAATAAAATAAAATAAAATAAAATAAAATAAAAGGTAGCATCTGAGTGCTGAACTGAAAATAAGGTTAAAGTACTTAAATCACTAAAACAATAGGTTGAAGTATTACAATTAATAAACCTACAGCTGAAATAAATTATATTAATAAACTATATAAAAATACCAAAAATAAACAAACAGAAACAACAAAAGTACATACAACTATTAAAAATTAAATTAAAATTAAAATGAAAACAATACAAATAAAAGTTAGCTTAAAATAATGAATTGACAACCTATAAATAACTCTAAAACAACAACTGTAAAAAAAATAATAAATTATAAAATGAAAATTTTCTACTCTAATAAAATTAATGCATACATTTAATTTGACAAATATATAAAGTGTGTATAATATATGTAATATATGATAATATATACATTTTGGAAAATGTGTAGCATGAATCAAACAGCAGTTGACAACTGATTATTAACTTATTCATTTAAAATAAATAAATTAATATATTGGAATGAATAAATGTGTATATTTCACTTGAGAGAAATTTGAGCATTATATATAAATATAAATATATATATATATATATATATATATATATATATATATTTATATATATTTATTTATATATATTTATATATATATATATTTATATTTATATATATATATATATATATATACACACACACACACACACACACATACATACACACACTCAAATTGTATTATATTTTATATATTATATAAAATAAACTGTAAAAATATATATTATTCTATTTTACATTATATTTCATTTTCTTTATTATATAATAAATTATTTGTAATCAACACCTCTCTATTTTCACCTGTCATCTTGGATGGATTATTTCAGTTTTTGCAGTTCGTAATGGGAATGACTTCTCCATGAAGAAGAAACAATCTTAGAAGGGAGTATAATCATTATTATATTAGATGTGTCGTGACCTTTTGACCTCTTGACCTAACCGACTGCAGTCATGTACCTCTGATGTGATCTTTCTGTGTTTGTGTGTTTCAGCTTACCACCATCCCTGTCTTGAGAAGCAGGTAGTGCACAGTCTGCGTGACATCGGCTGCGTGTATCAGGTTGTGGTAGGGGTTTTTATGTTTGCTGTATCCCACTTCCAGAGCCTCCACAAATGAGACGAGCGCTGAGACGGGGATCTGTCAGAAATATGGTGTTAATAACTCTGAAAAAGACCATTACGGACCTCAGCTCCCACTTCGAAAAGAGCTGTACTCACCTTGAAGCGGCTGATGAGGTCGTATCGAGTGAGGAGCTCATAAAAGATGAATTTAAGTGCATGGTCACCGCTCGACTCGTTCAGAGCAAATACATCAAAAGACCACTTATCCACATGCTGAGAAGAAACACAGAAACAAACTCAACACACAGATGTTATATTTAATATTTTGGGCACCTTTTCTTTTTTGTTACATTAAAACTGCCTTGGAAATACTGTTTTATGCCTTCATTTATATTTTCAAGTGCTTTTCATGTATATTTTGTATTGTTTTACCCTTGTCTCGGGCCCGACTTTCAATCTTAAACTATGAAAATCCATCTTAAAATACTTACTGTGAAAAGAGAAAGAGAAAATTATGATTGTCTCTCAATTTTGACAATATTAAGGTTTTATGAAAGTGTGCTGTACTTGTTTATCTTGAAGAAAAAGCGTCAGGGAAGAGCTTAAAATAAACTAAAATAAAATGTGTGGTTTCAAACTAAAATTCATGTCTATAGACGTATTTTTCAACAACTATGATATGAAATGATATGAAAAATATATTAAAATATATTAAATGAAATGAAATTAAAATAAATGAAATTAAATTACATATGTGGTTTCAAACTAAAACTCATGTCTATACAATTACATTATGAAAACTACTGACTTATCGTTGTCTAGTTTTATTTCTCCCAAAGAATTTAAGACAATGTTTAAATAAAACTTGTCTGAGAACTCTAATTTTATACTTTGAAGAAAAATAAAATAAAATAAAATAAAATAAAATAAAATAAAATAAAATAAAATAAAATAACGGTTTATCTGGAAGAAAAAGTGTCAGTGAAGAGCTGACATAAAATGAGACGTCTGAGGTGTGGTGTCAAAAAAGGTGTAATAACATAAAGTTTATCAAATTTGATCATATTATTATAATAGAATTACATAAAATATAAATAAATATAAAAGACTTAATATATAGCAATCACTAAATAGACAAATACAATAAATAAAAAATGAATACAATGAAATCATATATATTTTATTTTTTTTATTAAGTGTATTAATTTAAATGAAATTATATTTTATTAAATATAATAATGTTTTATTTAATTTAATATTAAAAGCAATAAATATTGAATCAACTCTGAAAACATAAAATGTAAAAATAATTAATAATACAATTATTATGACAAAATTCTAATAGATAAATAGATTGTTTTGTGTCATTTCGAATCAAGCTGTAAATTTGTCAAATTGGACAATAATTATGAAAACATTATTTAATTGTGCGTATTTAAGATACATAAATTACTAATTATGAAAGTACCCTTGGCTAAAGAAAGGCGTCAACCATTTTTTCATTTTTAATTTAATTCCAATCCCTGAAAGCTATTATACACAGTACGTCATCTGAGATGTGGTGGAAATGTTTTTGATGAAAATGACAGAAATCTTCTGCGTTGCAGATATATCTACTGTTGTTAGTGAACAAATAAAAAGTACAAGTGGAAAAAGTGTTCTAGAAATGTATTTTCTGAAGTCCACATGGCCAAAAGTAGCCAGAGTTGAAGAAACACCCATTTGTTTTTTAATATTTTTTTTGGTGTGGTACTTGGAGAGCAAAAGAAAGAAGAGAAAGAAGCTGAGAGATAAATACGACGTCTGTTTCTAAGAATGGAAGCGTGTGCGTGTGTTTTACCTTAAGCACTGCTATGACAGACGGAGGGTAACTCAGTCCCACCATGTTAGAGGTTCGCCGGTACATTCTGTTAGTATGAGATAAAAACATCAAGTGAAAGCGGCAGCACAGACCGCAGGCTCTCCAAACACAATGCCGTAATCTTCACCTTCAAACCCCAAAACATCAAATGCAGAGGACAACCTGTACTTTTATTAAGGAAATGCTTTGTCAAAGCAATTTCTTTGTGCAGTGTTGCCTGAAATGCATTAGAATTTAATGAAACGATGCTAACGGGAGAGAGAGAGAGAGAGAGAGAGAGAGAGAAAACTGTGGCAAAGTGACTGTAGTTACTCAGACCTGTCAAGAGGATGATGTATATGCATACACTGACTCACTCTCAGCTCAACACATAGATTTATAATCATTTCACAGAAGACCTTAATGCTGCCTATCCTGAAGAGGAAGCAGATTTGATTCATGAGCTCTGGAAGTTTTTGGCTTGTGTTCTTGGCTTAAAAAGTTACAAAAATTACAAAGAAATTACAGATAGATGTGATTGATTTTCCAATGTTGAGATAATTAACTAAAACTAAAACTATTAATATTCGAATACTACCTATCCATCTACATATCTACATATATCTATAGCTAAAATCATTAATATTTCAATCTTATCTATCCATCTATATATCTATATTTCTATAAAAAATTATTCTATAAAATTATTAGTATTTTAATAGCATCTATATATCTATATCTATATTTATAAAATAAATGTTAAATTATTAAATAAATAAAAACAGCTTATGAAAATTAGAAATGTTGCAGAATGAAAGCTAATATATATATATATATATATATATATATATATATATATATATATATATATATATATATATATTAGTTTTAGTTAATTATCTCAACACTGGAAAATCAATCACATCTATCTGTAATTTCTTTGTAATTTTTGTAACTTTTAAGCCAAGTACACAAGGCACAAGCCAAAATCTTTTGTTGTTTTTCTTGTATTTATTTTTATATAGTTATTCATATATATATATATATATATATATATATATATATATATATATATATATATATATATATATATATATATATATATATGTGAATACAAATTAAGCTACATTTCAAATAAAAACAATAAAAAAACTATATATAAAATTTAAAAAAAAGGAATTATGAATCCATAAACTTGTTTCATATATTATTACATCATATAATAGCATAAATTAGAACTTATATAAATAAGTTTATGTCAAAGTATGAAAACGAATGCAGAAATAAACAAATTAAAACTATATAGAAAGCAAAAAGTTAGGTAGTATAAAGTAGGGTAGTATATCAATAATATATTAAAATATATAAAATATATTATTAAAATATATTTAAATTTACCCAAAATAAACAAATGAAAGCTAAAGTAGGGTAGCATATAATAAATAAATAAATATAGATAAAAATATGTAAATATATGTAAATATATTTGCAATTAACTAAAAAAAAACAATAAAAATAAATTAAAGAAAAATAACAAATGCACAAAATAAAAACTACAAATATAAAAATAAAAACAGCTAATGAAATCTAATTCAATTCAGTAATACATATTATAACAGCATATAAATAACATTAATATAATGCTTATGATCTTTGATCATTTTAAATGAATGAGTTCGACATTCAAAATTAATATTAAAAAGAGTTAGAGTTTTAAAGGTATCATAGTGGGAAAAAAAAGCCTGTTTAAATTGTACAGGTTCATTTTTACATGAAAATATGAGCTATTACAATGCTACCATATTGCTTTGTGTTTAACCCCACCTCTCCACGAATATCCCAGCTTGCACTGCATGCACGATGCTGCGAAATCGCGGCTTCTCTTCCGTCCGTCGCAGCATCAGCCCCATCTGCCGCGTGAAAGTGGAGGCCAGCCAATCACGGACCTCGGAGGGCACAGAATCGGACTGGATATCGCTGAGCTCATCTTCAGTATCGACCAATCGCCTTAAAGAAAGAGAGAGAGAGGGAGGGAGGGAAAGATACTTCAAACACACCATCACCACTCACACTTAAAATATCAGCTGTGACAGGTAATTGTTGTGCATATAAGGAGGATAAACGACTATTTTTACTTAATCTAAACTGTGATTGATGCTTGAGCCAAGACCTACTGGTTTAAGACTAATCCATCACTCATCCGCATAATTATGGTAATACCACAGTATGTTCACTTTTAACACGGCAGACGAAATGTGTAGTAAATAAGGAAAAGAAAATATTTTCTTTGGAATTCCACTGGATTGCCATTTAATAATTTTACACCACTAAACGCATTTTCACAGTAACTGTGTCATTAACATCTGTGCATCCAGACAAGCTCTTATGACAGATCTAAATCCGCAACAGATAAATCACAGAGCGAATATGAATCTGATCAGACCGGCCTGGTGGTCTCTGTGGTTTGGCGCGTGAGCGGGTTTGTTGTAATCCCGGGCCGCAATGACGTTCAAGTTACATAATTCCATAAGCTTTATGTCTAGATGTTCACAGCTGTTATTCTTCACTGTGCTCGTCAAAATAAAAAGATATTTGGTAGTTGAGCTCTGTGATGGAGCGCTGCTTCGCCCCGCACAGACATTAAATACTATGATTGAGCAGGAATTAAATAGCACTGATAAGGATGGAGTTTTTCGGCTCGTTTTATAGCGCAGGTGTTCATTTATGCGCTCTCAATACGGCTCTTAGTATGCTCTGATGTCCACACATTTATTTATTCATTTAGCAGTCCCTTTTATCCTGATGAAAACATGTCTGGGTGACATTTCAACACAAAATAAGATATTATATTTTTTGTAAATCACATTTCAACATGATTTCTAGCCAAAATCTCTTATAATGTAATTTTAAATTTATT
This sequence comes from Cirrhinus mrigala, assembly GCA_036247105.1. Lineage (NCBI taxonomy): Eukaryota > Metazoa > Chordata > Actinopteri > Cypriniformes > Cyprinidae > Cirrhinus > Cirrhinus mrigala. The sequence continues at coordinate 36,725,078 of CM070008.1, read as the reverse complement.
TATTTATTTAGGTAATTCCCATTATTCCCAAAAGTTTTCCTTCATTGCACTTAAAATGACATAATAAAGAAATGTACATAAAATAAAATTTTAATTAAAAGTAGTGAAATGAGTTTTTATATATAAGTGTGTGTGCGTAGAAAATATTACATAATATTTATGAAACGACAGTTAAGTACATACATTTTTAGAAATATTCTATATATCACAAGTTAAAAAAAAAAAAAAAAAACTTTACTTATTTTTGGCGTTTAAATATGATAAAATATAATTATTTGAATAACTTAGTTATTTATTTATCAATTAATTAGTTAATTTATTTATTTTTATTTTTTAAGTGATTCCCATTACTGGTGATTCTCATGACTGGAAAATGTTTTACTACATTGCACTTAAAAGGACTGTAATAAATACAAATGTACATAGAATAAAGTTTTAATTAAAACCAACATAAATTAGCAGTGCAGCAAATACAAAAAAAAAAAAAAGAAAAGAAGTAGTGAAATTCATTGTATATACATATATATATATATATAGGTCTTGGCTCGAGCATCAATCACAGTTTAGATTAAGTAAAAAAATGTGTGTGTATACATAATATACACACACACATACATACATAAATATATATTTTATATATTTAATTAAATATATATATATATATATATATATATATATATATATATATATATATATATATATAAATATATATATACACATATATATATATGTGTGTGTGTGTGTGTGTGTGTGTGTGTGTGTATTGTGTATATATATGTGTGCGTGTGTGTGTCTGTGTGTACAAAATATTACAAAATATTCATTAAATGACAGTTAAGTACATGATTTTTATTAAATATTCTACATATCACAAGTAAAAAATTCATTATTTTTTGTTTAAATAAGACAAAATATTATTATTTTAATAACTTATTATTTTATTGTTTATGTTACATTTAATTCTGAGTTTAAATAAGTCAAAATACTATTATTTTAATAACTTATTCTGATATTGTTATCTTATTATTATTATTTATTTATTTATTTATTTATTTATTTTATATTTAATTATTTTTTGCTAATTCCCATTATTCCTAGTGGTGATTCTCATGACTGGAAAATGGTTTATTACTTTGCATTTAAAATGACTGTAATAAATATAAATGGACATAAAAAAAAAAGTTTTAATTAAAACCAACATAAATTAGCAGTACAGCAAATTTTAAAAATTCTATATATCAAGCAAAAAATTAATTATTAATTTATTGTGTTTAAAACAAGACAAAATACGCTCTCAAATAATGAAAATCTTAATAGTCCTTTATAGATTTCATTTTAGAAAAAAAAAAAAAAAAATATATATATATATATATATATATATATATATATATATATATATATATGTATTTATTTATTTATTTATTTATTTATTGTGGTCACATTCAACCAAAGAACAGCCTGAAAACCCTTAATGGTAAACAAGTATTTAAATGAAAATAAATGAAATATATTAAGCAATTAGTATTACATGAATAATAGCATGGACTGCTTGATTTTCATAATTATATACCATTGCATTCGCATGGCTCTTGTACAAAAAATATATATTTTTAAAGAAAGACAGATAGTGGTACCAGTTTGTTAGTGTTAAAAATATCTACATCAGAGGTGCTCAACCCTGTTCCTGGAGATCTACCTTCCTGCAGAGTTCAGCTCCAACCCTGATCAAAAACACCTGAACCAACTAATTAGGATAATTACGGACAGGTGTGTTTGATCAGGGTTGGAACTAAACTCTGCAGGAAGGTAGATCTCCAGGAGCAGGGTTGGGTACCCCTGATCTACATCCTTAACAGAAAATCATTTTTTTGAAGGTCTTGCTGAAGGACACAGCAGTAGCGTTGACCCCTGTGACCCCTTCAGCTGGACACTCACTCAATCTAACAATCTTGGGACTGAAGCACACAGATCTTTAACTGCTAATTGAAGTGACCTCTTTCTGCATGAGTGAACAGCTTAAGGCTCCATTAGACTGATCCTGGACCAATTTTACAATTTTCCCTTTACAATGACTCCATTTAGGGATTGTGTGGAAAAGCTAGATCAGCATCTGACATGGAAAGACTGAATAATGCGTTGGCTTCGTGAGCAATACAGTGGAGTCAAACATTTTGAAGAGAATAAAACAGCCTGGAGATGATTATTCATCATAAACTTACAATGTAGTCCAAATAGCATGAGAAAAACAGCATGAGAAAACCAATGTGTTTGGAATGCATAGCAGTATTACAATCAATATCTATATATGTTTTGATTGCCTGTGGTTATGTTTCATATTTTGGCAATAGGGAGTGGAAAAGTACAATAACATTGCAAAAACCATACTCTACCTTGTTTCCTCAATATAGACCGATTCCAAAACAGTGGCAGCATATTCCAGGTTCTTCTTTAGGTCCACAAGAGATGCCTCCCCCCTCTCCAACTGTTTTACCAAGCATCGTAATCTGCAAAACAAGCACATGCTCATATATTAATTCTAAAAACACAGCTGAATGGCTGTTCGTTTTACAAAGCAATTATCTGAGAGTACCAGCCAGCATCAGCACGACAAATTCAGCACTTAATTCTCCAAAACAAAGATCAATATTAACTTTCCCAGCCTGAAAACAAAAAACATAAATCCAGAAATTATGCAACATGAAAGTACGATAATTGCTTATTTATATTTTGTATATATCACACACTACGGTTTGGGGCTATATTTATAATAAAAAAACATTTCTATTTTAAATTAATTCTATGTAATGTAAATTAAATAAGTACTGATGCTGAAAATCAGCTTTGCATCACAGAAATAAAAAATATTCAAACAATAAACAGTTTTTTTTTCAAATTGTAATAATTTTTCACAATATTACAGTTTTTACTGTATTTTTGATCAAATAAAGTAAGAATAAGATAGCTTTTACTAAATAAATACATAAATAAATAAACAAATAAATAAATTTTACCAAACATTAGGGCCCTATTTTTTTCCAAATTCTGTTCATGTTTTAATTTTTCTGGATTACGTTTTTTTCCCCGTTTTAAATTTTCTAGAACCCGTATTAATGGTTACATTAAGAAATAATAATCAAAAAGCATGTCTAATTAATTTAAATCATGAAATGTATACAATTTAACAGCAATTTCTTAAAAGTTTAACAAAAAATGTGAAAGTTAAAAAAATTTTTATGGCCCTATGAAATTTTTACCAAAATTCTGTGTTTCCATGAATTTCTTGGATTCCATTTTAATGGTTTAACAAAATTTTTATAATCAAAAGCATTTCTAATTAATTGATTTTATTAAAAAAATAATGTAATATTCTTTTATTATTATTATCATTTTTTTTGTGTGTTGTATTTACATTTTGCTAGTAAATAAATTAATTTTCTGGCAAATATTCCCTAAAAATAATGTTTTAATAATTTTATTAGTAGTGTCATTACATAAAGTAATATATTTCTGTCACAGTTTCTTCAAGTTAAACCAGACTTTTATTTTGACGAGTTGCTTGCATGACATTTCATTTTATACAGTAAATTCCATTTTTAACGTCCTACAAACATTAAACTCTCTTATGGTAAACTGACTTAAATCAATATTTGTCGTAGATGTTCAGAAGTGTCTGAAGCTTGTGTTTGTAAGACTGAGCTTGATTAATTGAGCTTTTAAGACGGATTGATTAACTTAGGCCGTTAGTCTTATCAAATCCATCTTCAATAACCCTCTTCCAGGAAAGACTTTCAAGCCAAACCACTCAAATGCTTTCCGGTGCTTGATGTGTCTGTTAAAACAATTAGACTGTCTGAGGAAATTTAATGGGGAGGAAAAACTATATCATTAAATAACAGGAAAAATATTAGTACTAGTCAGATAAATGTCAGAGACGAATGGTTATGCTTTTTAATTACAGTCTCTGGGTCAAAACGTGACAGGTCAGATTATTGAAATCTCAAGAAAGGTGCAATGCAGTTTATTGATGGGTGCTAAAGGTCACAGATTCAATTGATTTATTGGTTTCAGATATGTGCTCACAGATAAGCAGTTGAAACATTACAGCACTGATTTGATCTGTCTTTGATCTATAGGGACTGCTGGGTAAACATTATTCTATGCGGTAATTTCCATGTTTGTGTACATATATCTGATATTCATATGTTAAATTCGTATCCTAATGTGACAGTAGTGGGTATTACAGATGCACAAACTGCAGCTGCATCCCACCTGCGTTCAGCGGCTCAGGTAATGTTTTCTACCATGAAAGCGATTCACACCGGTAAGGCGGCTGGACGGCCGTCACCATGACAATCACACTGCAATGGCGTACCATCGATGCTTTGGGGTCAATGCAATCACACGGGAAGATTAACATTTTCCACTCAAGGTTTTGACAGCTGCCTGCAGATAAAAAGGAAACCCAAACGCCAACAGCCCTGCTCATCCCAACACCTGATCTCAAATCACACTTGTAAGCCTCAATCAAACCCAACATGACTAGTTTGGTATGTAGTGCCAAATAAAACACTGACGTTTCCAACTGTGGCAAATCAGAAGACAACTTTTTCACTCAAAGGTTCCTCAATTATAGTTTAAGATGTCTTTCTTGTTTTGTTTTTTTCAGTCAACTCTCTATTTGCTCTTAATTTAATCTCACTGCTGTCTAGGAAAAACAGGTGAAACTATTTCAAATTAAAACAATCAGTATTATTTTGGTATCACTGATGTAGTATTGTAGTTTTTGTTAATGTTTTGTTTCATGTTTGTTCATTTTTAATTTCTATATTTAGTTTTCACTTTAATTTGAGTTACAGATAAAGTAATTTGTTAAAAGTTTTAGTAATTCTGTTGTTTTTGTCATTTTTAGTTTTAGTTTTTATTTAAAAGATGTTTAAAAGATGTCATATATTTTGTTTAAATTTTAAAGTTTCAGTTAATTTGTTGTCATCAATTGTATTATTTTTAATTTATTTAAATAATTTTTATAACTTAAAATATACCTACATACATTAATATACATGTATACATTAATGTTAATTATTTCAGTACTTCAACTTAAACTTAATGAAAATAAGAAAAGTTTAAATAAAATAACTTTTTAATATTTTGCTTTTACTTTGAGTTAGAGATTTAGCAATTTTGTTGTTTTTGTCATTTTTAGTTTTTTTTTATTATTTAAAATGTCATATTTTTGTTTAAATTTTAAAGTTGTAGTTATTTTGTTGTTTGCCAATTTTATTTAGATTTTTTTTTTTCTATCATTTAAAATGTCTTTTTCACCCAAATTTAAAAGTTTTAGTAACTTTGTTTTGTCATTTTTATAATGTATTTATAATTAAGTTATTGTGTTATTATATTTATTTATATTTATTTATTTAACATATTTTTTTTTTAATTTAATATATTTGTGTTTATGTGTTTTGGTTGAATTATTTTTAAATCTTTTAGTACTTCAACTTTAAATAAAAAATAAGAAAACTTAACTTAAAGGTTTTTATATTTTGTTTTCACATTAATTTTAGTTAGTTTAAGTAATATTGTTGTGCTCATAATTTTTGTTATTTTGTTCAGTATTTATTAATGTTTATTTGTTAGTTTTAGTCTAATTAGTTTTAGTTATTCCAGTGTATTAAGTTAATCTACATCAACTACCTTGAAAACTTGGCAACTACCATAAATAAAATAAGTCTAGGCAGATGTATTTTATTATATTTCGGTTAATGTTCATTTTATGTTAATGATTATTTGAGCAACATTTTTTTTTGTTAGAGTTAACAATAATATTCCTATATGATATCTTATTTGTCTAGGGAGTTTATTCTACACAGTTATTTTCTGCAGGCAAATTGCTAAAGATTTAAGATGAAATAACATAACAGGCTTGTGTTCGAAATCCAGGGAGATAATGCCGTCCATCAGAAGCACGGTAACAATAGCTGTCCTTAACGCTCTGCACACAAAGCTTGTTTCTGCCGGGATTGACAGATGTCTCAAGACATGTGGGTGGAACATGACGTTTGATTGGATGCACACAGCCGCCCGTGTCAGCGGCTGCCAGTCAAGTTCAGCAAAGCAAAATCATTTCATGACAAACTTCAGCAGCTTATTTTTGCCACAGGAGAATAACTGCAGCCTCACCTCACACACGCTTCAAAAACTGTATGGGGAAAATCCGTAAAACGATTTGTTTATTCACCCTTACAAAGTCAGTCCTGCTGGAGCAAAGTCTGGAATTCAGGCATCAAACTTTCCTCAAGCTTCTCTTGCACAAACATGTTTTTTAGGTAACCAAATATGTGCTTCATAACATATCGACAAACTGAGAATATTAAATTCAAATATTTGATATAATTAAATCAAAATAAATACATCAGATTACACAAACTGTAAGAAACAGCTGAAGACAAACCCTTTCTGCAAGCACTTAAACCACAATCACAAATCAGCGACATGTCATATAAATGCTACTTTTTTGTTCTAGCTTCTGTACTACTCTACAGTAGCTTACTCTTGCAACTTCGTAAGTACTGTTGGCTCCACAGCAGCAGTCATTGATTTTACAAATTCATTCGAATTAGCCACCAAATTGCCAGAACATAAAATAGTTACGAATTGCCATGAGACGATGTGGTGAAAAACACAGATTCTTGCATGCTTAAAGGAACACTCCACTTTTTTTTGAACTCCCCTAGAGTTATACAGATGTGTTTTACCGTTTTTGAATCCATTCAGCCGATCGCCGGGTCTGGCGGTAGCACTTTTAGCATAGCTTAGCATAAATCATTGAATCCGATTAGACCATTAGCATCTCGCTATAAAATGACTAAAGAGTTTCGATATTTTTCCAGCAAAGTTCCCTGACTATTACGCCGGAATGAGAGTATAGTTCCTAGCCATATCAGCCTATAAAATCACAACTTTTCATTTTCTGCCAGTCTTAGTACACGATGCAACTACAGAAGAGTCAAGTTTTAAATAGGAAAAATATCGAAACTCTTTAGACATTTTATAGTGAGATGCTAATGGTCTAATCGGATTCAATGATTTATGCTAAGCTATGCTAAAAGTGCTACCGCCAGACCTGGCGATCGGCTGAATGGATTCAAAAACGGTAAAACACATCTGTATAACTCTAGGGGAGCTGGAAAATGAACCTATTTTCAAAAAAAGTGGAGTGTTCCTTTAAGCCTGTTGGAATGCTCAACATGAGCATTTATGAGCATGAGAATTATTATATTAAACATCAGCCCTATTCATCTTGCATATGAGCTTTTATAGCTGTGGAAAAGAGGTTTCTGCCAGTGAGAATTAAAGAGAGAGTGGTTAGAGCCCATAGTGTAACTTACATTTTGAACATGGATTGATCCAGCCTGCTATAAATTCAGTCTCCCAATGCAAAGCCACCATTCACACTGACTGCTCATGAGATATTTATGCAGAACTACTCGATTGCTTTGAGGCCGGCCTTGTTTTCATGGATAATGAATCTCCAATTGAATTTGCATCAATGTGAGTGAGAAATTCACAGATGCCGCAGGTCGTGAATATGGAGGGCTTTGAAGATATTTCAGAAGATATCTTAAATGGTTTGTTTGTGCAAAGATTTCATCTTTAAGATTGCATGTGCACACATAGCCATGTGTTCTTAAATATAAGAAATAAGAAACATAAATATTCTATAAATATAATAAAGTAGATTTTTAATTGCCTGTCAGGTAAAAATCTAACTGAAGTCTGACAACTTAGAATAGTAATATTCAGGGTTCTTATTGTTAACTAAAATTAAAATCACTAAAAAAAAATAAATAAATAAAATACATTAAATAAAATACATTTTTAACTGAAATAAAAAAACACCTTAAACTTAAAGTTTATTTTAGCTATACTTGCCAAAACATACTTATACTTGCTAAAACTGATAAATATAAATTGATAAAAACTAGAAATAACAATAATAATAATAATAATAATAATAATAATAATAATATTACTATTATATTAACAATAAATGACAAAAGAAAACTACAAAAAAAATGTTAAATAATATAAAAAAAAATACACAACCAATCGAAGTTTTGGAACAGTAAGATTTTTTGTGTTTTTTAAAGTCTCTTCTGCCCGTCAAGCCTGCATTTATTTGATCCAAAGTACAGCAAAAAAAAAAAAAAAAAAGTATTTAAAATATATTTTCTATTTGAATATATTTTAAAATGTAATTTATTCCTGTGATTTCAAAGCTAAATTTTCTGCATCATTACATTTAGCATCATTTGTCTTTAGTGTCACATGATCCTTCAGAAATTATTATGAATCCTTCAGAAATCACATGCCGATTTTCTGTTCAAGAAACATTTATTATTATTATTATTATTATTATTATTATTATTATTATTATTATCATCATTATCAATATTTAAAACAGTTGAGTATTTTTTTCCAGGATTTTTTCATGAATAAAAAGATCCAAAGATCAGCATTTATCTGAAATAAAAAGCTTTTGTAACATTAAGAAATTATGAAGGATAGGAAGTGATCAAAAATGATGATAAAGACAATTATGTTATAAAAGATTTCTATTTCAGATTAATGCTGTTCTTCTGAACTTTCTATTCTTTAAAGAAACCTGAAAAAAAAATCTACTCAGCTGTTTTCAACATAATAATAATAATAATAATAATAATAATAATAATAATAAAATGTTTTTGAGCAGCAAATCAGAATATTAATAGGATCATGTGAAAAATTCAGCTTTGAGCAGGAATAAATTACATTCTAAAATATATTTAAATAGAAGTTATTTTAAATAGTAACAGTATTTCAAAATTTGACAGTTTTTGCTGTACTTTAGATCAAATTAATGCAGGCTTGGTGAGCAGAAGTGTCTTCTTTAAAAAACATTCAAAATCTTTCTTTTCAAAAACTTTTGACTGGTAGTTTATTTAAAAAAAAAAAAAAAAAAGTATTTCAATGGTACTAAAATAACATTTATAATAGTACGCATCTTTGCCAAAAGGCAACACAAATTGAAGTATTATTGCAATTATAAGCAGTTATAAGTTAAAGTTTACTGCAATTGGGTTTGTTCAAATCCCCAGAACTAAGTACTACATGAGCAATACTAACAGCAAGCAGCACTAACTACAACACAAGGGACAGCTAAACTGAGATTTCGGTTTGATTCAAACCACAGGCATCCTAAGACCCGCTTCAAGCTTCGTTTAATCCTGGGCCCATTATTTTTCTTCCTGGAAACAGTTTGAAATGCAGAGAAAATGTGATGGCCAAACGATCCAACAGCTTATTAGGACGCTGATCTCTGAGCGGGGCAGCAGAGGGCAGAGCCACAGCCACCACACAGAGATTAAAAACACACAGACGCACACAGAGAAAACACGCACACTGATGCTCATTTCCATGCATGCATCTGTGTGGAAATCACATGTGCAATGCAAAAAAATCAGGTGTAGGATTTCCTTTGAAACTATTTTCACAAGTAATAAGAGAGAAAAGGCAAGTAACACAACATTTACTTTTTTTTTTAACCAAGACCAAGCAACCACATGAAAAATCCATCTAAAACATCGAAATGTCTGCTTCAAGCTGCCATTCATTAGATATTATCCATTCAAACCCTCACAAGCATTTTTTCTTTGAAAGTATTAAGACTTTTTTTTAGCATTCAAGGGTTTATAAGTGACTCTAGAAACACATTAATGAAACAACAACACACTAATTCACTTTCAGCCTCTCTCTCAGTGGCAGCCAATCAGTGCGTTAAGGGTCAGACTGGGCAAGAAATCAATTAATGACGAACGATCTGAAATAATGATGGAACACAGTGTTGTCGGGGTCTGCAGAAATGTCAGCGCATTGTTTTACTGTGTAATTAGACAGTTAATGAGAGCCCTAATGAACAACATGCTCTCCATCTCCATGGGTAAAAGTCCCAAAGAACGAGGACAGACAGAGAGACTCACACACCATGGGGTAAATATTTCAGTTTCATAATTCCAGAAAAAATGTAGCTACAGAATTCAAAACAGTAGTGATCAAACATGATGCAATTAGTAGAAAAGCTTCGATGTAGCAGCTGGTAAGGGAGAGTTAAGTACACTTCTGATAGCTCTGTACTCTAACTAAAGCCAAATTGTTCAAAGGAAGCATTTAAAGTGATAAATTAGCATCTTAATGGGTGACTGTGGCACTATTCCAACCCCTAGTGAGCTAACTAGACTGCTATCTAGACAGCATACTAACTGAAATCAAACACCTTGATTTTAAGCACTATGTAGCCAGCAAAACGCATACAAAAAAGGAAACTGTTTATTTTTAATTAGATAAAACTACTGTTTAGGAGTTCATTTATTAAATTTATGATAAACAATTGTCTCAACTAGACCATTTGCAGAACAAATTAATTTGCAAAAGTACATAGCACTTGAGGAATATATAAGATAGGGTGACCATACATCCTTTTTTCCCCAGACATGCCCTGATAGGGATTTCTAAATTGGCTAAAATATTTGTTTTGGCTGTATTTTCCTACTGTCAGTCGCTCTACAGTCCTCATAAATTACTTGTACATGTATTTTCACTGCTTTGGCCATTCTCTGTAGATCCCACCTTCCTGCACTCTATGATTGGTCGATTATGTCAACCCACTTTTCAGTCATCACTTAGCAAGTATGAAAGCAAAAAAAAACGAGGGCAAACCTCAGACATTTTAGGCACTTTAGAAATCCTGGCCAGAGAAAAAGACGACGTATGGTCACCCTATGCATCACTTATTCTCAAACTCACAGGCACAAAATGAAATGAAAATGATAGTAAGGCATTTGTACAAAATCCAAATCCAGGCTTCCTCTCTTGAGTATCCACACAAATTGGAAGCAAATGACACAAGCACATCAGATAAACAAACACCGGAGGAAATCAGCAGACGATGATGGGCTGTGTTGACATGTGTCAGTTAAAAGAAAAACAGAAGAGTAATCTGGATTAAACAGACGAGGACAGTTACTGAGGGATCCAGATGGCATGTGGGAGACGCTGGGGAAGAAAAGATGGCAGAAGACTCTTGAGTATATCTTACAAACACTATCTGTGTCTATAGGGTAAAAAAATACTCAAAAAAGACAGCTTTTAAATCTCAGTCATTTTTCTGGACAGCAGTGAGATTAACAGAGCAAATTTAGACTTCTGCTTCTCAGATGCTCCTAATGAGGAAAAAATATAACCACATGACTGTGTTTACATGCACAAAACTATTTTGATATCAGAATATTGTCATAGTCCAGTTTAAAAAAGGATCATGCATTAACCAGATTGACAATACAGTTGTTCATGAGTCCCTTATTTGTCCTGAACAGTTAAACTGCCTGCTGTTCTTCAGAAAAATCTTTCAGGTCCCACAAATTCTTTGTTTTTTCAGCATTTTTAATGCATCATTTCTCCTCCTGGAGCATCTGTGAGCATTTGAACCCTTAGTTGTCCCTCAGTTGTCCTCAGTGTGAAAAGATGTATCTCAAAATCATACAGTCATTGTTGGAAAGGGTTTAGATATACAAAATGCTGAAAAAAAACAAAGAATTTGTGGGACCTGAAGGATTTTTCTGAAGAACAGCGGGCAGTTTACCTGTTCAGGACAAACAAGGGACTCATAAACTATCACTAAACAAAAAAGAAATGCAGCTGTGGATCATTCAGATAAAAACAATGTATTAAGAATCAAGTGTATGTAAACTTTAGAACGGGGTCATTTTTATAAATTCAACTATTATTTTCTCTTGTGGACTATGTGTCAATGCCTTGTAAGTGAAATATCTTATTCAGGTCAGTACTAAATAAACAACAACATGCATTTTGCATGATGCCTCTTATTTTGGTCCAATAATTAACATTTTGCAGATTCTGCAAGGTGTATGTAAACTTTTGACTTCGACTGTATGTTAACCAGACTAACCTTTTAGTGTTTAAAGAAATCATGTACATCATTTAATTAGATTTCTCAAAAGTGCTACTAATGTCACTGTTTGCAGATTTAATTAGCAAAAAGAAAGAAAGAAAGAAAGAAAGAAAGAAAGATAGAAAGAAGTGAAAAAAGTAACCTTTGTTTTACGTTTTATAATAAAAGCCCATTTTGTAGAGGTTTAGATTTGGATGGTAAAGCATGAAATAAATTCGAATGCAGTGCATGATGGGATAGCTCAATAGATTTTGCACATATGTAATTTGAGGTTATGAAACATACTTGGATTTTTGCAAATCCCTAATAATTAAACTGCACTGTGACTAAATACATTTTTGAGTGTCATATAGCCTGGGGATGGATGCGGAGCGGCGCTCGGGGTATAAAGATTTCTGTCCTTATTTTCCGAACAAAAGGTCAGTTAGTCACACTGTCGCCCGCTGTAATCCAATAAAAGCAATCCAATTTCTGAAAGGTCACTAAATCTACATATTACTCTATCAGATGAAAACATCATGGGTTTCTTTGGCAGACTGACCTGGTACGTACACACACTCACGCAACCCACAACCATCAGCTAGTGTTTATGGACACATGGCTCTGCTCCAAAACATAGTGAGCAGTTTATGTAGCAGTATTTTAAGGATGCCATATTAAATTTGAAGACATGCATTCAAAACTCATTGTTGCATAATACACAAACAATAGGAATATATAAGAAATATTTAATGTGACATCATGTGAAACTGAAGACTGGATAATGATGCTGAAAATTCAGTTTTGCATCACAGAAATAAATTCCATTTTAACGTATATTCAAATTGAAAACAGTTATTTTAAATTATATAATATTATATTATATTATATTATATTATATTATATTATATTTCACATTTTTACAGTTTTTACTGTATTTTAAATCAAACAAAAATCCAGCCTTGGTGAGAATAAAGTACTTTTTTAAAAAACATACAAAAATCTTAAATATTCCGTTTTTATATATGGAATATTTTTAACTTGTATTTAAAGATCTGGGTTTCTGGAGGAGTTTCTGATTTCCGTAGTCCACTTCACACCTCTGTGTCACAACGACAAAATCTCTATTGCGTCCGCGTGACAGCTGACATTGTCAAGGGAAGCAAAACTGACCTGCAGCCTGTACGGTGACTCATTCTTAATGGAGTTTCTTTGTCGACCCAAGAGCGGAAGGACCAAATCACTCAACCGAGGTGATGAACACAGGTGACAGGTGAGTGTGACAACACTAGAAAAATATCAGTATGTGTTGCCTGTGTTGCTCTCCTCACAATTTACCTTCTAGCTGCAGTACATCTTCGTCATAGGTGCTTGTCTGTGCCAAACACGCCACCACAGTGCTGTGGTGATGTGGGTGGTTGCCAGGGTTTTGCTATGCGGTTGTTAAGGTGGTTGTTTACTCGCCCGAGTCAAAAAGCCCACCCCCAAGTCTATTCTGGTCTACTCAATGCACGCCCAAGTAGAAACGTACCAGCTCACCTCTCTTCAACATGCTTTATGGTTTGAAGTAGTAAATCATGATTTGTAAAAACATTTTTGGGGTGAATTTTAACGTCTAATAGTTTAGCATGTATGAGCAATTGAAATAGCAACCGTGAAATGCCCTAGCATGCAAGATAAATAGCTAATTATGTCAGAGTAAATTACACTGGTCACATTTTGCTCAAGAGAACAAACATACTGTATTGGAGTATAAAATATTCATTAGTCATCCAGCCAAAGTTAATGAGCAAGCTATGCTGAGAAACTGCATGAAAAACTCTTATGTTAAACATGTACTTTTGCTCTTCTTTCAGAATAAAGTCTACACTTTGTCCTCTGCATACAAAAAAAAAAAGTTATGTCCTCAAATCACTTGTATTTATTTACCTGAAAGAGCAGTTCTTGACCAGACACTAATATGCATACTAATGTCTTAAGCACAGACTAGATTTACCGCTTTAACATTCACTTCCAATTTAATACTCCAAACCATGGCTAATTGCATGAAGGTCTGTTCTGAGCATTTCAAAGATTGGTTTCTCTGTAAAACACAGGCTGTCCAGCACTGATTAATATTCCATTAACAGCTCAATTAAGCCTGATTCATTAGGAGAAGAATAGCAGACCAGAACTAATGCAGAAGTCCAGCAGTGATGAGGGCTTTAAAATATCCTTACACAAGTTACAACGTCAAAAATCCAGGTAAAGACATACTTTCAATTATCAGTGTTGTCACTGATCTTTTTCTTTCCTGTAGAGCAGATGTTCTGGAAAATGCCCACACTACAATCATTTAAAGTTTATAATGATTTAGAATTTAATTTGTTCTTCAAGTAAAGCCATTATATTGCTTAAAAAAAGTTACGTTACGTTACATGGTATTTAATTTATCAAAACAATCGACGTCGAATAGTCAGGTATGTGAGCGTCGCGTTGCTGATGCTAACAGTAGCATTTCTTTACAGTCTAGCATTTCTACGAGGGAAAACACATTTAGAAAATGAAGGAGATCTCAGAGCGAGCTTTTCTGTGGAAAAAATACACAACCCAAACTGCCGAAAGCAGGAGAGAAGTTAGTTAACTTAAACGCGTCAAAGACGCATATAAGCATATTAGTCTATATAGTAGTTTCGGTTAATCTGTCAGGTAAGGGTATGTTTGTTGTGTAGTGCGCTTGACAAGTGTTTTAAACTTACATTTGACGCAACTTTTCTGTAAACGTTATGAATCCACTGGAATATCTCCACTTCGCTCAAAGGCTCGTCGTGAAAAGCGAAACGGATCCGTTCAAACTTCCCTGGGGAGCGCGCGCATGTGTGTCAAACTGGCGCGCAAGAAAGAAGCGCAATATTATTGTCTGAAATATTTGATTCAAATATTTGTTTCATTTTTTTGTTGGGCATTAAATTTAGATTTAAAAGTTACCATAGTTGATTGAAATCTTATATGTAAAACAATAATGATATTTTATGAGAACGGTAACTTTATATTAATTAATATAAAATAAGAAAAATGTACATTTACAAGAAAAATAAATTAATGTGTTATATGATCAGAAGGAGAGTGTGTGTTCTATTGTATCTGATGGTTGTTTTTTACTCATCATGTATAAACCTTATAAATTTTACATTTTAAATATAAATTTTTAAAATTTTATAATATTTATATTTTAATCCTTTTTTGCATAAAATGTATAGAATAGTCAACATTCATACATTTATAGCTATCTGTTCCCTACTACTATCTACACGATGTGTGGAGGCGAATATTAGGTAAGATGTGGAATAACTTTATTTTCCAAATAAAATTATGGCAGCTATTTGCACTAAGTGTAAACAGTGATAGAGGCTATTTACACTAAGTGAAAATAGCAGTATTTTTAACGATATATTATTTACACTAAGTGCAAATAGCTATAATTTAATTTACACTATGTTAAAAGAGCAGGATTTTATATTTTATACTATTTATTGCAAACAGTGGCAATTATCTGCACCTCAGTATTGTAGTACATTATAAAACAGTATGTAATAATAACGTATTTAGTGTAAATCATAATTTTATGCCAATTTTATGCCAATAAAGCCCTCCTTATACCTACCCGATACTTTTATTTTCACTTTTTGGTTATTTTTGTTCATTTTTATTAATAATAAATGCCGATGTGATGTGATGTGATGTGATGTGATGTGATTGTCTTTTATAGTGTTGACTAGCCCAATCACATGTTGATGGGCAGAGTTAGTATAAATAGCCTCTGCCAACAAGGCAGGCTATTTGCACTTAGTGTAAATAGACACTCCGTAAAATTAGTTTTTCTATCAAATTAATCATACAAATAATCAACAGGTTAATTGATAATCATAATAACTGTAAGTTGCAGCCCTATAAATTCACCTTCCACTTTTAATGTATGGAAAAGAACAGCAAGAACACTGTGTTCATAATCAAGTCATACTGGTTTAAAATGACATGCGGGTTAGTAAATGAGAACTGATACATTTTCATTTTTAGAGAAACCATTTCTTTAAAAATGTTCCACCGTTAGCCATTGATTCACATACACACACATTTGAAGACAAACATCAGCCAGAGTAAATAATTAATAGTTCCTCCACAGCCAGTTCAATATCAATCCTGTTAGTTGACTGCGCGTCAGACCGGGCCGGCCGAGCCCGAGCAGCTGATGGATTGGCGATGCCTGGCACCATGTCGCAGGAGGGCAGAGGTAATAAAGTGGCATGAATGGTTCATTAACCTCAGGAGAGATACTCAGCGGTGAATAAAGCAATCATCTGTGTAAATCTGAGTGTTGACAGTATATGAAGTCTGCTGCAAAGCTGATATGAGTGAGAGTTTACGACCGCGCAGGCGTTTGATCTATAGTACCAGCGCGCCACTGGAGACAATATGGAGGCCTGAAATTACTAGTGCAAGGGACTGCCTGGACTGCTTTGTATTTTGTTCACAGAGAGGAAAAATCCATTTACAACTGCCAAAACAAAATAACACGAGTCAATACTTTAAAGGGACCACCATTTCATGGAAGAAAGATCATTCTTGTTCGATTTTTAAATGAAAAAGTTTAAAGTAATATGCAAACAAACATTCACAACTCACAACACACTTCTCAATTGTAAAGCTTTTAAGGAAAGCCAGTTTTACATCAACTAGTTTCTTACTGTGTTGTTACCTGAATGATCCACAGTTGTGTTTTTTTTTTGTTTGTTTGTTTTAGTGATAGCCGTTTATGAGTCCCTTGTTTGTCCTGAACAGTTAAACTGCCTGGTGCTCTTCAGAAAAAACCTTCATGTCTCACAGATTCTTGTTTTTTTTCTTTGTTTTAAGCTCACTGATGCTCCAGAAGGAATCACAATGCATTAAGAGCTGGGGGTGAAAACTTTTGGAATATGAAGATCAGGGTAAATTTAACTTATTATGTCTTCTGCGGAACATGCAAGTATCTTCTATAGCTTCTAAAAGGCACTACTAAATGGAAAAATATATATATATATTTAGACAAAATAAGAAAAATGCACATATCTTTATTCTGTTCAAAAGTTTTCACAATTTGTGGGACCTGAAGGATTTTTCTGAAGAGCAGAGGACAGTTTAACTGTTCAGGACAAACAAGGGACTCATGAACAACTATCACTAAACAAACAAACATTTATCCATTCACATGGATCATTCAGGTAACAACACAGTATAAAGAATCAAGTGTATGTAAAGTTTTGAAATTCTTTTATTTTCTTTCATTGACAAACTGTAAACGTCTTTTATGTGAAATATCTTATTCAAGTCAGTACTAAATCAAAAATAACATGCTTTATGATCCCTCTTATTTTGGTAAAATAATTAACATTTTGCAGATTCTGCAAGGTGTATGTAAACTTTTGACCTCAACTGTACACGTTTTTCACAATGTAAGATCAATGCAAGATTGATTGTCAGTGTCCTGTCTGTAGGGGGTGCTCTAATGTAGACAGACACGGAGATGAAGTGCATCACGAGGGGACGGACTCACACCTGCTCCCACAAAGCAACTCAGTGAGATCATGACAATTACACAGAGCCCAAGCAGACACACGCAAATCAGCTTACAGAAGCACCTGACAGGAATAGGAGGGTGACGGAGAGACAGAGATGAGAAAAGATAAAAGGGGTGGAGAAAGAGAAAGGAGTGGGAGGAGCATCAGAGAGCAGAGGAATGTAATTAGCATGTATCTGAATAAATCACCCTCTTATTATCAAAATTTTCTAGTGGTGGAAAGAGAACAGGAACAAACTGAAATATTTGACTGTCAGTGAACAGAAGCACACTACTCAGTAATTTTCTGTATGCAAATGTATTGTACAAACATGCTATATAAAGGAAATTATGCGACAAAATAGAATATTGATTAAACATTTTCACTGCATACTGTTTTCTAGTAGGCAGCATACACAGTACGCAGGACGCATAGCCTATAAACACTTGACGACACTACTTTAATTACAGATAAAATGCATTTCATTATATTTTAAGAGAAATCTGCCTGTTTGTGGCACACATGCACTTAGTCAACGCTCAGGACTCACTCTTATCATCAATGAGGTTGTGGAGTGGTTTTGAAGTGCTCATGTGAAGTGTGTGTGATTGCTGGAGTCATTTACATGCAGGTGTTTCACTACCGAATTAGCCCGACGCTCTTCTCTTTACCTTCTGTGAGTGTTTGCAGCCACCACTCCAACATTCTGCATCAATTAATCCTGCATTGATTATCAGCCTGTATTTACAGCCTATATTTACTCAAAAGGAGCGATCTCCAGGTGCAAGAGCTTTTAGACGTTCTGCCATCGCAGGTCTCCAACAACGTTCAGAAATTTGGATTAAAACTACAGCCAGAAAAAGTACAGCTCAATAACTTTTTAGATGAACTGCATACGAGGTTGAACTGTTCTGGTTGACTTCTAACAACTGGTGTGAATAACATACCATATGATGATACATGAGAATGTCAGCAAATTATATGGAGAAAGAGCTTCTTAAAGAGACAGTTCACCTGAAAATGGAACTTGTGTTATTTACCTTCATGTTGTTCTTTGTTTCCAGAGGCTCCATTAAAGCCCTATAAAAGTATCATATTTAGTGCATATGTGAGAAACACTGGCAATCCAGTTCTTTCTATGATTGTCCTCTGAATTTTATTCAACTAATTGCAGCGCATATTTATATATATTTTTTTATGTATTTTTATTGTATTTATATAAAATACACAATATATATTTGAAATTTTATTATACACTTTGTATTTTTTTTTATTTAATCTTTTATTTGATCTTTTTTCTAATTTGCTAATTAGCTGTCTATATATATATATATATATATATATATATATATATATATATATATATATATAATATATATATATATATATATATATATATATATTATTAATTAAAATAAAATGTTTACAATTTTAAATATCCATTTATATTTAAATGTTTTTACTTTATATAATTTATATATGATATACTTTATTTTATTTTTATTTATCTGATTAAATGTATTTAAAAGAAGTGACTTAGGCTCACCAAGGCTGCATTTATTTGATCAAAAATACAGTAAAAATTGTTATATTGTGAAATATTATTACAATTTAATATTACCATTTTCTATGTGAATATATTTGAAAATGTAATTTATTTCTGTGATGCTAAGCTGAATTTTCAGCATCATTACTTCAGTCTTTAGTGTCACATGATCCTTCAGAAATCATTATAATATGGTGATTTGCTGCTCAAGAAACATTTCTTATTCATGCTGCATAATATTTTCATGAATATCGTGACACTTTTAGATTCTCTAATGACTAGAAAGTAGACTACAGAAATATTTTTTAACATTATAAATGTCTTTACTGTCACTTTTGATCAATTTAATGCATTCTTGCTGAATAAAAGTATTTATTTGTTTAAAAAAATGAATTATTATTGCTTTTTGAACTGCATATCGTAAATGTAATTAATTTAAATGAACAGAAATACTAAAAGCATCATTGGAAATATCTGCTCCGTTCATTTAATATACAAAAATATTGAAGATTCTCAAGTCTTTCTTCAAGTACTGCATGCATGTCCGTGTGAATGCTCTCACACACGTGTTTGTAACTGTCCTGTTGCGTCTGTAATGACAGAGTCCCAGAATGCTCTGCAGCCAATTAGCCTGCCATAATTACCCAGACTCCCATTGAGCTGTCAATCAGAGAGAAGCTGCACAGGAAGTCATCCCTCCCTCTGTTAGCGGAGGAAAGTCTCCGCTGAGCCCTCCCCAATTAAACCCACTCTCGCTCTAATATTAGACCCGACTTAACCATCTCTCTCTCTGTGTTTCTCTCATTCGCTCTCTTTTACGTTACGTTTCAGCACCGGCTCTCCTGACATCCTTCTTTCTCTGTTATTGTCTTTCCACCTCTCCTCACTCATAATTGCAGAGTGCTCAGCGCAGGCCCAAGCACATTTGTTTCAACAGATGTTTAGTGCGGCGCAGAGAGCCACATACTGCATACAAACGCTGCGCACTGTCGTCGCCTTTTCTGTGGTTTGTGTTGCCATGTAATTCTGATAAATGCACAAGGTTACTCTACTCAATCACAAGCTCACTCTATAATTGTGACTGTGTGTCTCACAATTTCTCGCAATTTTGAGTTTATAATCGCAAAGTTCAGCCAGAAAAGTCAGAACTGCAAGAGATCTCAGAATTCAGACTTGGTTCTTCCGACGTGAAGTTTACATCACGTAATTCTGCATTTATGTTTTGCAATTCTGAATTTGTATCTCGCAATTCTAAATGTTTTTTTAGATTATATCCCAAATTTAATTTATATCTCACACTTCTACATTTATATCTGCAATTCTGCATTTATATTTCACACATCTTGGTTTATCTCCCGCAATTCTACATTTAATTCACAAACTCTGCATTTATAACTTGCAAATCTGCTTTTATATCTCACAATTCTGCATTTATATCTTGCAATTCTACATTTAATTCACAAATTCTGCATGTGTAACTTGCAATTCTGCATTTTTATCTTGCAATTCTGAATTTCTATCTCGTAATTCTGAATTTTTTGAGATTATATCCCAAATTTTCCATTTATATCTCACACTTCTGCATTTCTATCTTGCATTTCTGCATTTATATTTCACAAATCTTAGTTTATTTCCCACAATTCTACATTTAATTCACAAATTCTGCATTTATAACTTGCAATTCTGCATTTATATCTCACAATTCTGCATTTTTATCTCGCAATTCTACATTTAATTCACAAATTCTGCATTTATAACTTGCAATTCTGCATTAATATTTTGCAATTCTGCATTTGTATCTCACAAATCTGAGTTGTATCACACAATTCTGGATTTTTATCTCGCAATTCTGCATTTATATCTCACAAATTTGAGTTTATATCCCACAATTATGTATTTATAGCTCACAATTCTGTATTTATCACAAATTTGAGTTTATATCCCACAATTCTGCATTTATATCCCACAATTTACTGCATTTACTCTATATCTTGTAGTTCTGCATTTATGTTTCACAAATCTAAGTTTATCTCCCACAATTATGCATTTATACCACAAATTTGAGTTTATATCCCACAATTCTGCATTTATATCTCACAATTCTGCATTTTTATCTTGCAATACTGCATTTGTCTGTCACAATTTTGCATTTATATCAGTTTATATTCCAAATTGGAGTTTATATCCCATAATTCTGCATTTATATCTCACAATTCTGCATTTACACCTCACAAATCTGAGTTTATATCTCACAATTCTGCATTTATATCTTGAAATTCTGTATATATATTTTGTTTTTCTCAGAATTATGAGGAGTTCTCAGAATTCTGACTTCATTTCTCACAATTCCAACTTCATATCTTACAATTCTGCATTTATATATCACAATTCTGTATTCATATCTTGAAATTCTGTTTATATATTGCAATTCTGCATTTATATCTTACAAATCTGAGTTTATATTAATTTACTTATATAGATAGATAGATAGATAGATAGATAGATAGATGGATATTTTGTCCCATGGTGGAAACAAGCTTCCATACTTTTGGTCATTTATCAGAAATGTTCCCATTGACTGCTAGAAATAAAAATCTAACAATCTAACTCAATCCAACTTAAAGTTAACAGGAAATCAAAACTGACGCCATTTACTTGTTACTGGTCTCATTTGTTGCATGTTATTGCATGTAAAAAAAAAAAAAAACTTTATAATTTTGCTGGGTTTTGGAACTAGTTTCTAGCTGGTCCAAGCTAGCTTATGTGACCTGCTGGTTGACTAACTTGGCTGAAATGATCTTGATCAAGCTGTTTAGTACTGGTAGACCACTTTGGATCTGCAACAAACCACCCATCATGTTCCAAAAAACAATAAATAACTACTCCATCACAAGTTTACTCCATAATCATTTCCCCAGCACTATGACAGAAACTATGACAAATTTCTGATATGAGCTCCTCTTGGAAAATCCAGCTCAAAAAGTCAACAGGAAGTTTGTTGATGGAAGAAACTGACCCCGTTTACTTGTTTCTGGTCATACTGTACTTCCAAAAGGTCAGGTTTTGCAGCAATGCCATAAAAGAACCATTTTTGGTTCCCCAAAGAACCACTTCTTCTCAGTGCAAAGAATATAGAACCTTCTTTCCACTATAAAGAACCTTTTGTGGAATGAAAATGTTCCATGCATGTTAAAGGTTCTTCATGGAACCATTCCAAAAAACAGGCTGACCATTAGAAGGGAGGTCATCCACCTACACCAGTTCAGACCAGCAAACCAACAACCTTCAGGTGGTTTTAGCTGAATTTAAGTGAATGTTACTAAATCTAACTAATGCATACATGACACATAAAAAAACAAAAATGAGAGAAATCACATTTATTGCTGAAAGTGTTTTTCACAATGGATGGCGATGAGTTCAGCACACCTCAGATCTTCATTGCCTTACCTCTGCGATGTTTTCTTGTACTTTCTCCTGTAACAAAACAAACAAAACATTAAAACCTGCATTCAGCTACTGTGCACAATTATACAGGATTTATTTAATAAATAATAATACGCACACATCTCAGAAACAGCTTATATTTAAACCCTTATGTTTCATGCTTAACACTTAACTGAGATCAAATATTCAACAGTGGTCTAATGTATTTTTAATGCATTATTATTATTACCTATTTTATAAGTTATATTATTTTGTCATTTATTTTTCAAGTTGTTTTTATGGCCCTGCAAGTTGCAAAACATTTTTGCTTCCACTTTGGAAAAAATTACTTAAAAGTTCTCCACATATACCACATGTAAACTCATGCCCTTTCTGAAAATAAAATAAAAATAAAATAAAATAAAATAAAATAAATCAGTTTAAAAAAATGAATTTATATAAATTTAAAAGGCATTAAGTCGTCTTTTCAAACAGGCTGTTTAAAGCACAGCTTCTTCTTGGTGTATTTTTACAGCGTGTCGCTGACAGCTCATATATGTCTTTCCATAAAGCCCATTAACAACACAAGGACGGTGAAGCAATTAGTCAGCGCGCAGGAAAAATCAGAGCTGCCCAATCATTACTCATTCCTGCCATGAGCTACTATCACTGGTGCCTGAAATTACTCCGTAGAAAAGGAAACTCCTTCTTGCTGTCCCCCTTTCCTTTCAAAAGTCACCAAACATAATTACGAGTGCTGCTTCACACCACTGAAGTGTTGCATACACACAAGCGCACATGCAAAACCACGTCCACGTACTGTGTATGCACACACACTCATGACAGCTGTGCGTGTTTGAGGCTTTCTGTGAGATTAAATGCTGATGCGGTTAGATTTACCCACTGAGGTAACCTTTAACATCCACATATACAGCTGCTTTTACAGGGCCAAAACACAGCAAAACAGCTTAACATCCTGTGAACTGGCCTGACGTCCTGTGACGGGCAATAATCCAAACCCAGTGAAGGGACTAACACAATTTTGGCAAAAACAGCACTTGTTTTTGCCCTCCGTTGGAGAGAACAACAAAGTTCTTAAAGGAGCAGTTCACCCACAAATATTAAAATGTGTTGTTGCACAGTTCAAAAAGTTCACTTTTTGATGTCAGTGACGTCATAGGCACTTTTATGGTGTTTTTGGAGCTTGACGGCCCTGGTTACTTTATACTGTCTTTATAAAAAAAACAAACAGCTTGGATATTGTGCAAAATTCTCAATATTCTCCTTTTGTGCTTCATAGAAGACATAAAACTGCATGACTTGAAGGTGACTGTATATCTCTTTATTTTTAGTGAACTCTTCTGACCTCTGATGTACATTCAAGTGAAATATGGCATTAAACAAAAAAAAGGGGGGAGAGGGACCTGACTTTATTCATAAGGAATTGATTGAAATAAAAAAAAATGACATACTGAAGAATTAGAACTATCAAGACTTTTTGCATGGTGAGTTTTTCATGACAATTAAGAAAAAAATCTAAAAGTAATAATTATATATTTTTTATTTGTTTTACAAAAAAAGTAATAATTATATATACAGAAAAGTAATCAAAAAGTTTTTAATTTGTTCTTTTAAGTTTACATTTTTTAATTTAAATGTATATTTATTTGAATTTTTTTATAGGATTTGTCCATGCAAATTTAGTCTCCATTTGCAATTGCATTCTTAGGTGCATCCATCCAGCTAAAAAGTAATAATTCACACACACACACACACAAAAGAAAAGAAACAAAAAAAGTTAAATATTTAAGTATTACAGAAGGACTATCAAGACTTTTTTAATGGGGACATCATGACAATTGATTGCAAAAAGTAAAGTAAAAAAATATATATATATTTTTTTAATTAATTTAAATGTTTTTTATATTTAATTATTTTTTAAAAATTATT
The DNA here is from genome assembly GCA_036247105.1 of Cirrhinus mrigala. NCBI lineage: Eukaryota > Metazoa > Chordata > Actinopteri > Cypriniformes > Cyprinidae > Cirrhinus > Cirrhinus mrigala. Next base: position 36,700,600 of record CM070008.1, on the reverse strand, counting down.
TAATAGAATTTATATTCATTATAATTTTTTTATAGTATTTTCCATCCAAATCCAGTACGTCTCAAAAATGCTTATTTAATTGTAATCATTTTATTGTTTATATGCATTATTTTTATACTATCCATCATGACAGTAAATAATAAATAATATTGCTCATGAATAAATATAATACATAAAAATATAATCAACTAATCAATCAATAACACAGTCAGTTACTGAAGTTAATGCCTAAATTTGGAAATGTAAATACACAGACCACTGTGTGTGCACTTAAAGGCAACATCAAAATCAATTTTACTTCTGACTATGATGTATATTTAAGTGAAGAATGATATTTAATTAGAAAAATAAGATGGGAGGGACTTGATTTTATCATTAAGGAACTGATTGGATTATGAAAAGTGTCTCTATATGACAGGTGGCTGTAGGCTGTAGGGTTTCTTGTAGGTGTCAGCTGAAAATCAAAGTCATATCAGAGGAGAAGCAAGTTATGATGTTTAACTGAAAGATTATAAAAGACAGACATTTTCTTATTTGGAATAACAAGCATTAATTAATCATTTACAATAAGATGAATTTAAAAAACTGAATAGGGTCAATTTGATTTTATGTTATGTTGACTTCAACTGATTCAATACACACAAAAACTCTTCAAACTCAGCATTAAATGAAGAACGTTACTATTTTACTGCCTGAAGGGAGAAAATATGAGAGGAGACAAACACCCCTCCCCTCATTTATCTCATTCTTGCTTTCATTCGCTTTTTCTTTCTCCTTCTCTCACTCGTCTTTTCTTCTTCACCCATAGTGAGGAAATTGCATTTCATTCACTGAGTTCTGGGACAATATAGAGACTTTTTCTCCAGCCGCCCAATAACACCCAGAAAGAAAAAGTGATTGACGTTGAAGAAATGAGTTTGTCTACAGATGATGGAGCTGTTTAATATATATTATATATTTGAGAAGTATTTGAAACATAATAATTAAAAAAAAAAAAAAAAATTCTGAACTCTCAGTGAAATGACCTCACTGAATAAAAACTTGATATGGAACAATTTTTTTACATGGGAACATTTTGAGAAATAACAATTGAGAAATAAAAAAAATAATAAAAAAATTCATTTTTATTACTACAATCCAAAAAGTAATACATTTTAAAATTTTATTTTTTTATTTTATTATTTTTATTGTGTTTTCTTCCCTGCATTTGTCCATCCAAATCCAGTAGGTGTCCAAAAATGCTTTTTTTACATTTTAATTATTTTATTATTAATCATTATTTTTATTGTTTATTATGAATTTAATATAATATAATTTGTCAATCGTGATATTTGTTGTACTGGCTTTAATTTATGTTGATTTAAAAAAAAAAAATGTATTGCAGCTATTGACGTTCTGTAACGAGGACCAATAAGAAAATGCTTAATTGTCATCAAAATTTGTCACTATGCAAAAATTGTCCTAAAACAGGCTTTAGACTTTATCCTGACTATAATATCGTATTTTTTCCTACTTACTTTGGGGTGAAAAGTGAATTTATAGATGTTTACATGAGATTCAGGATGTTTGTCAACCTCTTAGATGCAAATACACTCTCACACAAAACACAAGAAAACCTGTTGAAAAGCTCATACTCACAGTCCCCGCAGTCGGAGCCAGATTTTCTCGATCTGATCGGGTTGCAAGTACTTGAGCGACGTGCTTTCAAACTCCTCGATCTCTCTGGTGGGAGACTCCATGATGCCAAGACAGGAAAAAAAAAACTTAATCCCAAAGCCGGAGCAGGAGAGGCGAGACGGATTCCCCTCTTCAGTTGAGCTGCGGTTGTGACGCTGCAGTCGTCATAGCCCTGTTCTCTCCTCCTGCTCCTCCTCCTGTCCCTTGTGCTCCACTCCGGTCTGAACACAGGAGCGAGTGGCGGTACTGCAGTACGATCTCTCACTCTCACTCTCTCACTCTCTCTCTTAGAAATACAGCGCAGCCCAGATTAAGGGAGACTCCTGATTTCATGAGTGTTGGTGGGAGGGGTTGAGCGTGACTGAAGCCTCCAGCAGTGATGCCATGATCAATAATGACAAACTAGGTCTCTTCCCATAGGACAAAATCACAAATGACATGTCTTTAATATCTCAATTGTTTCTCCTAGACAGCAACGGGATTAAGCAGAGAGCATACAGAGGCTTTTGATTAAGTCCCCTGAGAAAAAAAAAAACAGTAATCTCCCGGGTTATTATAGTTAACTAAAACTAAAACCATTAAAAAAATGTTACTTGAAATCAAATAAACATGATCTTAAGTATATCTATATATATATATATATATATATATATATATATATATATATATATATATATATATATATATATATAAAAAATACACTTGAGGTCAAAAGTTTACATACACCTTGCAGAATATGCAAAATGTTAATTATTATTACCAAAGTAAGAGGGATCATACAAAATGCATGTTTTTCTTTTGTTTAGTACTGACCTGAATAAGATTTTTTAAAAAGAAGATGTTCACATATAGCCCACAAGAGAAAATAATTGTTGAATTTATAAAAATGACCCCATTCAAAAGTTTACATACACTTGATTCTTAATACTGTGTTGTTATCTGAATGATCCACAGCTGTGTTTTTTGTTTAGTGATAGTTATTCATGAGTCTCTTGTTTGTCCTGAACAGTTAAACTGCCTGCTGTTCTTCAAAAAAGAAGGTTTTTCAGAATTTTTGTGTATTTGAACCCTTTCCAACAATGACTGTATGATTTTGTGATCCATCTTTTCACACTGAGGACAACTGAGGGACTCATATGCAACTATTACAGAAGGTTCAAACTCTCACTGATGCTACAGAAGGAAACTCGATGCATTAAGAGCCGGGGGGTAAAAACTTGTCGAATTTGAAATTCAGGATAAATTGAACTTATTTTGTCTTCTGGGAAACATGTAAGTATCTTCTGTAGCTTCTCGAGGGCAATATTAAATGAAAAAATTATCATTTTAAGAAAAAATAAGAAATAAGGTACACATCGTCATTCTGTTCAAAAGTTTACACCCCTGGCTCTTAATGCATCGTTTTTACTTCTGGAGCATAAGTGAGTGTTTAAGCATGCATTTTGTATGATCCCTCTTATTTTGGTAAAATAATTAACATTTAACATAAAGATGCGTGTAAACTTTTGACCTCAACTGTAAACCGGCAATTCAGGATTTAGGATTTTCTTCCAATATTTTAGCATGGCAAAGTGCTACGGAATTTTCTCCTCTTTGTGTTCGTCTTCAGTGTCTCTGGCTTCTGTTAACTGCCATTTAAGGTCATTGCACACTCAGTCCAAAATTTTCGCACGTTAAAAAAAATAAATACGACCTCACGTTATGTCTATAACGTTTAAGGTCATTGCACACTGAAGTCTGAAATTTTCGTATAAGTTTTTTCGTATTCGTCATTCTAAAAATTCGTCACGGACAGAAACCTTGCACACTAAGTCCGATGCGTATTAATTAATCCGGTGCAAAAAAAAAAAAAAAAAATGTACAAAACAATACACAATGGAATCTTCAAGCAGTGAGGATGATTTTGTTGTCCACTCTTTTCTTAAAAGAGAAAAAGAAAGGGCATATTGGGTCTTTCCAATTATAAGACATACAAGGAGAGACTACTTTTTGTGCGCACCTCCTTAAGGAGCTGTGGGATTATCCCGGGCGATTCAAAGTTTACTTGATGTCAGTAAACTCTGACGCTTTGCTAACGTTACTGGAGCCACATATTATAAAGACCACCACCACTAATTTCTGTGAACTCAGTGATCAAGACCTCTCAAAATGCTTGCTACAGATGCGAAAAACGTAGAAAATCAAACCCGATCCAAATTTTTTTATGACAGATGATGTAAAGGTGTGTAAAGGCCATTGAACACCGAGTCCGAAATTTTCGTATGTTAAAAAATAAATACGATCTCACGTTATGTCAATCACGTTTACACACTGCCTCCAAAACTTTCATCTGTCATTAAAAAAATTTCTATCGGGTTAATTTTTCTGCGTTTTTTGCTTCTGTAGCAAGCATTTTGAGAGGAGTTTTGACAGATCAGAATTGTGTTTGACAAGTTCACCCACTTCGTCTCGCAGCATTAAGCACTATAATGGTCCTTGAACACTGAGCTCACAGAAATGAGTGGTCTTCTTTACAAAATGTGGCTCCAGTAACGTTAGCAAAGCATCAAAATTTACTGACATCCTAAAGTAAACTTTGAATCGCCCGGGATAATCCCGCAGCACCTTATGTCTTATAATTGGATGGACCCAATATGCCCTTTCTTTTTCTCTTTTTTAAGAAGAGAGTGGACAACAAAATCATCCTCACTGCTTGAAGATTCCACTGCGTATTGTTTTGCAAATGTTTTCGCAACGGATGAATTAATACGCATCGGACTTAGCGTGCAAGGTTTCTGTGCATGACGAATTTTTAGAATGACGAATATGAAAAAACACATACGAAAATTTCAGACTTCAGTGTGCAATGACCTTTACAGTTGGTTTATTTGCCCAGTTAAAGAATTAGTTGTGTGTTATCAATAGTTCTAAAAGTTTTCCAACCATTAGTCAAAAGTGTATGCAGTTAACAGGGATCCCCTTTCATTTAATGAAAGTTTTTACGCTGCTTAGCCACTTTTTAATATCGTTTTATGCCGTTTTTTTTTTTTAATTCATACTATGTGGGTAATTCAAACTGGTTTACCGTTTGAACCGGTATATCACCCAGCACCAATCTGAGATATAGCCTACTATCCAGTTGTCACAGTTATGGACTTTGTGTTGAGTTTCTGTTTCTGTTCACCTGCCCTGTTTAGTTCTGTCACCGTACAGTAGTTTCTAATCAGCCCTGATTTGTTTCTATGGTTACTTATGATTTGCAGCTGTCTCTCATTCATTAGTGTCATTATTTTACTCCCCATTCTGTTCAGGCTTGGCCAGTTATTGTTTACATTATTGTGTTGCTGTATTCCTTGTGGGTTTATTATTAAAGGACTGTTATGTATTATTCTTTGTCGTTGTGTGCTTTTTACAGAACACTGTTCATGACACCAGTATCCAAATTCAGCAAGCTATTCTCATTTGTCTCATTTGTTTTGTTTTATTTTTTAGAATAACTTCTGCTTATCTTTTTTGAAAGAAACATCTGAGACAAACTTACTTAAATGCAACATAATTGAGACCTTCACACTGGAGCTTTAGTTTGTTTGTCTTTAGTGTTTGTTTCATTGATTGTGTGGAAGTCACTGTGCTTGCATTAAAAAAATAGACCAAAATGCAAAAGAATGGACATGGACATTTTTAACTTGGAAAAAGCATTTTAAAATGTGGCGCTCATGGTGTGAAATGCTTAAAAAAAAAAAAAAGTTGCATGTTGCAATGGTAATCTTACATCAGTCTCCTGTACAGTGTCAAAAGACATCTCAAAATGTCCTCAGATTCGCCAAGATTATAAAGTCTGTAATCAAATTCTCAAAATAAACTCAAAAAAAAACATTTCTCAAATTCATACAGTCTAACACGAACAATTCTCACATTATAATTCATAAACTTGAGCTTTTATTTTGTTTGTCATCACTGTTTGTATCATTGATTGTGTGGAAGTCACTATGCTTGCATTAAAAAATAGAGCAAATGCAAAACAATGGACATGCATGTGACATTTCTAACCAGAAAAAGCATCTTAAAAAAATGTGGTCCTCATGCTGTGAGATGCTAAAAAAAAACAAGACATATTCAGTGGTCAACCCAGTAAACTCGCATGAATTGTGTCAAATGACATCTTAAAATGTGCTTGAGTTTCCTCAGATACTAAAGTCTGCATTAAATTTGATCAGAAGTGAAAGTAAACTTTTATAATGTTAAGAAATGTTTCTATTCCAAATAAATGTTGTTCTTTTGAACTTTCTGTTTATCAAAGAATCCTGAAAACCTCAATATTTCTCAAATTCTTCCAAGATTGAATGACATGAGAGATACTATCCAGTATGCACATTCATTTATTTACTCTAAAACTAGAAACAAATGATTAACTTTTTGAAAAAACATCTGAGACAAACTTACTTAAAAGCAAGAACTTCAGATTGGAGATTTAGTTTGTTTGCCATCAGAGTTTTGTTCATCTGACTGGTGTGAAAGTCAGTTTCTACATTAAAAACAGATAAAATGCAAAAGAATGGATGGGTACATGACATTTTTAACTTGGAACAAGCATTTTAAAATGTGGCACTCATGGTGTGAAATGCTTACAACAAAAAAAAAAAAAAGATCTGAGACATACTATCTAGTATCCACATTAATTCATAGAGTCTAACGTGAGAAATTCTCTTAAATGCAACAAAATTGAGACTCTCATCTGACTGGTGTGAAAATCATTGTTTTTGCATTAAAAACAGACCAAATGCAAAAGAATGGACATGCACGTGACATTTTTAACTTGTAAAAAGCATTTAAAAATGTAGTGCTCATGGTGTGAGATGCTAAAAAAAAAAACAACAAGGCATGATGGTCAAAGATGGTCAAATGGTCAAAGATGTACATCTAACATGTTAACATGAAAACCCCAGTAATCGTACATGAGTTTCATCTATAGTGTCATATGAGGTCTTAGTATGTGCTCAGATTGAACAAAATTCAGAATTATGCAGTGAAAAGTCAGAAATCTCAACATGAACTCAAATATCTGTCAAATTCATCCAAGACTGAATGATCTGATACATACTATCCAGTATCCATATTCGTTTCTACAGTCTAAAGTAGGCAATTCTCACATTATATCTAAGGAATTCAACATAACCTAGACCTTCACACTAGAGCTTTTGGTTTGTTTGCCATCAGAATTTGTTTAATTGATTGCTGCTCTTGCATAAAAAAAAATAGACCCAATGCAGAAAAATGGACATGCATGCGACTTTTTTAACTTGGAAAAAGTATTTTAAAATGTCATGCTCATGGTGTGAGATGCTAAAAAAACAAAAAGGCATGTTGGAGTGGTGAAAGATGTTCATGTAGCATGTTTACTTGAAAAGCCCAGTAAACATGTGTTTAAAAAAATGTGCTCAAATTTGCTCCGATGTCAAAATCGGTGCTAAATTTGATCAAAAGTCAAAGCAAAGACTTTTATAATGTTACATAATATTTCCATTCCATATAAATTCTGTTCTTTTGAAATTTGTTCAATCAAAGAATCCTGAAAAACTCAGGATATTACTCAATATTTGTCAAATTCTTCTAAAACTGAATGATATGAGAGATACTATCCAGTATGCACATTCATTTATTCTCTGAAACTAGAAACAAATGATTAACTTTTTTTAAAAACCTCTGAGACAAACTTCAGATTGGAGCCTTAGTTTGTTTGGCATCAGAGTTTGGTTCATCTGACTGGTGTGAAAATCATTGTTTTTGCATTAAAAACAGACCAAATGCAAAAGAATGGACATGCATGTGACATTTTTAACTTGTAAAAAGCATTTAAAAATATAGTGCTCATGGTGTGAGATGCTAAAAAAAACAACATGGCATGTTGCAGTGGTCAAAAATGTTCATCTAGCACGTTAACTCGAAATCCCCATTAATCATACACAAGTTTCGTCTATAGTGTTAAAAGGAGGTCTCAGTATGTGTTCAGATTCAACAAAATTTCAAGTTATGCAGTCAAAAAACTGAAATCTCAATATGAACTACAATATTTGTCAAATTCATCCAAGACTGAATGATCTAATATACAGTATACTCTCCAGTATCCATTTTCGTTACTACAGTCTAAAGTACAGCAGGCAATTCTCACATTGTATCTGAGAAATTCAACATAATTTAGACCTTCATACTAGAGCTTTTGGTTTCTTTGCCATCAGAATTTGTTTAATTAATTGCTGCTCTTGCATTTAAAAAAAAAAAATAGACCAAATGCAGAAGAACAGACATGCATGTGACATTTTTAACCAGAAAAAGCATCTTAAAAATGTGGTGCTTATGGTGTGAGATGCTAAAAAACAACAAGACATTGGTCAAAGATGCTCATCTAGCATATTTACTTAAAACCCCCAGTAATCTCATGTGCATCTCCTCTAAAGTGTCAAACGATGTCTTAAAATGCGCTCAAATCTCCTGAGAGACCAAAGTTGCATTCAGTTTGATCAAAAGTGAAAGTAAAGACTTTTATAATGTTATGAAATACTTCTATTCCAAATAAATGCTGTTCTTTTAAACTTTGCTTAAAGAATCCTGAAAAACTCAGGATATTACTTAATATTTCTCAAATTATTCCAAAACTGAATGATATGAGAGATACTATCCAGTATGCATATTAAATGTACTCTAAAACTAGAAACAAATGATTAACTTTTGAAAAAAATATCTGAGACAAACTTACTTAAAGGCAACATAATTGAGAACTTCACACTACAGCTTTTAGTTAATTTGCAATCAAAGTTTGGTTTATTTAATTGGTGTCAAAGTTATTAATTTTTCATTAAAAACGTCACGTTTTTAAAAACTGAACACTTTACTTAAAAATATGATGCTTAGGGAGTGAGGTGTTGTACAGCTTACACCATACAAGACGTTACAATGGTCAAATATGTTAATTTAAAATGTCTGCGTAAAACGATTAAAAAACAATTAGTAAACAATTAACAACCGTGCAAACTGATGTGAAAACACACCCCTAAGCTATGAAATAATCACTACGCAATAACATTTAAGTGTCTTATTATGCTGGAAAGGGAATAGATGGTAGCAGATGACGAAGAGGTGAGGAAAAGGAGAAATAGAAAGGAGTTAAAGACACAAACTGTGACTAGAGAGATGAAGAGGCCAATCAGCCTGCAGCTGAAAAGCGGAGTGAGATTATATGCCTTTTAGATGAATGTGCCGCCCTACTGTCAGATACACATTAACAGAAACATTCACACACACTGAATGCGCTGCTCTGTTCTCCGCTTCCATTTACCAAATGACCCAATGATTGCTCAATCGTTCTTTCAAGACTCGTGGACGATAAACAGATTCATCTTGACGATCAGGAGCCTTCATAGAGAGCAAATTCATGAAATCTAGCGAATAAAGGAGCTGGGTCTATGAGTGTCCATTATCAATTTATTTTCTAGGAGCTGAGTGTTATCAGAGTTTAACATCTCAACTGGCTCTCCAAGAGAGCAATGAGATGAAATGGAGAACAAATGGAGACAAGTCTCTCACTTTGTATACTGTATATCAACTTCTGGTTCTCTTTTAGAGTTTCAGAAGAGATCTTAACAATGTCTTTTTTTTTTTTAAGAAATTAATATTTTTATATTTTAATGTGTGGCCAAACAAGTCCTACCTCTTAAATTGTCTGCTATGTTATCTGTCAATCCATACAGTTTGTCCGTAACTTTAAAAAAAAAAAAAATCTTATTGACCCTAAACTTTTAAGTGGTAGTGTATAAAAGAAACCAAAATCTGCATTCAAAAGTCTTAATACCAAGTCAAATTTCTCAAAATCATTCAGCAATTTTTTTAGAACTGCTAAAGGCATAAAAAGTGATAAGAATGCATGTAGGGTTCTCATTGCTTCCCAACAGTTTAGCTTTGATTTCAAAAGCATGCAATGTTCTATAAAAGCTGTTTTTATTAGCATATACATCTGAATAAAAACATACCGAGTCGTAACAGCACGCTGTGGTTCGTTTATGTTACCATACACTGCTCTCGCCAAAAATCAATTGATTAGGTTTATCCCTCCTTTTGTTTCTTACGCTTTTGTATTTTTCCATCTGCTTCACACAATGGGGCCATTATATAATGGAGTTTCCTGAACACCCCGAAAATCCAATAAGGCTGAAAGCTGGGCTGGCCGGCCTGAGACTAATGCAGAGATCTAATTCCTCACGCTGGAAATGTTTTTTCTCCAGGGAGACATTCAGGGACAGCTGTTATTGAAAGCCGAGACACAGCGGCAGGTTAGGGCCGCAGATTTCCCAAAACATTCTGGCGTTCGTTGGCAACATTCAGAGCTAAATCAGCCATGCAATATATTGTATATAAATATTATGTGCAAAAAGTATTTCCATTAATCTCAACGGCACACTTTAAGATCACTTTGAGCATTAAATGCCAAGTGACTAATCAGGAAAACTTAATAATAATATAATAAAACACTCACTTTATAATATGTTGCTTGCAAAACAGGTTAATTTTGACAGAACACACAGATACTTTTGAATGCCTGTCAACAGAGCAAGACGCAGGGGTCTAACACTAAAGTCAACCAGCCTAACTTTGACCCACTGGGAGGGACGGATGGATGGATTAAAAAAAAAAAAATACATATTAAAAATACACCTAGTGCTAAGAATAAATAATTAACTTGAATTACTGGCTAAAGTATTACAGCTGGTCGTTAACAATCCAGTAATAAAAAAATAAATGGATCAATAAAATAAATACCAAGACATACCTAAATATTGCCGCAACATATCCATTGTTTCGTAAATGGATCCAAAAAATGCATACTTTACAATTTTTTTTTAACTCAAAATCAAATTCTCATTACTACAGTAGACATATGACAATTAGCAGTGAGAGGAAAAATATAAAATTAGTAGTAGTATTAAAAATAATAATATAACAATAAATTTAACTAAAATAAAGCCATATAAAGAAGTAAAATAAAAAGTGAAAAATAAATAAATAAATATTCTCATTAATAGACACATGGAAAGAGGAAAAATGTAAAATTAGTGGTAGTATTAAAAATAATAATATAACAATAAAATGAAGTCAAGTAAAACCACAAAAAAAAGAAGTCAAATGAAAAGGGAAAAATAAATAAATAAATAAAATTCTCATTAATAGACATATGACCATTAACAGAGAGAGGAAAAAATGTAAAATTAGTAATAATATAAATAAAAAAATAAAACAAATATTATTTACATATGAATAATTATGTAAAGATAAAATAAAAGTCAAAAACAGTAAATATGTACCTAAATAAGCAAATAGAGTAAATTCACTTATATAAAAATGAAAAAGAAAGTAGTAAACAAAGTAAATGACAAAATACATGTAAATAAATACATATGCATAAATAAATAAATATTTACTTGCATAAATAAATAAAATAAGTAAGCAAATGAGTTATTTGCCAAAACTGATAACTGATTGGTTTCATGTTTTATTGTGTTAGTTAGCTGTATTTTAGTTATTGTTATATTAGTTATTTTTACTTATATCAAAATAACTCAACTGCAGTTTGATTTAGATTAACAGGGATGCACAATGAAAAAAACATGATTTTTGAAAAGTTTTTGCAAATTAACTCTTCAAGTTAACTAAAGTACATAAATAACTGCATACATGCATGCCTAACTAAATAAATAACTATTTTCTTGCATAAATAAGTAAACTAAATAAGTACATACGTACATTTGTAAACAACTACATACATAATGTCAGAAAATATGAATAAAATATTTAATAACTATACTCACTACACTCATGCATACCTAACTAAATATTTACTTACATAAATAAATTATTAAAAAATAAAATAAGTGCACATGTACATCCATAACTTCATACATACATACATACATACATAAAGGAAGTACACAAACAAATAAGGGGGCAGTTCCTCAAAATGATTAACAAAAATGATTATCACACTACCCTGGCATTTCAGACACAAACACCACATAACAGTAAGTGATTCAGTCTGGAAATTTCTCTTGGGTGCAGGGAAAGAAACACTAATATTGTATTACCTCTCATCCCTTATTAAAAACAATTATTATTCAAATAGTCCTGTCTGTTTATCCACTTCTGTGTTTATTTACTTAGCTCAACCCGTGTCTCCCTCCCTGCCGTTCATTCCTGATGATGATGATGATGATGATGATGATGATGATGATGATGATGATGATGAGGACAGGCCTTTCAATTACCTGATGCAGGAGGCAGGAGATAATGCCAGGCCAAAGTCTCAAAGACACATCAGCGCCGGGCCGCTTTCATCTATGGAGATGCTCTCTGTGCCGCACATGCGACCGCTTCCCTCCGTCTACTCTGAGCTCTTCAAAGGTCTTGTTTGAAGGTGCTCTTTCTGCTGTCTATACTCTACTCTTCTTTTCTTTTAAGTGAGGTTTATATTGAGTGTGTGTCAGGAAGCTGAGAGCTTCCAACCGTGAATGACGTCACCTCCTGTGACCCATCACATCGTCGCTAGACACATCAAACTTGACCAGCGGCATCTCAAAACACTATAAATCTGACAGGCTTGGCTCATGAATATTAATTAGCTGATGTAATGCTCACTCAGTAGTCCTTGAAGGTTCATTCATTTTTTTCTGACTATCAGTCAGCGTTGTTTTGTGGCTGAAAACTTTTCTCCTTGTGCAGTTAAAAATATAAAGATTATTTTTCAAAAAGCTGATTAATGAACATACAAATTAGAGGGAAGAGGACATCATTTAGAAGGTTTTATTGATTTATTTTTTTTTTTTTTTTTTTGGTTGAGATATGGTACCAATTAAAATTTGGGGGTCTCTTATAATTATTATTATTATTATTTTTTTTTTTTTAAATAATTTTTCTTTTCTTCAGCAAGGATACATTAACTTTATTAAAAGCGGTAGTAATGACGTTTATTTAAAAAAAAATGATGTTCTTTTAAAAATTGTTTCATTGTCTTAAACTCCACTAAAATGCTTAGCTGATTGACACCACCACAGTTTTATGGCAAATTAAGCTTAAATGCGAATAAAGTATTTCTCTAGTTTCTAAACATTCAGTCCTTTTGCCCGAAAAGGCTTGAATAAGCATTTACAGTGCTCTTGTTTATTGCTGCTCTCATTGATTCTGTATAATATTACCTGAAAAAACTCCAACGGGAGCATAATATGCATCAAATACATAAAATATTGGGTGAAAAGCGTTTAATTAGTTTTAATCAATATTTTTCAGTGAATGAAACTATTTTTGTACAAGAAATTCTACCATCTTGGATGACTTTCAACAAATGCATATGAGTCTTAAATCACCTATTATGCCCCTTTTTACAATATGTAATATAAGTCTCAGGCTCCCAGAATGTGTCTGTGAAGTTTCAGCTCAAAATACCCCACAGATCATTTATTACATCATTTTGAAAATGCCTATTTTGAGTGGCAACACACTGTTTTCGTGCATGGCTCTTTAAATGCAAATGAGCTGCTGCTCCCCGCCCCCTTTTCCAGAATAGAGTTGTGCCTTTACAGCTCGTACCTCAGGTACTCTGCTAAAAAATACATCTGTTTGGTTATGATTATCAGGTCTATCACGCTGAAATCATGCATTTTAAACCATATTAAACTTCTGAAATAGCGTTTTCTGAGTGCACACATCCGAAGCACACACACAGAAAGCGGCTGTCACATGGCAGTGTTTTCCCTTTTTTTAAAGCTTTGTAAATGAATTATTAACTTGACCTTCAAGGGGGGTGGGGGGTGCTGTTGGGGGGGTGGGGTGCCCCCCTAATATAATGGTAGGGGAAACACTGCATGGCAAGTGAGTACTAAACTAAGTTCTCTTTCATGTCTCACTTGCGTCAGTTAAGTCGATGAAGGTAAACAGCTGGAAAAAGAAACCGTATGTTTCATATTTCTGTGTGGCATACAGTAAATAAATCAATAAATGCACTGCTCTCGTATTCTCTGAGGCTGGGACTCTAAATAGTGCTCTGTGCTTGTCTGTGCAGCCAATGACAGAACAGTTAGCATGCTTTGGTCAAACATTTGCCATGGCATTAGAACTGGTACACCGTTGTCGCTTGTGAAAACAAAATGCGGCGCTGTGGGTGGAAACATGCAGATTAAGGGGCGGGGATATTATAATAAGATCCCCTTTTTACATCACAGGGGGAGCGAAATCTGAGCAGCTCATTTTTTTCACAGAAAAAAGGCTTACCAAAAAAATTACTGGGTTGTTCTTTTTCACATTTTCTGGGTTTTTTTCGATTATAGCACTTAAAGGAGAAGTCCACTTCCAAAAAAGATTCCCATATAATGTACTCACCCCCTTGTCATCCAAGATGTTCATGTCTGTCTTTATTATGTTTTTTGAGGAAAACATTTCAGCATTTTTCCTCCGCATAATGGACTGATATGATGACCGATTTTGAACTTCCAAAATGCAGTTTAAATGCAGCTTCAAACAATCCCAAATGCAGTTGTAAACGAACCCAGCCGAGGAAGAAGCGTCTTATCTAGCGAAACGATCGGTTATTTTCATTTAAAAAATACAATTTAAATACTTTTTAATCTAAAACGCTCGTCTTGCCTTTCTCTCCCTGAACTCTGTGTCGTATTTTCTCTCTCAACTTCAAAAATCATTTCAAAATCATCCTACATCACTGCAGAAGTACTGACCCAGTCTTTGCAAAGTGAACATGCAAAACAGTGATAAAACAGTGATATAAGACGATTTTGAAGTTGACGGAGAACATGAGTTTTCGACATACCCTAACTGTCATGAACCGTAAAAAAAAACAAAAAAAAAAAACAGTCCAGGCAGAGTAAGACAAGACAAGCGTTTGGCATTAAAAAGTATATAAATTGTATTATTTTTGTGAAAATAACCAATCATTACGCTAGATAAGACCCTTCTTTCTCGGCTGGGATTGTTTACAACCGCATTTGGGATTGTTTGAAGCCGCATTTAAACTCCATTTTGGAAGTTCAAAATCGGGGCATCATATCAGTCCTTTACGACTGAAGAAAGAAAGACATAAACATCTTGGATGACAAGGGGGTGAGTACATTATATGTGAATCTTTGTTTTGGAAGTGGACTTCTCCTTTAAACACTGAAAATTTTCATGTCACCTTTAAAAATCATAATTATACTTTAAAGCAACTACTTAAGCCTTAAAAAACAGTCAATCAGCCATTCATTTAAAGGGGTTATACTACAATTCACTGGAAGGACACGAAAAATGTATTATTCATCGCACTACCACTACTTAATGCCATCTAGGTTTGCAGCTCTCTAGGTTTTGGAACAGAGGTTCCATTTGAATTATACATTTGGACCAGACTGACAACCCCAGATATTAAAAATGCAACAAAAACATCCCAAAAAAATCTCAAACCTGAAATTCAGGCACTAATGAGCAACACTAAACCATTTCTACTAGACTTTAGCCCTGAAGAAAAGCTCGCCAACAACAAGTGCTTCTTTAAAGAGCTTTAAAAGTCTTTGGAGTTGAACAGAATCCAGCAGACATCACAGTCTACAAAGGTGAAAGTCTCTCAAATGTCACAGGTCAATCTCAGCGGCCGTGTTGACAGAGAAAAGGTCTCACAGGAGGACGTTAGGTGCTCTCTCTCCAATGAATGTGAAAGAGGGAACCCGCAAACCATTTGTCTGCTGCATACTGCACACAAAAATGACAAGAACTTTCTTCGAAAATATACAAGATTCAGCGAAAAACAGCTGACTGTGGCACAACATGAAGGTCTGAGATGGCAAACGAGTCCCAGATGAGTTTAGGATGAGTCAGAGACCTGAAAAGTCTCACTGAGTTCCAGTGAATGATTTAAAGTTTGACATTTTCCCAATAGTTTCCTGCGTTTTATTCCTTCAGGGAGCTCGCATCCGGATGAATGGCTGTATTTGGATTTTGATTTAAGGTGTTTCTCTGTCTGACTGAGGAATGGCACTATTATTCTTTTAATCAAATGATCCAGATGCTTTAATGAGAATATAACAGTGCCGCACATCTTTGCTAAGCAATATTAAGAGCATGCTGAACAAATTGAGACATCTCATCTGTGAATGTTATAAATCGTTTGCGTCACAGTAAATGGGTCTGTACAGCCATGTTGTCAGCAGAGAACTGAGCGATTGCTATTAAGAGAGCACATGCTAATGAGTTCCGTCTGAAGGAGAGGTTTTAGCGTACTCATGCAAACGGTATGAAAAAGCCATTCTGAAGTGCTAGAAAGATTAAAATTTGATTTGCCCATTTAATGACCAAAATCAAATTAAAAATTTAACAACAGTAGGCCTGGCTGAAAAGATGGACTCCTTCCTGGGGAAAAATGTCAAACTACGTGGTCAGGTGATCAAGTTCAATCCACAGTAGGTGGATTTTTACTTGTTCAAAATGATCCAACCGACCAAAAAACTGAATTTACATAAAAAGCAATAAATAAATGTTTAAATAAATGCCAATAAATCAATGTGGCTAAATAAATGACAATATATAAATGGCTAAATGAATAAATAAATTGAATTTAAAAAAAAAAATTATTAATGGCTAAATAAAAAGAAATCAATCCCAATAAATATATGGCAAAATATATGTCAATAAATAAACAGCAACAAACAAAAGGCTAAAAAAAAAAAAAAAAGAAATGTCTAAATGTCTAAATGAAATAAAATAAAAAAATTAATATCTAAATTAATAGAAATAAATGGCACAAAATTAATGGCTAAATATATGGTAATAAATAAATGGCAATAAACAAAATGCTAAATAAATGAAAATAAATAAACAACTAAGTGGCTAAATAAATTGAGCAAACAGCTAAATAAGTAAAGATAAATAAATGGCTAAATGGATACATAAACTGAAATAATAAAAAAAAATTATTAATGGCCAAATAAATATTAATAAATGACTATAAAGAAATGGCTGAATGTGTGTCAATAGATAAATAAATTGCAATAAACAAAAGGCTAAATAAATGAAAATACATAAACATCTAAATGACTAACTAAATGGCTAAATGGCTAAATGGCTAAATAAATGAAACACAAAAAATATTAATGGCTAAATAAAAAGAAAGAAATAGCTAAATACATGGCAATAAATAAATAAATAAATAAATAAATAAATAAATAAATAAATGGCAGTAAACAAAAGGCTAAAGAAATGAAAATAGAGAAATGTATTAATGGCTAAATAAACAGAAATAAATAGCTAAATAAATGGCAATAAACAAAAAGCTAAATAAACAGAATAAACTGAAATAAAAAAATTATTAGTGGCTAAATGAATAGAAATTATTGGCAAAAAAAATAAATGGCTAAATATATGGCAATAAATAAATGGCAGTAAACAAAAGGCCAAATACATGAAAATACATAAACATCTAAATGACTAACTAAATAAAGAAAATGTATTATGGCTAAATAGAAATAAATGGTTAAAAATACGGCAATAAATAAATGGCAATAAACAAAAGCCTAAATAAATGAAAATAAATGGCTAAATAGATAAATTGAATTTTTTTTTATTAATGGCTAAATAAATAGAAATGAATGGCAATAAATAAATTGCTAAATGTCTGGCAATAAATAAATGGCAATAAACAAAAGGCTAAATAAATGAAAATAAATAAATTGAAAATTATAAAAACCGTATTAATGGCTAAATAAACAGAAATAAATGGCTTCTAAACAGCTAAATGAAAATAAAAAAGTCTGAATGGCTAAATAAATTACAATGAATAAATGACTATAAATAATGGATAAACAGCAAAAATGCATGGCTACATGAATAAATAAATGTACAAATGAATGAATGAATGAATGAATGAAAGAAATCAAGACTGAGGAAAACAGTATGAAATTTGGAAAAAGATGTCACCCTTGACCCTCAATTAAATGCATCATTCACAATCTCAGATTACATGTAGCTTTTGTGTGCACGTTACTGAACACTCACACTGATTGTGATCAATACAACAATTTCACACTGATTGTAAGCTACTGTATTTAAAGTTCTAAATTAAGAAATAAAGTTAAATTATTACTTTGGCTTATTTTGATTTATGCTCAGAAAGAAAGTAAACAAAACACTATCTTTAAGATACCCAATGCAAACGGTCTCAGAAAATGACATACTTTATGTGCAGGTTCTCAGTCTTCAGTAATCAAACATGATGGTAAATAATAATGAAGTCTTTCCTCTTGACCTCTCAATGACCTTCGGCATTAAAACGGTAAACCTCATCCATCTATGGTTTGCTAAATCGATATACTGAGACATTAGAGCTTTGATGAAGTGACCATGTTAGCAGCCCCCATCAGACCACCAGCTGTGTATTACTCTTACCGAGATTAATGCAATAAATAAATAAAAATCATTGAGTTTTACAACAACAACAATCATTGTGTTATTATTACCAATAGGCTTTAGTTTACATAAAATAAAATTAACATATTCTAGCCACTTTCACTGTGATGGTTATTGAAGGAAAGTAAGTCTTTCTCTTTTATTTAAAAAAAAAAAAGACTAGAAATACTGCTGACACAGCAAATTATTCAAAGACAAGCTGAAAAACAATGATTTGCTGTTTGCTATTACTTGTCAAGACAGGTGCCATTTATTAGAAGGAGAGGACATTTTTATTTCACAGAGCATTTTTATTTAAAAAAGGTTTATAGCACAAGATGTGTCAGCAGTGTTTTTCTATTTTACATATTCTGTTTTACTGAAAGAGTTTTTCACCAGCATCTTGGAAATGACGTCAAATGACTGTTCTCACTGAGTCAGGGATGATCGATCGATGCCGACTTCAAGTCAAAAGTCAAATGTCCGACTTTGATTGTCATTCCAGTTATTAGAAGTAGGGACAATTTCGTTTCAAATTGCCCAAAACACATAAAAGTATATAGATGACCTTAAAGCACAAACACAAATGGACTAAAAGCTACTAAAGTCCACTTCTGATTTCATAGGGTCAACAGTTCGAGATCTTCACTTCAGATTGCATGCAAAAATAACACTTAAGTTTGCATTTTAATGCACGGTGAAATGCATGAGTTATATTACTACAAGACCCTCAGAACGATAGCACTGTGCCTATCAATTTGACTTCTTTCTTATGCATGGAAACCATCTCAGTGTCAAACAATGGGATCTCATCATAAGACAAAATGCACTGAATCGAACCAGACCTCATTAGAATGAGGATATAAGAACAGAAGAGAAGTCAATGGGAAAAAAACCAACAGAATTGTGAGGAATTCTTGAAACATTTGCAAAAGTATTATTCAACCACAAAGTTAGCATGCACGTCATGATTCAATACTTTAAAATTCAGCACAATACAATTAATTGTACCAAATTAGCATGTTAAATTGACAGCCCTACTAATTATATGATAAATCAAATTTATATCACGCCCAGTCTGTTTTCTCGATGTCTGCTTTTCCAGGGTATTGTAATATCGACAGCAGTCAGACAGGTGTCTGCTAATGAGTCTGAGCAAAATTCCTCTTATTAATTAACCCTCCGATACATCCCAACATTTCATACTAACAATGCTGCTAATGAGCACAACTACATCATGACAACAGGCTTAGGAATAAACACGCCATCAATAACAATCATTTTAAGGGTGGCAACTCTGTCGGAGTGCGTCATAATGAATATTTCATGAAAATAATCAAATGCCACTCACTTTAACAAGTAAATGCATAAAGAAGCTTCATTATAATAGTTATCAATGAGGGTTATTTCTTCTGATTGACATTTAATTTAAAGTGTTTTGTCAGGAAACACTTATGAAGCCACTTATGAATTTTTTGCATGCATGCATGTATTTTTAAATGTTTAGAGGATTGAATCTGCAAATTGTTTTCACTCTTATGCAAATTCCTTCAATGCTTTCAGATTTACATAGCCCAAATGTCACATAAAATCAAATGTAATTGTGATTGGTAGTGATGGGCATTTAAAAGCACTGCTTTGTGAAGTTTTGAAACCTTTGCAAATCATTTGTTTTGAACCAGAGATTCGGAGCACTTATCAAACTCCCAAAGTCACATGATTTCAGTAAACAAGTCTTTATGTCAAAACTGCTTCAAAATATTTGTGACCCTGGACCACGAAAACCAGTCTTAAGTATCACTGGTATATTTGTAGCAATAGCCAAAAATACATTGTATTGGTCAGAATGATTGATTTTTCTTTTATGCCAAAAATCATTAGGTTATTAGGTAAAGAACATACTCCATGAAGATATTTTGTAAATAATCCTGCCATAAATATATCAAAACTTAATTTTTGATTAGTAATATGCATTGCTAAGAGCTTCATTTGGACAACATTAAAGGCGATTTAATTGTTCTATCCTAACAAACCATACATCACATGTAAAGCTTAATTATTCAGCTTTCATTTAATGTATACATCTCAATTTCATAAAATTGACCTTTATGACTGGTTTTGTGGTACAGGGTCACATTTAGAAATTTCAATGTCTTGCCATTCTGTGAGCCCATTAACCAGTGTCTGTATGGATTTTACCTGTTCTCGGATCAGTTTTATCTGTATTTACACTGTTTTGAACAGCAGGCATAACCAGCGTGACGTTTCAAGTGCTTTGAAACAGTGAATCATTTTGCAAAGCACTTGTTTAAACTGATTCAAAGTATTGAAAATCTCAATTTTTCCCATAACTAGTGATTGGTTACTTCACATGCCCTTCAGTCTTTTCTAAACTAAAGTTAGTCACAGCGAAATTTCACAAGCAAAATAGGTTCACTGTCTCTTGTAAATAATGTAGCGATATATATAAATTCACACTTTCAAACCAAGCAAGCAAGCAGCTTTCTGTTGTCAGTGTGGTGAATACAAGTGACCAACTTGAACATTAATGAAATCTGCAATGGGAACTTTTTTGCCTTCACATGAAACTCCTATTGAAATATGAAACAATAAATGTGACCATAAAGTTCTTGGCAGGGAAAGGAACTACATTTTATGACTTTTCAAGACAAAAAAAAAAAAAGAAAAGACGAATCCCCCTCTCTCAATAACGACACCCATTTGTTTTCAATCCACTCAATATGTCTGAAAACCACACATTTCTGTCCACATACATCTTTCTCCTCTAGTGGCACGCTACAAACTGAGGCTTTTTAAAGGGGTCATCGGATGCCCATTTTCCACAAGTTGATATGATTCTTTAGGGTCTTAATGAAAAGTCTATAATATACTTTGGTTAAAAATTCTCAATGGTTGTATAAAACAACACCTTTTTTACCTTGTCAAAATGAGCTCTGCAAAAATCATCCCATTCTGAGGGATTGTTCCTTTAAATACAAATGAGCTCTGCTCGTCCCACCCCTCTCTTCTCTCTGTGGAGTGACGAGCCTGTTTACTTTAGATGCATTTAGCGCATTTAGCTGTGAAACTTGCTAATCAGAAGACTCATTCCCTTCACAAACAAAAGTAATCTACTGCATCTTCAGCGGCTCAGATGTCGGGAGTAAATGACGACCACTACGTTCATTATTGCATCCAGCAACACAACACCTCGATCACTCAATCAGAGATATTCTTGTATAATTTAGCAGCATCAAATCAATGTAGGTCGAACTGTTACTGCTTATCTGAGGTAAGAGGCTCATGTCAATCAACTATTGCGGGAGTGGCCTCTGTCGGTGTGACGCCACAACGACAGGCATCTGAGAATGGCTCGATTTGAAAAAGGGGATATTATTTTTACAGATTAATTAAAAACCACTGAATGGATTTTTATCATTATAGGCCAGATTTGTACATACACTGCCAACACACATTAATGTTCAAACAACATGTAAAAGTGAATTTCGCATCCGATGACCCTTTTAAAAACTGTCAGTAATGTGCAACACCTTCCTCCATTCATTAGCCCAGTCAATATCAATGAACTCATCCCAAATCCCAAAAAAAACATCTTTTTTCTTTGTCTCAGCAGAGTCAGAATGCAAGAGAATCCAAGAGTCGATATTTAAACTCTTTAGGTGATCCATCAACTAAGAAAGATTTTTAATTATCTGTCTTCTTCTCTGTTCAAAGTAATTTGACTATAAAACAAATCAATGCACTTTCAACAGACACTGTTTGAACAAACCGGAGTGCTAACAGTCAAATTAAATAGACTTGATTCTCATTGTATTTATTTCTGCACTGAAGTGCATTTGTGTAATCTATGCGAGTATTACGAGTATGTGAGGCCTCAGGAGAAAACTGCAAAACTAATGCATGTTTGCTTCACTTTTTCCATTCCTGTTTTTGCCCTTTGGATTTACTACTAAATCCTAACATGCAGCCATTCCGTGCATGTTAAGCTTTGGTAGCAAAACCAAAGGGACAGAAAAATGAATGAAAAAGAATAACACATGCATTCATTTTGCAGAAATGAATGTGGGATGCTACTGAAAAAAAACAAGGACTGAAAGAATTTGCTTTTTGGAAGTAAAATGCTTTTTTTTTTTTTTAAATTCGACCAGATGGAATTTAACCTTGTAAAACTTACTGTATCATATTTGATACACAAATTTCTAAAACCTCCAAATTATTAACATGGTCAAAGTGTTCCTGAAAAAACTACTGCACACACTCACAATTGTACATAATGTTTATACTTTTTTAAGTAAGTAAAAGACCTTTTAGTGATTTTAAACACATCAACCTTCAGCTCATGGTTTATGTATCATTTCTGCAAAAAATTGTAGAAAGTAAACATAAGAATTACTTTTATATTGTTACTATATTGTTATCTAATCCACAAAGAATGTTAAAATGTGAATATCAAATATGATCATCAGGCTTTTGAGGAATGTTTATTTGTTCATCTCTCAGTCATCATTGTATTGCATTGCATTATATGTTTTGCCTCCACAATAAAAACTACAGAGCTTTGATCATAAAATTAAAATAAATATCATCTTACTTAGACATAATTGGGAGATATATAGTGACAACTGATATTTATATGTATTGTATGCAACTTTCCTGCTATATTGTTATAAACCCTAGTGAAAAATAAATATACTAAAATGTATCTATTTCATGCTAAGTATACTACAAATACATTTACAAATGTACTTATTAAAAATACCCTGCAATTGTACTTTTAGTATACTAAACTGGTCTATTTAAAGTCTGCTAAATTGAAACAACTAATTTTTTACTTAATGCACTTTAATTGTGCGGGTAGTGCTGAAGTCCAACTAAAGATAAACTTGTATAGTGTATTTGATTGTGCTAAAGTGGAACTTTTGCAAGTATACTTTATTTACACTTTAAATATTATGCTTTTAAAAACCGATATTATTTAAAGATCATACAATCCTCATCAATAGTGACATTAAAACATGTTTTAGGCTTAATATTACGAAATATGCATTGTGCACAAGTAGTACTCCAAATAAAGTTTAATTACATTTTTTAATATCAGTAAGTCTCAAGCGATATGTCAGTAAATGTTAATAGACTTGAACTATACTTTGTATAAAATAAATGCATTTTAAATCGATTACTGTTTTACTAGGGAAAATCTCATTGATTTACAGTACATTACAAGCTATCAGAATTTCATCATACTTTTTGGACATATAAATATAAGCAACTGCAGCAAATTGCATATTTTTGCTCAGTTTGGGCCTCTGAATAATACAGAGGAGGTTTTCAAGTGCTCTCAATCCAGTCGGCCAATGCAGGGAATGATCTGACACTCACAACTCCATCCGTAGAGTTAGCAATGAAAACTAGCTACAAAAAAGTGAATCTATCTGCATTTGTTCAAAGTGAATCACAAGCTAAATCTGGAATCTAAAAGTGAACCTAGATCTCCATACAAACCAAAACAAATGGAATGGATGAACATTACTGAAATTTTTTCTTTCTTAAATGATGTTAAATTCTTGATTTACAAGTGTAAGATCTGCTAGTGACGCTGTTTGTCTACAGCGTAAAAACAAAACAAAACAAAAAAACAACATTAACAATATGCTTTTTTTTTTTACATCTTAAAAATCCTCACGAAGAACTATCCTTCCCAGAAAGCATACTTTTTATAGAGCATGTTTACAAAGCAGACTTCTATAGGTGCTATAATCAATAATTAGAACGATCTGCCCTGTAGTCAAATCCCATAGCCTGATTTCTGACTTTAGCTTTTAGTCCCATAAGGAAGAAAAATTACTAATGAGATCCTCCCAGACAGAAATCAGATTAGACCCAGTGCTTTTGCTTTATTAGAAGGTTCTAATAAGTTCCTCCTGCAAAAAAGACGCCAGTAATCTTACATGTGTCTTCTCTAGATTTGAGAAGAGATCTCAAAACTGTCTTAGACTGTGCTCATATTGGCCAAGATACCAATTAAGTGTTCAAAAGTCAGAACTGAACTATTTTCTCATCAAAATTTTCCAGTGGCAATAAGAGAAACTTTTGTACAAAGTTGATAACTGAAAGTTACAAGTTAAGTTAATAACCGCGTCTCAACTTGCCGATATCTCTTGATCATGTTCCAAAACCCTTTAAGCTGGTGGTTATTAAGCCTCTCATTAAGAAACCACAACTAAATCCTAGTGAACTGGCAAATTACAAACCCATTTCTAATCTTCCATTTATGTCTTAAATTTTAGAAAAAGTTGTATCTGCTCAATTGTCCTTCTTCTGCTAAAAAAATTATTTCTATGAAGAATTTCGGTCTGGTTTCAGGCCCCAAACTGCACTTAAAATTACAAAAGATGCTTCTAGTGTCAACGCTGCATCTCATTGCTAGTTTTACTTAATCATAGTGCTGCGTTCAACACTATAGATCATGTCATACTCATAGATCAATTACAAAACTATACAGGTATTCAAGGACAGGCTTTAAGATGGTTTAGATTATACTTGTCCAACCATTACCAATTTGTTTATTTAAACAGAGAATAATCTCAGTTAATGTACGGAGTGCTGCATGGATCTGTCTTAGGCCCTCTGCTATTTTCAATATGCTGTACTATTTAAAAGAGAGGTCCACTTCCAGAACAATAATTTACAGATAATGTACTCACCCCCTTGTCATCCAAGATGTTCGTGTCTTTCTTTCTTCAGTCGTAAAGAAATGATGTTTTCTGAGGAAAACATTTCAGGATTTTTCTTCATATAATGGACTGATATGGTGCCCCGAGTTTGAACTTCCAAAATGCAGTTTAAATGCAGCTTCAAACGATCACAAATGCAGTTGTAAAAGATCCCAGCCAAGGAAAAAGCGTCTTATCTAGCGAAAAGATTGGTTATTTTCATGAAAAAAAATACAATTTAAATACTTTTTAATCTCCAACGCTCGTCTTGTCCTGCTCTGCCTGCACTCCGTGTTTTCTGGTTCAAGACAGTTAGGGTATGTCGAAAAACTCCTATCGTATTTTTTCCCTCAGCTTCAAAAATCATTTTAAAATCATCCTACATCGCTACAGAAGTACCGACCCAGTCTTTGCAAAGTATACATGGAAAGAAGATCAAACACCCTTAACAAAAAAGGTAAAACAGTGATATAGGACTATTTTGAAGTTGAGGGAGAACATGAGATGGGAGTTTTTCGACATACCCTAACTGTCATGAACCAGAAAAAAACAGTTCAGGCAGAGTAAGACGACAAGCTTTTGACATTAAAAAGTATATAAATTGTATTATTTTTATGAAAATAACCGATCGTTTTGATAGATAAGACCCTTATTCCTCGGCTGGGATCTTTTACAACCGCATTTGGGATCGTTTTAAGGCACATTTAAACTGCATTTTGAAAGTTCAAAATTGGGGCACCATACCAGTTCATTATATGGAGAAAAATCCTGAAGTGTTTTCTTCAAAAAACATAATTTCTTTACGACTGAAGAAAGAAAGACATGAACATCTTGGATGACAAGGGGGTGAGTACATTATCTGTAAATTTTTGTTCTGGAAGTGGACTTCTTCTTTAAAAGACTGAATGACCAATTATTTTCTCCTATTAAATTCAGATAAGACAGTGATAGTACTGAAACAACTGAGAAGGCATTCCTCTGCTGTTCCCAGATCAGTTAATCCTGATCACATGACATGTAAATCAGCTGGCATAAACCATAATAAAAGGAGTGAGATGAACCTGACGGCAGTTTTCTCTGTTGCTTCTGGGACGTCTGTAGAGGGAAGCTCATCCGCCAGGATCTCTTCTATTCTGCGTGGATCGTCCGGAATGTCCCTCTGAACTTTGACCTTCTCCTTCTTACCCGTCCCAGCCGTGAGCGTGTTCCACAGCGCACTCTGAGACTTTGAGCCTGGAGAAACAAGATGAATCAGAGTCAAAAACATGTAAAGACTTGGATAAACAAATCCCATTCACTCTCAGAAAAAGAATGTGCAAAAATTGTATCTTTATAACAGCTTGTCACTTGCTCAGAACCCTCAAAGGGACACATTTATACCATTTTACCCCTATAATGTCCAAAACAGTACCATAATAAAGCAATAACCCCCAAGAAGCTGTGGTTTACAGTGAATTTATAACAGCTAAGGGGTGTATAACCCCCTTAGCTGTTATAAATTCACTGTAAACCTTCATGGGGCTTATTGCTTTTATAAAACGGTTATTCCATATACGGTACGTAGTAAGGTTTCACAAAATAAGATATTGATATTAATAAAAACATTATTCTTCCGCCAAACAATGTAGTTCCTCAGATTCGGCTTTGGCTGCAACAAAGTGGTTGCCGAGCAACAAACAAACGTAAACAAAGGTGTATTATGTTTGTAGAGTAATTTACAACAGCTTTGAACGCGGCTCAACCAATCAGAATCAAGGACCGGAACTATCCGTTTTATAAGAGTACATATCACTACCTTAAAGATCCATATTACAACTAAGGTACTAATGCACACCCTTTAAGGGTAAAAAGGTACAAAGGTGTCACTTTGAGGGTAATGTCCCAGTAACAAGCTGTTGTACCCCAATTCTTACAGTATACTGCTATCTAAAAAGAACACATTATGTCTGCCACAATATGACAATTGCCATCATTTCCCCTTAAATAATATTGCAAATATTTCTGTTAGTGCATTTAACCTCCATTTGTTTCTTTTCTTTTGTATTTTATTGCACTAAAACATTTTTTTTTATTATTATTTGCTTTATTTGTACTTGCGAAATAATGTTATTTATTTTTTGCACCAACTGTGCACACAGATATGCTACATGTGCCATCTATGGGCCATGAATCCATGATCTATTTTTTATTATACTATAACACTATTTATTTTTTTATTTTATTTTTTTTTGTGCACCCACTGTGCACACAAAAATTGTTTTTTAAAGATGATTTGCTAGTTTTAAAAGCATTTTTTGCAGTGTTCTGATTCAAAGTAACAGTAATGGCAACAGTAGACCAAAATTCTAAGACTAAATGCATACTTAAAGCCTCCTCATGAGATCTTAATGGCTTAGTTGTTGATTCATAGTAAATTATATTGATTTGCTTCCACCAACTCTGGCATATCATTATCATCATCATCATCATCATGAGCTCATGTAATCATAATGTTGTTATTCAGATGTAATCTGTGTGCCACATCTGAAGAACTCGTTTTTTTGGATCCAGTATTAAGCGCAAATTATCTCTGAATATCTTGATAAATGCTGCCATCTAGTGTCATGGTCATGTAAAGTGTTATGCCTGGTAAAAGATCATCAACTAACAATATCGGCGTGAAAAACTAGTCCCAGACTAGGCCTGTATGACAAATTCATTGTTAACCTTTTAACTGTCACCCGTCCTCTCAGAGGGACGCTTAAGTTTACTTCACTATATTACAATTGAATCCTATTCTAATCATGACAAACTATATATCGTTGGAAAGGTCTAAGACTCCTAAATAGATATTTTACCACTGTTTTTTGTTATTATGTATAACAAGAGTGCACCTCAAAAATCTACATCATAACAGAAGTTCTGACTTTGACACCAAGTCTTTTTTCGTTGCCTTTTTCCCTATCATGTTTTAGAAATTATCATGAATTATATAGCAATTAAAAGTTTAAAACATCAAAATTGATCCTTTAAAACCCATTTTCAAATCTGACATTGTATTACCATGGAAATAGTACTTCAAAATCATATTAGAAAATGTATTTGTTCATGAATTATAACAAGTTAAGTTTGGATTGTGCACTTTCATAAATTAATTTTTTTAAATTAATTCTTTCTAAATTAATTGCGGCAATAATTGAATTCAAATTGTGGAGTTTTTGTTAATATTTTTAATTAGATTTTTTTTTATTTCAGTTTTAAAGTTTTAGTAATTTTGTTGCGTTTTGTCATTTTTATTAGTTTTTTGCATTTTAAAAAATGTCTTAAGTTTTATATGCTTTAGTAAAAACTAAACCAAAATGTTGCCTTGACAGCTGTAATAAAATAAGGTTAACTTTTTAATATTTTACTTATTTTTTATGTATTTATTTTTTTTGCTTGTTTTACATTTAGACAATAATAATTACTTTTTACTGCTTTCAGTTTTCCAAAAACCATTAATATTAGAAAGTAAAAATAATATTATATTGATGATTTAATGAACAGAAACTAAGATTACAAAAGTTACAAACAAGTTTCAGAGAATCTGCGGGGTCACAAAGACTATTTGAGACAATGATTAACTTTTGTAAATGTAATAAATCGTGGATTTCGAGATATGTTAGCTCTCTTGCTCTGATACTAATGTTTCCATGCTTTCTGACTAATGAACCTCTATGAGTTTACCATGACTTTTCCAGTCATTTCTGATTACTTGACAATGGTTTTTAGAAATGGAGGTTTCAAAACTAGCTTTAGACATTTTATGACAATTTTTATAGGCTTGGAAGTCATGTTTAACATCTCTAATATTTCCAAGATTTCCATGATCGTGCAAACCCAGTGGTAAAGACATGCTGTGAGCATTTCTGCTGCACTTTGCAGAATAAAAGCATCTGTTATTTGAATAAATGTACTTGCAAATGCGTTCCTTCAACTTCATTTCAGCCCTTTCCTTCCGAATATGAAACAAGATAAAAACATAAAATATAGGTTGGGCAGTGCAAATTTGTTGCTTTCTCAAAAACACATACTTACGTGCAAATCTGGCCAGTGGCCTACTGTTGGTCTCACCATCCTCATTAGCCACTATGGAGAAAAAAAAAGAGAAAGACTAGTTATATGCTGGCATTTCTGTGTGTGTGTCTAAAAAACATAAAATAGCTTCTTTCGAAAGCTTTTTTTTCTGAGGCTTAGTGAAATGCATCATTAAAAAGCTTTTTTTTGCTCCTTTTTTAATGTGTCTTTTTGCATAATGTGAGTATAATGAGCCGAGCTGCTGGAAAAGCGTGGAAGGCTGTTTTAATACGACTTCAGCCGCTGTTATATGAGCCTTTCATTAGGATTTGAAATGGGTCTTGGTCAGTAGGGGACTGGCAGGGTGTTGTTAGTGTACTGTGAGTCACTTCTAGTAAAAAAAAATAACACAAGAAGAACAAAAAGGGCAGAGAAATCAGCACGCTCACCAAGAAAGTCTTTTGTGATGCTTTTGTACTGAGAAGGGCAAACAGATTTCATTTCTATTTACATAT
The DNA here is from genome assembly GCA_036247105.1 of Cirrhinus mrigala. Taxonomy (NCBI): domain Eukaryota; kingdom Metazoa; phylum Chordata; class Actinopteri; order Cypriniformes; family Cyprinidae; genus Cirrhinus; species Cirrhinus mrigala. The sequence continues at coordinate 36,671,196 of CM070008.1, read as the reverse complement.
TTATCATTTCTAATAACAGACTACATTTTATGACGGCACCATGATGAGCCGTTGTGGGTGTTTTTTGCATGCCGTTATGTGGTTGCTGGGGTGTTCTGGGAGGTACAGGGTGGTTTTGAGTCACAGGAGTCTCTCTCTGATCTTTTTTGGACTCTAGATGTGATGCTGATCTCTTCTTCTTTGTCAGCTGAAGAGATTTTTTTGTTGCAGTTGTTTTATCATCCAAAAGATCAGAATCATAAACCCAACGAAAACATGCAATTTGATTTGTATCGTTCATGGGCTGAACTGTGTGGGATGAGCTGCAAGGCAAAGTTGAATACTTGAAGCAGTGTTGCAATCGTTATATAAAACTTAAACTATTAAAAATCTTTTCTGTTATCGGAATAAAGATATATAAAATATTAGATAAATAAATATTAGTTTCAGTTAAATATAATAATCCTGGTTTTCACCTCATTTCTAACACATTATCCAAAAAGCATTAATATTGTAAATAAAAAAACACAACTTTTATGTTGTAAAAAATATTTAATGAACAAAAAATGAGAAATAAACTTGTTTCCGTAATATTTTCAATAGATTTATATTTTTTAGAATTTCAGGTTCATCTTTTTCTATGTCTATTTTATTGTTAAAATACTAAGATTACTAAAACAAAAATTTAAATTAATTTGTTAATATAGTCTATATAGTTATTGAGTTGTAGTTTTTAGTTTCAGTTATTTTAGCACTTGTTAGCACATGTTTTTTGATGTATTTTATTTTACTTCAGAAAATGCATATTTATTTCAAGTTATTTTATGGATTTAGCTTCAGTTAAATATAATAACCCTTGCTTTACCTCAAACCCAAAAAGCATTTATATAAGAAAAAAAATGTTTTAGTTTTTAGTTTAAGAAAGTGTAAATAAATATTAGTTTCTATTTAATAACTATTTTAGCACTTCAAGTTAATAAACATAAAAATGCTTAAGTTTTTTTTAATATATTTTATTTTATTTTATTTTAGAAAAAGTTTATTTATTTCAAGTAGTATTTTTAACTTATTTCAACTTATTTATTTATTTAGTTTCAGGTAAATATACTAACCCTGGTTTTTACCTCATTTTTACCACGTTATTCAAAAAGCATTAATATCATAAATAAAAAAAAATAATAATAATAATGAACAGAAAATGAGAAATAAACTTGTTTCAGTTAGTAGTTAATTACCTGATATTTAGATTTCAATAGATTTAGATTTTTTAGATTTTTAATTGATATTTTTCTATGTATATTTTATGGTTAAATTACTAAGATTTCTAAAATAAATAAATACATAAATAAATAAATAAATAAATAAATAGAAAAAAAGATATAAAAATGTTTCCTTGAAGTAACATTTTCAAGTTAATTAAATTTTTTATGAATTTCGTTTCAGTTAAATATAATAACCCTGGTTTTCACCTCATTTTTACCACGTTATCAAAAAAGCATTAATATCGCAAATTTGTATGTCGTAAAAAATATTTAATGAACAGAAAATGAGAAATAAACTTGTTTCAGTTAGTATAGTTAATCATCTGATATTTAGATTTGAATAGATTTAGATTTTTTTTTATTTTAAGTTGATACTTTTCCATGTATATTTTATAAAGTACTAAGATTTCTAAATAAATAAATAAATAGAAATATATAAATAGAAAATAGAAATAAAAATGAATATTAAAAAACTAATTAAAATAAAGCACATAAAATCGCCACACCTTAAATTCAAATGAAAACAAAAAAAATTCTAAAACATAAGACTAAAATATAAAAAAATAAGCGAAATTAATATATAAACATAAAATGAGGAATAAACTTGTTTTTGTAATATTTACATTTTTAAAGTCCCCCTGTAGTGAAAATCAAGATTTTTTCTATTTTTTGTGGTGTTTTTAATATGCTTTTAGACAAACAATGTGCCAGTCCATTAATCAACACCACTGCTGAGTATTTTCTCTTTAAAACTGTAGTTTCCCTGGAGTCTGTTCCAGAAATGGAGTTTGAAACAGCTCTTTTTTTTTTGCTTCGTACCTTCAGTAACCAAACTCGTCAAAGGATAGATTCCTGTCATTACCATGCAAAATATACCAATATGATTATCAGCACAAAACAAAATATTAAATAGAGCATTTAATAGAGCATATAGAGCATTAAATAGAGCACAACCGCTAGGTGCTAACCGCTAACTTGAAAAATAACCCGTGGCAACAGTGTAAAAGTAGCCCGGAGTCAGACGCACCTTTCCCGCATTGCCGTCTGCACTTCACTCGCATATGCTCACGGGCGCGAACCGGAATCACAAACTAGGCTGCATTCGAGCCTTCAATGCATTTTGAGGGCACAACATCGTCAAGTAAGTAACTTTAACAAATGTTACAGTAGCCACTGTAGTTGTCCGCTAGTAAAAACATAATTTTTTTCGTCATTATCCGTGTTTCGCCATTATATCGCGTTTACTACAGTTCAGTTAGTGGATCAGTGGGCTCTGGCTGGTGTGACTGCGTAGGGGCGGGGCTAATTTGCATATTCATAGATCCGCGTATAGTAAATGAGGCAAGGGGAGTAGAGGTACATTTAAGCTGTTTTAAGGCATGAGAAAATTATTTTCACTTGAAAAAAAACATTTAAATATGTCATTTTTATGTCAGTTTTAAGGGACATAAATTTTGACTACAGGAGGACTTTAATACATTTATATTTTTTAGGGCTGTCTAACGATTAATCGCATAAAAAATAAAAGTTTGAGTTTGCCTAATATATGTGTGTGTACTGTGTTATTATTATGTATATATAAATACAAACACATTCATGTATATATTTAAGAAATATTTACAAGTATATGTATTTATTATAATTTTTATATAATTTCTATTATATATAAATAAAAATATTTTGCACATAAATAACATATTTCACTTAAATTGATACATTAATTTGTGTGTATTTATATATACACATAATAATTACACACACTACACACACACATTTATTAGGCAAACTCAAACTTTTATTTTGTATGCGATTAATCGTGATTAATCGTTTGACAGCCCTAATATTTTTTATATGTATATCTTATTGTTAAAATACCAATATTACTAAAAAATAGAAATAAAAATGTTGCAATGCATAAATAGAATTAATAATAAAATAAAAACCTAATATATAAAAGCATAATATAAAAAAATGACAAAGGCAGATAAAATTACTAAAACTAAATAAAAATTAAAACTGAAAACATGAAAATATGAAAGAAAAAACACAAGTTGGTAATAAATGCTATGATAATACTAAAATTACAGTAACTTGGGGTTTGTGATTACATAAAAGGTCTAAGCCCATGTAAAAGCAATAGTAGTAATGCATTCATTTGCATTTTATTACACAAGTTCAGTCGGTGCATTACTATGCCGGTGTAAATCTGGTGCACAGGCAAGTTGAAAGTTCAACAGACTCTCTCACAGCTGGTTTGTGAGAGCTGCTTCTGTGCTTTAAATGTAAATTGCATTAGCAGTCAGAGTCAGCGAAACAAAACCAGTCGATGAGATCTCATTTTAAGTGCACACATTGTTCGAGCGGGGGAAAATCATAACATGCATTAGTGAAGTAAAACACCATACAACCCCCATTAAGAGTCATGACATTTTGTATCGTGACCAAAACACACACAAGCACGTTATGTTTCCCAGCACGCAGCCCATTAAAAGCCCCCAGAGTGACACCGAGGGCGGAGAGGAAGTGGTCACGCTGCTTTAGCCAATCATCATTAAGTTAACAGCGGCTCGTTGGCACGCTCCACTGGACCTGATTGACAACACGTCACACGTAATGAGCTCAAAGCACACTGAGCAATTGATTGCTGGGCTGCGTAACCATGACGACAGGCAGATGCTTGAGAAAGCCATAAAGCGCCACGATGCAACGTGGATATGAGATTCCCTGCTGCAATCTACTATCTATGATGATCAACTATCTACTGTATTAAAAATACACTATTTAAATAGACAGCTTTTGCAAAGAAGGGGCCTTCTGTAAATGCATCAGGACAGACAGGAGAAAGCATCTCACACCTCTGATGTTTCCATCTTAACACCTTTCTTGACCGCTGTCCTCCCACGTGGGTGTGTGTTTCTCAGAAAAAACGGCTCTAAGTATGGAAAATGTACAGTCAGACGTTCATTATCTCAAAATAAACCCCGACAAGGTGATCAGGATCCAGGCACGAAGTGTTTATTTTCAGATGATGAGTTGATGAGCAGCTCATGGACATGAAATATAGATTTGAGCTGAAGTTATGTTAATTACATGAGAAGAAAGACTGGAAACTAGTGCAGCTGTGATGGAAACTAGTTGTCTGGGTCAATGAAACTATAAGGTTTAGATTATTCCTATACATAAATATCTGCCCACGAGTGACCAATCAGAATTGAGTATTCTAAAAAACTGTAAAATTACATTTTTGTTATTTATGGGTCACACTGTGCAGAATGAGTTGCAAGGTAAAGTTAAATACTAGGTGTTAATGATGACTAAAACTATTTGAAAATCATTGTGTAACTAAAATAAATCTGAAATAAAATAAACATTAGATGAATTATTTAAAATAAAAAAAAAACTGAATTGAAGCACAAAAAATAAAAAAAAATACAAATAAAAATAGAGCTGATTAGAAATTTTTTAAACTATTTAAATACTAAAAAATAAATAAATTCTATATGGTTTAGTGATACAAAATATCTGATCGTGATTGACCAATCAGAATTGAGTACTCTAAAAAGCTGTAAAATTAAATTTTTGTTGTTTATGGGTCACACTGTGCAGAATGAGTTGCAAGGTAAAGTTAAATACTAGGTGTTAATGTTGACTAAAACTATTTGAAAATAATTTTGTGTAACTGAAATAAATCTGAAATAAAATAAACATTAGATGAATTATTTATAAATTTATTTATTTACAAATAAAGCTAAATAAATGTTTTTACAAATATTTAAATACTAAAAAAAAATAATAAATTCTATATGGTTTAGTGATACAAAATATCTGATTGCGATTTACCAATTAGAATTGAGTATTCTAAAAATCTGTAAAATTTGACTTCAAGTTATCCAAAAGTGTAAATAACACAAATTAAAAACAAAAAGCACAATTTTTATGTTGTTGTAAAAAAAAAAAAAAAAATTAATGAAAAAAAGGACAAATAAACTTGTTTGCAGTTATTCATCTAATATTTACATGGAGAACAAAATGAGATTTGCTCAAGCATCCTGCTTTTTAGACTTTCACTGTTGTGAAACGCACTCCAGTAATCTCACATCTCCTCTTTTATTTACTTACATAAAATAAAATATAAATAAATACATGAATAACTTATTATACATAACAAATTATGTTTACATTTTTTAATATATTTTATTTCACTTCAGAAAATGCATATTTATTTATTTTATGTTTTTTTATGGATTTAGCTTCAGTTAAATTTAATAACCTTTGTTTCACCTTATTTTTTACCAGCATTAAAAGCATTATTATCAGAAAAAAAAAAAAAAAAAAATTCTGTTTGTTATTAAAAAATATTTAATGAACAAAAAATGAAAAATAAACTTGTTTTAGTTAGTAGTTATTCATCTGGTATTTAGATATGAATACACTAAGAATTTTTATTTAGATTATTTAGTTAATATTTTCCTGTATATTTTATAGTTAAAGTTCTAGGATTTCTAAAAAAAAAAATGATAAATTTATTAAATTGAAATAAGAAATACTTAGAAAGAATAAAAACTAATAAAAATGGACATAATTAGTAAAATGTAAATAAAATTTAAACGAAAAAACTATATATATATATATAAACTTAATTTACTGAATAAATGCTATAGTAATATATAATCGATAATTTAAAATAATAATTGATCATTTAACACCGCCTTGGGATTAGTTAATTGAATAAATGTCCAATTCCAGGTAAAAGCAATTGTACTAGTACTGCATGCATTTGCATCTTTTTTTTACATCAACAAAATAATGCACAGTTCAGTGTTTTCAAAACTGCAAAGTCTCAAGCCGTTCAAATGACATGTATACAGTTCACATTCAATTTACACTGTACTTACTGTACTCTTACTGTAAAACAACTGCAGAGAAAACATCAGAGATTATGTTGAGACCTAAACGAGAACTCATTAAATCTTATATTCCATAAACATTACAGTTTCCTCTGAGTAGGTTTGTGCATGTGTTTGATTGTGTATTGCACACACGTGTGTGTTTATGTGCTCAGGTGCATTTTACTCTGGTTGCTATGGCAGCATAGAGTTGTGCTCACCTGAAAGAGTCTTTTCAGAAATCAAACACTCACACATCACATCCTGAAATCAACACATAAGCAACAGCTATTCCCAATGCACAAAACACACTACTGTACTGTACGCCTGCAGCGGTCATGAATTCTGTCATCCATTAGTTTCTTACCAATGGTGAAGCTGAATCCGTCGATGCTGAAAGTGGCACTTCTGCCTTTGGTGAAGCCCTTTTTCCTAGAGTCCGTTTCTGACATGTTTTCTTTCTTTCCAGTTGTATTTTGTGAGTAAATCCCAAAGTTGTGTGCGAGTCTTTTGTCTCTGGTTTGTCAGATCTCTCTATGCTCTCAGAGGGAAGACACTATTTCTCTTTTTCTGTCATTGTCGTTCTCTGTCGATCTCACGGTCTCATTATTTTCTCCCCGGCTGAATGCGAGTCCCCTCTCAACAGAGCACTTAGTGTACCAATGCATAACATAACACACACTGCCCCTCTCATCCGCACCAAAACTCTCTCCGTTCGATGTTCTGCGATGCACATTTGAAAAAAAAAAAAAAAAAAAAAGCTTTTTTTTTCCCCCTCCGCGTGTGAGGATGTGTGCATGTGATTTTATCATTGAAATGCAATCAAACCTATTTTGACTTGCTGCAGATTTGTTGAACACATTCCCAGAAATGTGTCTAGCTGGGCCAAGGCCGTGAGGTTTATGTGTATTTTGGTAAAGCATGAATCATTCATTTCTATTCAAAGACTGTTGTTTTTTTAAAAAACGATCGAAATCTATTGAGACGAATAGGCAGGTGGAGGCCGGGATGTTATTCAGCTATTGTGCTGAAATAATAGCTGGAGTTTTAGAGCTTTGATCTTTTTGTCTGTGTCTAAATACAATGGGTTGGACGACCTCAAACCCCTGAGGATTCAGTGACGCTTTAATGCGTGACTGTCTCAAGTCTGATGGAATGATTAGAGAGAAGACGACAATCAGAAAGCTGCTTCGCCAGCACCAAAACTAAAAAAGAATTAAACAATCATACAGTACAAACCTCTTAATTGGTTAACTGTAAGTTATCTTACTATATACTTTATGATAAAAATTATATGAAAATGAAAAAGTATATAAAATGAAATAATATAATTAAAAACGACATTTTAAAAATGACACTTTAAAATAACATTGTCTTTAAATATATAATAAAATAATATATATAAAAATGACAAGTTATATAAAATTACATAATTAAAAACAATTATCAGCTTTAAAATTACACTTTAAAATTACACTTTAAATATACAGTAAAAAATATGTAAAGATAACAAATTACACAAAACTAAAACAACAAAATTAGCTTTAAAATAACACTTTAAAATGACAGTCTTTAAAATATAGTAAAAATATATGTAAAAATTACAAATTATATCAAATTAAATAATATAATCAAAAACAATTATAGTCTTTAAAATGACAGTCTTTAAATATATAATAAAATAATATATATAAAAATGACAAATTATATAAAATTAAATAATATAATTAAAAACAATTATCAGCCTTAAAATGACACTTCAAAATGACATTGTCTTTAAATATATAATAAAATAATATATAAAAATGGCAAATTACATAAAATTAAATGATATAAATAAAAACAATTATCAGCTTTAAAATGACACTTTCAGTTGTCTTTAATATATAATAAAATAATATATATAAAAATGACAAATTATATAAAATTAAATAATCTAATTAAAAACATAATTATCAGCTTTAAAATGACACTTTAAAATGACATTGTCTTTCAATATAATAAAATAATATATATGTAAATGACACTTTATATAAAATTAAATAAATATAATTAAAAACAATTATCAGCTTTAAAATTACACTTTAAAATTACATTGTCTATAAATATATAATAAAATAATATATGTAAAAATGACAGATTATATCAAATGAAACAATATAATCAAAAACAATTATTTGCTTTAAAATGACACTTTAAAATGATGTTGTCCTTAAATATATAATAAAATAATATACATAAAAATGGCAAAATATATAAAATTAAATAATATAAATAAAAACATAATTATCAGCTTTAAAATGACACTTTGAATTGTCTTTAATTATATCTAATTTAATTATTATAAATAATATAATTAAAAACAATTATTGGCTTTAAAGTGACACTTTAAAATGACATTGTCTTTAAATATATAATAAAATAATATGACAAATGTATTTAATTTAAAACAATTCCTAATTATGAGATTATTTATTGGAATACATGATTTAAACAGTGAAACGCATTATCTTATAATTGATATTCGAATATCAAGTCTTTTTCAGTTTTTTAACTGAAATTTATTTCACGTGGTAGAAATGAGCAAAATGTTAATTTCTTCCACAAATAAGGGAAGAAATTTTGCAATTCACTTTTAAAATTAAAGGTTCTTCTGTGTTTTTAGCTTAGATGCTCAGTTTTCACTGTTTAAATCATTTATAAACACACACAAGTTTGGAATAATTAACATTTCTAATGTCTTTTTTTATTTTAATATAATTTAAAATGATTTTTAATTATATTACAATATATTAAAATACATAAACAAATATTAATTAGAAGATAATGCATGCCACTGTAAAAATTACATATATACAAATGTATGTATGCATGCATAGGTTTAGAATACATATAGTAAAACAGTAATATTCTAAAATAACTTTAAAATAACTATTTTGAATTTTAATATATTTTAAAATGTATTTATTTTTATAAAAGCACAAGCCAACAGACATTTTACTATCCAAACATGATGTTTACAGTTAAAGAATAAAACAGAATAGAATAGAATTTGTGGTTACTATTATACCCCGCAGCCACTATGCCACCAACCACAAAAATGAGTGGAGAGTGTGAATTCAGGTCCCTATACTATTGCATACATTATAGAGTTACACATTTGGAGAACTGTCCTTCTTCTCCAAGCAAAATAAGATATTATTCATGGCTGTAATGAATGCATATGAAGATGGTTGTTGATTCAGTGTGCTGTTTAGTCACTGAGATTCTTGTAGTGGCAAGCAAATATCGTCTGGTCTTTCTTCAAAGAGCTTTAATGAGCTTCCAGTCATTACTGAAGTTGTGTGCTTGTTTGTGTGTTTGCGCATGAGGTCAGCTCATGTATATGATGTCTCTATTGTGAACGCTGGTCACTAGGCAACCAGCCAAGGCTTTTTCCCACAGCATTGGAGAGATCCTGAGGTTAATGTTATGCAACGTACTGGACAAAAAGCTGGAGCTCATGTACACTAACACACTGTGAATGTATAGAATCCACACTTAATTGGTTATTTCTAGTGTTTATATTCAGTGTTGTGTGTGAAAAAATATTTATGTTACCAGTTTCTGTGCATTTCCAGCTATATCAAAATCAAACATTAAATATATACTATTTTTTATACAAAAAAAGAGAGAAAAAAAATGTATAATGTGCGGTATGAAAGATGCACTATCTATCTATATATATATATATATATATATATATATATATATATATACACTACACACACACACACATAGCTTCTATTTAACAAAAATTGTTTAATTCAATGTGTTAGTTTAATTCAACAAATTCAACAATTGTCTTTAATATAATTATAAAAATATATATATATATATATATATATATATATATATATATATATATGAATGACAAAATGACAAATTATATAAAACTATATAATTAAAAACAATTATCGGCTTTAAAATGACTTTAAAATGACATTGTCTTTAAATATATAATAAAATAAAATATGTAAAAATGACAAATTATATAAAATTAAATAATATAATTAAAAACAATTATCATCTTTAAAATGACTCTTTAAAATTACATTGTTTTTAAATATATAATATAAAACAATATTTATAATGTGCAGTATGAAAGAAAAATTTTTTGATGTTGTAAATAAAACAAAAATAAAAATATATACACACACACACACACACACACACACACACATTAGGCTTTCTATTTAAAAAATTTGTGTTTAATTCAATGTGTTTGTTTAATTCAACTGAGCAATTAACTAGCAATCTTAAGTGGAAACTGTTTCTACACCGGTTTTTGTGAATAAAAAAAAAAATGTATTGCATAAAATATTTATTTCTAAAATCTGCTATAGAAAAAAGGGTAACAAAAAGGTATCATTTGTTAATATTAATGTATTAAGTAACATGAACAAACAATGAACAACACATTACAGTTTTTATTAATCTTTGTTAATGTTAGTTAACAAATATAAAAATATAGTCGTTCTTTGTTTGTTCATGTTAGCTCACAGTGCATTACCTGTTAACTAACACAACTTGTGATTTTAATAATGCATTAGCAAATGCTGAAATTAACATTAAGATTAATAAATGCTGTAGTATATGCAGTATTGTTCATTCTTAGTTCATGTTAACTAATGTAGTTAACTAATGTTAACTAATGAACCTTATTGTAAAGTGTTACTGAAAAAAGATACTGTTTAAATTAGAAAAAACAAGTGCAAATAAGGTGAAAAAATGTTGCAATACATTTTTAAAATGCACTGTTCTTCTTTTAGCTTAGATGCTCAGTTTTGCTTCAGAATTTTGCACATTTCTACCACGTGACATTGATTTCAGTCAAAAAAACTCAACTTGATACTGTTTTTGATGCTAGCACGACGTATTTCTTAGTTTTTCAGCATAATTATATTGCTAGATGCTTTTATTTCGTTTAACATTGTATTTTTGGTACTAGCCTGAACAATTATGCTAAAGACCGTCTGCCATCATTATATTAAAGTGTAATTAGGTTACTTGTGCAATTCCCTTTTCTAACCACAAGAGGCCGGCAACGCTCTTAATTATAGATGATTGAGACTCGTCATCATCTACACATATTGACACACCAGCGCCTCTATACATAATCAGTATATGTACATATGTAGCGCGTAAATGAGTTCATTAGTGTGAACATCAGTTTGAACAGAGAGATCATCATCAGAGATGGTGCAAACAAGCTTTTCCCGCGCCTGTTGCCATGGCGACGCACAGCGCGTGCTCTCAGATGCTGCTGAGGTCGGTGATGTCACCGACAGAGCGGAAATGCGCTGAAATCACATGAATGTTAATTAAAGTGATCAAATTATCATTTGCAGATGGATACTAACATGAAATCGCTAACGAGATTTGGTTCTGATTGTGGAAAAAAGAGAAAATGAGCTTATAGCAGCCTACAATAAAACAAATAAGGGTTATTTGCTAATATTACACTCACCCATTCGCATTATGACTAACAGTGACTGTCAATAACACAAATTTACTGTCTAACCCATCATTATGCAATCATACTTTTGGTTCATATGTTGTGAATCAGTAAACAAGCACGGGCGCAAGCATAGGCATAAATCACGGGGGGTTGTCCCCCCTAAAAAATAGCATTAGATGCGACTTTGTATATTGTAAATAATATAATGGACATATACTTAAAATAATAAGTAGTAAAACTATATAAACGCAAAAATGCGCTTTCATTTCAGAAATGTTATGAGTCCTCCCTCCCTCCCCTCACAGTGGTTTGGTCCACTGACTGCTTTCCCCCCTTTACCGATACACAACAACGCACACGAGTCCGGTCCTGTGGGAGAGAACGAAGTTCCTTAGTAGTTATGTGTAAGTAACTAGGCTGTCAAAGCTATTTTATTCACTTTAAACATCGGGTGAAGTGATTATTTTTCTTTAATACAGACGATGTTGGATCATTAAGAAATAAGTCATGACTTATTTATTTTTAAGTCATGAAAATTATGATATCCGATGTATTTTTCTATGAGGGATTATAAGGTTACCAAGCTTAGGTTGTTAGCTTGTCACCCACTTCAACTAACACGGCGATAAGCCTGTGTGTGAACTGATATTAGGCTAATAATGTAGACCTACCAATGTGTTGGGTTCTAAAATACTATGGAGAAGACGCAAAATAATTAAATAATTCTATTATGACCGCATGGTGAACCTATTAACCTAACTCATATTTAAACACGGTCTCCATGCTACACACATGCTGTGTACACATCTATTCTTGCAAGTACAATTTTGACTGTACTATTGTGTCCCCTTCAAACACTGCTCTTGAGAAATTTTGTTTATTGTCCCTTACAGCGGCTAATGAATGGGTGAGACTTCCGGCATGCTTACTTCCGCATTGAAGAATAAGGTGGATGCCATTTAAATTCCGCCACACAAAGAGTGCAAATGACACAACTTTTCTTTTTTAACATGCCATTTGGATTTATTCTTTAAATACTATTACTAACAGATTAATCAGAAAAACAATCCCTGAACTGAGGACAAACAGGTTAATGCATCTCATTAAAGAGAGAGGAAGACACCTTGTGATCATTGTAACAATGACCACTTCATGATAAATCTAATGATGTCCAGTATGAGCTCAAATGAACGCATATCTGGGGTACTTAAGCTTTATAGACGGCTCTGTTGGAGTACGTACGACTAATAGTGTTGAGAAATACACATCTAAGTCAGTTGTTTTTAACCAGACGCCCTCAACATATGCCCAAGGAGGCCACAAGCAGGGGCAGATTAAGGTGGTCAGGGGCCCCTAGGGTGCTCTTTGTGTGAGGCCCCCCTTAATCATTATGCTTTTCTGGAGAAATGTATTTAGTGCCATACATGGTCCACATCCAAATAGTAAGGTGAACTGGCATACACACACACACACACACACACACATTCAGACAGCCAATCCTATACTGTTTCCTCTACATTCCCAGTGTCCCCACAGAGTTGTGAGACTGTGGTGGGTCCACATTGGTTCATTTTAATTTTAAATGCATAAATCCGGTGCACTTTGAGAGTAGAATCAGGCGATCAATGAAGAAATCAGTGACCAAATACATGACTGGAATAATAGTCTGCAGGTGCATTTTGAAATAAATGTCATTTCAGTTCTACTTTCTGAGTATGAATTATCATATGCAGTAAAAGACAACAACACTCAAGCACTATAAAAGGTTTTGCCAAAAACTCAACTGACTGGCTTTTCTCCTGTAAGATTTCATGTGAGTCTCTTACAGTATAAATAATAAAAAATAAACAACACAGTTCTTTCTGAACAAAAACCTGAACAATAAGTGCAGCCATAATCAAAGTACATCAAGGCACATCAGGGAGTCGCTCTCAAAACTCGGGGTATTAAAATCGCTTTTGAATGCACATGTGCGTTTTACTTTCGGTTGCGATTTATAGATCGCGAAAAATCTGGGCGGTGCTGAACGTGCATTCTACAATACAAGACATTCATTTTGTCAGACACTCTGCAACGAAACCTTCTTTAATGTTTCTTGAGGGCCAATGAGGGTCTTTTTTGTTTGCGCTGAAGTAAATTTAAAATAATAAAAAAAACAGTCTGGCCAATCCGGGGCCCCTGCACACGTGGGGCCCCTAGGCTACAGCCTAGGCAAGGCTGTCCATTAATCCGTGCCTGGCCACAAGATGATTTACAATTATTTAAAATAAGGCAAAACTAGCTTTATAATATGCCGAAGCAGCTAAAAATCAAAATGTACAGTACCGACATCTCTTATTTTAATTCATGCTCTCAACAGCTGTTATTGTTATTTATGAACCAGACACAGTTTTGGGAAACATGGATATAAGAGGGAACATTAAAAGTGTGATACCAAAATGCATGAAAATTTATAAAATCATGGAGATTTGCTTAATAAAAATACATTTTTCTACCTATGTCAAGCTCTAAAATAATCTGTTTGGCAGAAAATCAAGGTAACGCTTTACGATAAGTTACAGTATTTATTAATATTTTTTTAGTTAATAAAATGATTCATTGTTAGTTCATGCCCAGATCAAATCTACAATAAATAAGATTTAAAAATGCTTAAAAAGTATTTTTCATTGTAATGATAACTAATGCAGTTAACTATTAACAACTGGAACCTTACTGTACAGTGTTACCAAATTTCATTTTTAAAAAAAATTATCATGAACAGCTACAACAAAACATGACAAGTCATTGGCAATAAAAAGTGTGAACCCTAAAGAACATTCAGAAATATGAAATTTAATTATTTTATTAATTATTATTTTATATCATTTATATAATCATTTTAATTTACTGCCACTCTCTGTTTTTGTAATTAAAAAAAGTTTGAAAATGCAACTCACAATCTGTGTGGTTCTACTCCGTCTGTTCATATGCATCACTCATTATTTAAATAACAAAGCCCTAATTATTCATAGCAGGTGTCTGTCGCATCCTCAGACATGCAGGAACGACACATCTGCTTGAGTTAGAACGTGACAGGCTATGAAATGCTGCAACGCTCCTAAAAATAAGGGGGTTTTGCTGCGATACCATAGAAGAACCATTTTTGGTTCCTCAAAGATGCTTTCTTAAAAGAACCATATTTTCTTAGTGTGAAAAAAATTTTGATAATCTAAAGAATGTTTTTTTTTTTACTATAAATTTAAAAAATAATGAAAAAATTCCAAAGGATGTTAAAGGTTCTTCATGGAACTAGATGCCAGTAAATTAAAATTTGGACTCAGGACACCTAACAACACTCCTTACACCTCTAACTAGACTCTTACAATGTAACGCGGAGCTGCTGGTGTTTTGTTTTGATCTAAACGTAACATTCAGTCACTGTGTTGGTTGGTGTCTCCCTACCTGTGACTCTCTAGAGATGCAACGCTGTACAGAGGGAGAAAAACCTGAACAACTCAGCGCCAGGGCCCACGGGGACCTCAGCGGGACACTTCACTGTCGCTGCTTCATGGTAACCATGAAACATAGAGCTACAGGTGATATTTTAGTCACCCTCAAGGGTCGCGTCTTCCTTTAACGGTCAGGTGAAAAGGGGACAGAGACGTGGGATATTTAAAAAGGACTCATTAAAAACTTGAAACAGGCCACTTAAAATGAGGTTAAAGACATTATTTTCCTTATGTATCATACGAAGAGTTAATTTGCAAAAACAGATAACAGTTTTTAACAATTTTCAAAAATAATGTTTTTTTCTTCATTGTGCATTCCAGTTAATCTCAATCAAACTGCAGTTGGATTATTTTGTATATAAAGTAAAAATAACTACAAAGTACAACTAACTAACACAGTAAAACACAAGAAAAACATGATAACATAATAAAAAACATGATTTTTGAACATTTTTGCAAATAAACTCTTTATATCCATTTTCATATATTGTTATGGTGAGGTCTTCACTTTTGCATATACACTACCATTCAAATGTTTGAGGTCAGTAGTTTTTTTTTTAAGAAATTAATTACTTCTGTTCAGCGAGATGCATTAAACTGATCAAAAATGTCAGGAAATGCATTTATAATGTTGCGAAAAATATTGAATAAATGTTGTCCTTTTAATAATAATAATAAATGTTTCTTGAGCAGCAAATCACCATATTAGAATGATTTCTGAATGATCATGTGACACTGAAAACTGGAGTAATGATGCTGAAAATTCAGCTTTGATTACAGGAATAAATTACAGTTTAAAAAATATTCTAACAGAAAACAGTTATTTTTAATTGTAATAATAATTGCATCTTTAAGCAAATACATACCACCTATGGTGAGCACAACAGACTTCTTTCAAAAACATTTTAAAAAAAATCTTACCAATCCCAAATTTTTGGTAAAAAAATAAATGTACTGAATGAAAGTTTATTTGCCATTTTAAATAGCAGACAGCAGTTATGATAAGAAAGCTTGCATGGTTATGTCCATTTTAGATTTGTGCAAAAATCCATCTCTGAAAAACACTTGTGCTATATAAAGCATCATGAGGCCCTGTTATTCTAACATCAAAGAGTTCAAACATAAAAAACACGGATCTGGACCCTTCAAAAGAATTGCGGCGGCGCACCATTGATCATCCCATTATGAGGCGTTTTTCTCATCTGTTCCGTAGAAGTGCCTGAACTCTCTAATGTGCAGATAAATGGCCGCTATCACCCCCGTTTTTGACCCAAAATGAGCAGACACCTGTTTCCCACCCGTCTCATGAAGGCATGCACTGAAATTCCACAATCACCTAATAGAGGCAAATGAATACAGTGAACCCCAAAAGAGTATCTAGACACTTCAGCTCACTTTAAAATATATGGATGTGGTTACATCTAAAATAAAATAGCCATAACTTAAGTATTATTTAAAAAAGAAAGAAAGAAAATAATTTACAAACATGAGTCATGAATATTGATATTGGCAGCACAGAACGTAAACAATGCCGCTGAACTGAACGAAACTTGCATATTTTGCTGATTACTGCTGCTGAAAATAATCAGTTATTGTCATGTTTTGGGCTGTACTAATTGGAAAAACATTTGGAGTACTATAGACTGCCAAAGGTTATACCAAATCATTGAGAAGAGTGCAAAAAACTGTCTGAGGAACAAAAAGCTTCCTGCTTACTAAGTCCTTCTCTATATGATGTAGCAGCTTCCACATGTTTTTTTTTTAAACCCCCGTGGATTAGACAGCATAAATTAGCAGAACAACATACTGAGATAATTTAACCATGCAATCCATGCTTTTAGTATCTCCAATATGGCCGTGCATCTGGATAACTGACCAAACCGTGACGCAAGTGCAAACCCTCTATACATTTTCATAGGATTACCCTTTTTGGTTTCTGCAGAACATGCCTTTTCATAAAATGTCAAAGTTTCCAAAAATGTGTCAAAGTATGTGCAGCTAATGAAGAACTTTTTGACCATAAATAAAGAACATTCTGAAAGTATTATTAATGTTTTTAAAAATTCACTACTTATTTAATATATAAATTATTTATTAAATATTTCATATTATTTTATATAATAAAATATTATTTATTTACTCATCTGTCTATCCATCCATCCGTCCAAGCGTGGAGAAGTAATTTAGGTACAAATTATTTTCTGAATATTTTAAAATATATCTAAAAATATCAGCCTTAATTAATTTTAAACAATAACTGTCACATGACCCTTAAAACAATTGCAAAATCTTGGGAAACAAACCGAGGGATGCCATTTTGTTTTAGTTGGATATTTTGGTGTTTAATATTGCCAAGAGCGTCATAAGACTCCAAATACTACTAGTACTACTTTTGGGGCTACAGTAAATAAACAAAACAATTACCAAACATAAAGTAAGCTTTAATATGCTTTAATCCACTCTCTAAATCCACCTTCATAACAAAGATAAATTCAACAGAAACTCACCTGTTGCAGATGCAGGAGCTTGTGGCGTGTTTGCTCTGGCGCCAGTTGTTTTCCGCGCCAGCGGTTGTTTGCTAGTTTGCTTCGCGATCACACCAGACCCGCTCCGCGTTTTCCCGTCCGGCTCTTTCTGCGGCTCCGAACCCACTTTGACCAACGTGTTGCGAGACTTGGTGAAAGCTGAGGTCACTGAGCCCATCTCTGCCGAACAACCTTCAGCTGACTGAACGTCTGCTTTGGAAACACACTTACACGCTCCATGACTTGGATTTAGCCTCTGTCATCGCTGTCGCGTCCTCATAAAACTACGATACTACGCAAACCGTGTCCTCAGAGCGGTAAAATATGCTCATTCGCCTTCCTCGCATTAGGTTCGGTCTATGTGAGAGTCACTGTCAACTAGAAACGATGAAAACCGGCGGAAATCTCCTGTGCGCTTTCCCGAGAGAACAGCGCGGTCGTCACACGAATAAAGTTAGTTTGGCAAACACGAGTCTCTGGGGTCGAGAGCGTTGAAAACAAGCATCTGTAATTAGTCTGTCAAGTGTATCACATTAATGAAATCCGACGCTGGCGAGCTACAAATATATACAATTACATTCATAATTGTGAGCCTGGACGACAAAACCAGTCTTGAGTAGCACAAAATACCCAAAAATGCATTGTATGGGTCAAAATTATTGATTTTTCTTTTATACCAAAAATCATTAAGATACTAAGTAAAGATCATGTTCCATGAAGATATGTTGTAAATTTCCTACTGTAAATATATCAAAAGTTAATTTTTGATTAGTAATATGAATTGCTAAGAACTTCATTTGGACAACTTTACAGGTGATTTTCTCAATGTTATGTTTTTTTTTTTTTGTTTTTTTTTTTTGCACCCTCAGATTCCAGATGTTCAAATAGTTGTATCTCAGCCATATATTGTCCTATCCTAACAAACCATGCATCAGTGTTTGACCCTTATGACTGGTTTTGTGGTCCAGGGTTACAATTTAAACAATGTTCACAATGGGGGAATATATATTTGGAAACAACATTCTGCATTAGTTCAATATATTTTCCTTGTGTTTGCTTAAGTTATGTTAGACCTTCATTTACTCATAAACTGAAAACCTCCATTCTAAAATAAACAGGGCATTCCCAAATTAATGAATAGACCTTCTTGGCTGGCCTACAAATCGACTTCTAACTGAATATTTTATTGACGTTTGCTTCTGTTGCCCAGAAAAAAAGTGCATAGAAGTACCCATTCTGTCTGAAATAACTCACATTGAACCTAGAGCCCTCGATCTCGATGTGTAAATATGTGTATACGAGTGAAAATGACTGTAAACTGAGATGTAAATGAAATATGATCACTGAGATAGGTGACCCTGGACCACAAAACCAGTTTTAAGTAGCACGGGTATATTTGTAGCAATAGGCAACAATACATTGTATGACTCAAAATGATAGATTTTTTACCAAAATTCATTAGGATATTAAGTAAAGATCATGTTCCATGAAGATATTTTGTAAATTTCCTACCCTAAATACAGGGGTTGGACAATGAAACTGAAACACCTGGTTTTAGATCACAATTAGTATGATATTGGGCCTCCTTTTGCAGCTAATACAACATCATTTCATCGTGGGAGTGACAAATACAAGTCCTGCAAAGCAGCCAGAGGGATTTTGAGCCATTTTCCTCTTGCAGAACAGTGGCCAGGTCACTATGTGATGCTGATGTGGGAAAACGTTTCCTGACTCGCTCCTCCAAAACACCCCAAAGTGGCTCAATAATATTCAGATCTGGTGACTATGCAGGCCATGGGAGATGTTCAGCTTAATTTTCATGTTCATTAAACCAGTCTGTCACCAGTCTTGCTGTGTGTATTGGTGCATTATTATCCTGATACAGAGCACTACCTTCAAGGTACAATGTTTGAACCATTGGGTGCACATAATGAAATTTACACTCTGCTCTAACTGGTGTAATGTACAATAAGTGAAGATTGGGCACCAGACAGCGCAAATATAGCCATGAAACCTCCAATACTATATTGGCGAGTGTTTCAGTTTCATTGTCCAACCCCTGTATATGAAAAGTTAATTTTTGATTAGTAATTTGCATTGCTAAGAACCTTATTTAGACAACTTTAAAGGTGATTTTCTCAGTATTTTGATTTTTTGGCACACTCAGATCCACGATTTTCAAATAGTTGTATCTCGGCCAAATATTGTCCTATCCTAACAAACAATGCATCAGTGGAAAGCTTATTTATTTTATTTTTTTACTTTTTTTTAACTTTTTAGTTAAGATTGTAGAAGATTTAAGAAGCTAAGATTGTAGAGAATGCCGATTTAAAATTCAGTTTGTCCATCACCCAAAGCAGTCATATAGCTTTGGATGACTCAAAATGTAGTGGATGAGTTGTATGGACTACTAGAGCTTGACAGCTCTTTAATCACTGTCTTCTCTACTTGAACGAATAAGTAGCATGGACATTCTTCAAAAATTCTCCTTTTGCATTCCACAGAATGAAGAAAATCATATGCATTTCGAATGACATGGAAGTAAATTTTCACTTATAGGTGAGCTATTGCTTTAAAAATGCTGTTGAGTTATGACATCAAACTCATGTGCCCTCGGTGTGCCTCCTTGGGAGCGAACAGGAACTCGAACATTTGCGTCCAGGGAGTACAAATCTCCATCACTGGAACAAACAGACAGGAACACACATCCTGTCCCACATGAACCGCTAATCGAGGACATGGATGCTCGTCACTCAGAGAAACACTTTGTTTTAAAAATGTCCAGCGGTTAAACTTGAAGATGCAGCTCTTTGATTTGATTTTTTGGTCCACAAGATGGCAGTGATGGGCTTCAATTCAAGACCAGTTCAGGAACTATACAGATCTCAAAACACTTTTGTGCAGTTCCTGGACTAACAGTAATAATACTTTATATTTATTATGCTTTGATATTTATACAAGACTAATCAAGATTCCTGTAGGAATTTCTACCATAATAAAATTCCAAAAGGAATCATGCAAACATAGAATATATAAGAAAATTAAAGCAAATAATGAGGTTCTTTAAAAATACAAACTCTTTTTTGATTGTTTTTATTGAAGCATTCTACTTAAACAAAATCACGTTGGCTCAAAAATCCTATTTAGAAAATAAATGCAGGTTCAGACAATAAAAAGATTCACAGTACGCTAAAGGTCTTGCTGTTTCTCTGCTTGTGTTATTGCTACACTTCCTCTACAGGCTCAGGTATTTTTTGGCTGATATAAAGGCACTCTGAAGCTGGTTATTGCGGGTTGCTCACATTAGGTTTAGTTGATAGTTGGGATATAGAAAGGTGCTGCATTTGGTTGGCTGCAGTGGATGATAGCAGTAGGAGATTTCCTTCATCACTCCAGGTCATCGTGGTTCTGAGTGGACTCATTGATCACCTTAATGGAAGAAAAGAGTGGAAGCGTTCACGAGAGACCCAGAGGAAATCACTGACTTGAAATTAGATTAGATTTATTTAAGGTTCATCGTAGAAACTTACGTAATATTGTAAATTGGAGCAATTCCCAGATGAATGTCAATTACAAAATAAGTTTTTAACAGTAGGTGATTTGAAAATAATAAATAAAACAATGACATTTTGGGGTGAATTTTGGAAGTACTTAACTGTCAATAAAATAATGTCACAATATATTTTTATTTTATTTTATTTTATTTTGGGGTTGTGACCTGGTAAGTATTTTGTTTTTTCAAAACTTTTTACTTCTTGACATGCATAAAAAATAGATTAGATTTTAAGGGAAATATGCTTAATAGTCAATAAAATAATTTCACAGTGCAAAAAATTAATCCTATCATATGCTTATTTTTCATTTCATAGGATTCAAAATAATAATAAAAAGATTTTATTTTATTTTATTTTTTTATTTTGGGGTTGTGACCTGGTAAGTATTTAGTTTTTTCAAACCTTTTTCCTTCTTAACAGACATAAAATAATTAGATTTTGAAGAAAATTTGCTTAATTGTCAGTAAAATAATGTCACAAAGCAAAAAATTAATCCTGTCATATGCTTCGTTTTTATATGATAGGATTAAAAAGATTTATTTATTTATTTATTTATTTTTTTTTTTTATTTTATTTTATTTTATTTTATTATTTCATTTCATTTTGGGGTTGTGGCCTGGTAAGTGATTTATTTTTTTCATACCTTTGTACTTATACACATAACAGTATTATATTTTGGGGGAAATGTGTTTAACTGTCAATCAAATAATGTCACAATGCAAAAAAAGTGAATTATTTTATTTTATTTTATTTTAATATTGTTAGCTGGTAAGTATTAGCTGGTAAGTAAACTTTTTAATGCGCATAAAATAATTCGATTTTGGGGGAAATGTGCTTAATTGTCAATAAAATAATGTCACAATGCAAAAAATAAATTCTATCATATGCTTCATTTTCATATGATGGGTTTATAAATAATAATACAAAGATTATATTATTTTATTTTATTTTATTTTATTTTATTTTATTATTTAATTTCATTTTATTTTGGGGTTGTGACCTCGTAAGTATTTTGTTTGTTTCAAACCTTTTTACTTCTTAACACACATAAAATAATTATGCTTTATATGCAATTATGCATTATATCTTATGCTTTATTTTTACATGATAAGATTAAAAATAAAAAATATATATTTTATCTCATTATTTCATTTCATTTTGGGGTTGTGGCCTGGTAAATAATTAGTTTTTTTTTTTTTTTTTTTTTCAAACCTTTGTACTTAATACACATAAAAGAATTTTATTTTGGGGGAAATGTGCTTAATTGTCAATCAAATAATGTCACAAAGCAAAAACTTGTTCTTATCACATCCTTCATTTTCTGAACGATTAAAATAAAAATAGAAAAAAAAATAAATAGGAAATATTAAATAGGAAAATTAGCATTCATTTATGCATGTATGTTGTGACCTGTACATTTTTTGTGAGATGCACAGTAAGTGATACACTTTACTTTTAAATAATCATAAAACTGTGTGAAAATGCTGTTATAAGTTAAGCATACCTGTCCATCTCTGGTCTCAATGGTCTTAATAAGCACTTTCTTAGTGAATGTATTTTCAATAATAGGCTTCGACTCGAGCATCGTTTCTGTGAAAATGGCAGAGCATCTTCGTTAAACTGCACAAACACATTTTAATATGTTTCATTCTGATATTTATAGGTCACAATGTCTTACCTCTCAGGTTGAAGGTGGAGAAGTTTGGAAGAGGAGTTGAAATTCTACATCCAAGAAAATAAAGTCTAAAATTACTGTGTTGTTTCAGCCCAAAATAAACCATGCACTAATGCATGACGATAATGCACTAAAAGTAGTTGCCATGTTTACCTGCTCTCCTCCCCCTCCAGAAGTTTCCTGTAGGTGGCGATCTCGATGTCCAGGGCCATCTTGACATTAAGCAGATCCTGATACTCACGCAGATGTTTTGCCATCTCGTCCTTCATGTTGTGTATGTCCTCCTCCAGCCGAGTGATATTGTCCTGGGAACTAGATGACTCCATTGCGAAGTTCTCTTCCATCTCTCTCATCTGACGCTCCAGAGACTCATTCTGCATTATTTACATTAAGAACAGATTTAGGAACATGTGATCTGCTACAAATATTAAATACTACTTGCATGCAAAAATAAAATGAAACAGTTAGTTCTACAGCCGGTTTTTGTCTTTCAAGCCAACTGTAAATGTAAGACGCTTACGGTTCCCTTGAGGGCATCCACCTCGCAGGTGAGCGCCTGCACCTGACGTCGGTACTCATTGGCCTCCTGCTTGGCCAATCGTAGAGCTTCATTACTCTTGTTAGCCGCTTCCGTCAGGTCAGTAAACTGACAGTGAAGGAGCACACATATTAGCAAACGCAGGAAAAGGTTGTAAACAAAGTAAAACTTAAATGCAAGAAGAAAAATGAGATGAAAAAGTCTAAAAATTGCTAAAAAATATCAGTGATTTAAGTTAACATCTGAAAATTATGACTTACAGAAGAAAGATAGAGATAGCAAAGAACCCAAAGAGGAGGAGTAATGTTGATAAACAGAAGGAAGCCCTGGTGAAAGGCTCATGTTAAATACCTTGGATTTGTACCAGTCCTCTGACTCCTGGATGTTTTTGGTTGCCAGGTTCTCGTACTGCAGTCGGACGTCTCTCAGAGCAGCTGTCAGATCAGGTTTGGCCATGTCCATATCCACCTGCACCTGCTGGCCCTGGATCTGTGCCTGCAGCTCAGCCAGCTCCTACAGACAGACACAGAGATTCCCGTGTAGTGCTTTCTGAATAGCATCTGTCATATCTGCTTTTTCTTGCGTTGGGATCATACAAACAGAGCTAAATACTGACATTTTAAATAGCTGTTGCCATAATGCTAGGGTGTTGTGTATAGGCATTTCTATGCAGTTTAAGCAGCACATAAATGGTTTTGTCATTTGGTACCTTTTACTTTTATAACTGCTCTTTCAAACATAGTCAGTTTATTATTATTTACCCTTCACCCTTTAAGCCTTGAAATTAAAATATGTAAAAATATGTACTTTAAGATCTCCAAGAAAGAAGTCCTCCATCCTGTGGTTTGTATGTGAAGTTTTCTTAACCCACACTGATAACCCGTGGACTTATAAATGATATGATAATAAATTCTAATATTTATTTTATTAATATTTAATTTTTTCATTTAATTATTATTTATAACAATTAAATTAATAATAATTATTGTACATTTTATTGTAATCAACAATAAATATTGTAATTAATTATTAATACAGAATATAGTTTTATGGCTGCAAATAAGGCACAATTTGTAAATATTTACTTACTATTTTACAGTTTTCTACTAGTTTTTAAGGAAAGGAAGGAAAGGAAAGGAACACTTATAATAAATTAATTACAATAATATCATTTATTAATTTATTCTAATATATAATAATAATTTATATTCTAATATACATGATACAGTTTTATGGTTACAAATTAGACAAATTAAATTTTTATTATTTTACACAATTCTACACTTATTAAATTATTGAATTTATTTATAATTAAATGATTTAATTAAAATTATAAAATGAATTGAATTAATTTTATATACTTTTTTACTGTTTTTCAAACATAATTCAATTTATAATGATAATTATCTTTTTTTATAATAATTTTAATTGAATATGATTATGATTGAAAATTTGACAAAGAAAAATTCAGAATATTTTACAGTTTTACACATATAATTATTAGATTAATAAAATATTACTATTAATTTATTCTAATAATTTACACATAATACAGTTATATAATTGCAAATTAGACAAGGACATTTTTAAATATTTTACACAATTTTACACTTACACTTACAATAATTAAATTAATAATTCTAATATTATTAATCAATAATTAATTTAATAATATATAATAATTGTATTATATAATAATCTAATAATTGTAATATATATATAGAAAACAATTCTACACGTTAATTCATTAATTTAATTATTTATGTAAAATTATAAGAATCAATTTTAATTAATTTTATATGCATAATTGCAAATCAGATTACAGTTTGTGAACATTTTACATGAATTTACACTTACACTTATAATAATTAAATTAATAATGCATCATTTTTATTACATTAATTTGAATTAAATACTTTGTATATACATTATACAGTTTTAAGGCTAAAAATCAGTGTTTTACACAGTTTTATACTAATTATTAATAAAAGTATTATTATTAATTTATTATAATATTTTAAATAATTTATTTATACATAATACAGTTATATAACTGTGAATTAGACAAAGAATGTGATTATATTATATATATGATTATATATTTAACACAATTTTGCATTTTATTCTTACATTAATTAAATTAATAATTTTCTTCAATTTTATTAAAATAATATTATATATACAATATTTACTAAATACATTTTTTGAAACACAAAAATGTAATTCGATTCAAGGTCTACATTTGCTTCTTCTTTTTCTTTGCTGAAGATGCTATATGGGGTTTGGAACTAACACTTCTGTTAACTGATCATGCAGATACTTAATGACTTCAAAACGGCCAAATATTGGTTGATTAATCAGTCTCAATCACTTGAGAGTGTGATGGTGGTAAACAGATGCATTTATCTGCCATTAAATACCTTTTAAAGCAGAATTTCATTACAGGAAATGGAAGCTGTTGCAGTGTATCTCACCTCATCATGGAGCGTTTTGAGGAAGGCGAGTTCGTCCTGAAGAGAATCCACCTTCCTCTCCAGATCCACTCGAGCAAGAGCAGCGTTATCCACATCCTGCACAGTATTAACAACACTAAATGACACAGCACTACTGTATTGAGCACACATGCACAGCAAGTACAGCGTGAAGAGGTCTTTGTGTTTTTAATGAGTATCTGGGCCGGGCACAATGCCCTGCAGTCTGCGTGGCACCATTCGGATGTCTGCTGACAGGACTACCACAGCCCGTATTAGAACCATGAATAAACAGAGGCTTTAACACTCAGACTGTTTTTATGCCTGACACATGCTCTCTCTCGCACACACATATATACAGACATTCCTGCCCTTGGCAGCCGCTTCAGTCACAACAGTTTGCTTTGTCAGGGTCTGCTGGTCTGCTGGAAGAGCAATCAGCAGCGATGGAGATTTCCCAGAGCTAATGCCAGAGACAAAGACATTCGGCTCATGTCACACACTGAGCCGTTTCTCAAACACAGACCCAAACCAGAACCTCCAGCAGTTCCCAAATTAAATAGACTGAATAGAGAAATATAGCTGCAAGCAACAATTAGTTTGGTCATAGCACCCCCTGTGGTGGTTTCAGGAAATGTATTTATAACTTTGGAAGTTTCTGTTTACCATTTGAAAGTTGGTAAGATTTTTATATTTTTGAAAATAGTCTCTTATACTCACCGAGGCTGCATTTATTTGATTAATAATGCAGTAAAAACAGGAACATTGTGAAATATTATTACAATTCAAAACACCTGTTTTCTGTTTGAATATACAACTGAGGTCAAAGGTTTAGAATCTGCAAAATGCTATTTTACCAAAATAAGAGGGATCATACAAAATGCATGCATTTTTTTATTTAGTACTGATCTGAATAAGATATTTCACATAAAAGACATTATATGGTCCACAGGAGCAAATAATAGTTGAATGATCCACAGCTGTTTTTGTTTAGTTATAGCTATTCATGAATCCCTTGTTTGCCTTTAACAGTTACAATGCTTCCTGTTCTTCAGAAAAAAAACCTTTAGGTCCCACAAAATCTTTGTTTTTCAGGATTTTTTGTGTATTTGAACCCTTTCCAACAATGACCGTATGATTTTGAGATCCATCTTTTCACACTGAGGACAACTGAGGGACTCATATGCAACTATTACAAAAGGTTCAAATGCTCACTGATGCTCCAGAAGGAAACACGATGCATTAAGAGCTGGGGGTGAAAACTTTTTGAATTTGAAGATTAGGGTAAATTTGACTTATTTTGTCTTCTGGGGAACATGTAAGTATTTTCTGCAGCTTCTGAAGGGCAGTACTAAATTAAAAATATATATATATGATATTTAGGCAAAATTAAAAGAAGTTTTCACCCCCGGCTCTTAATGCATCATTTTTCCTTCTGGAGCATCAGTGAGTGTTTGAACCTTCTGTAATAGTTACTGAGTCCCTCAGTTGTCCTCAGTGTGAAAAGATGGATCTCAAAATCATACAGTCATTGCTGGAAAGAGTTCAAATACACAAAAATGATGAAAAAAATAAAAATTTGTGAGACCTGAAGGATTTTTATAAATTCAACTATTATTTTCTCTTGTGGACTATATTTAAACGTCTTTTATGTGAAATATTATATTCAGGCCAGTACTAAATAAAAAATAACATGTATTTTGAGTGATCCCTCTTATTTTGTTTGGTAAAATAATTAACATTGTGCAGATTCTGCAAGGTGAATGTAAACTTTAACTGTATTTTAAAATATAATTTAATCCTGTGATGCAAAGCTGAATTTTCAGCATCATTACTCCAGTCTTCAGGGTCACATGATCCTTCAGAGATCATTCTAGTATGCTGATTTGCTGTTCAAGAAACATCTTACTGACCACAAATTTTGAATGGTAGTGTAGAAGATCGCTATTCTAAAAACGCAAGTTCACGTCTCATGCGTGTTTCTGTGAGCTCAGTCATGCACCCAAATGCAGAAATTACACAATGTTACCAATTTATCTCATCCTATGTTGCTCAAATTTGTTCATCTACATCCTGAAAACTCCTCCCAAGGGTTAAGTGTTGCAACAAGTATTACCATACCTCTGAAACTGTTAACAGCAGTTGCGATACCATCTTTAACAATTTGCATCAGCAAAGACCTCTTGAAATAATTTCCTGCAAACAGTTGCTGTTTTTTATGCCTGGTCCATCTAACAGAATTATTTACTCTATACTGTAGATTCATTTAACACATTTGAAATATAGGTTATTTGTTTCTCAAAACCATTAGTTTTAAAGACTACCATGTTTTACCTGTCTGTAACTTCTCATGCTGTTCTCTGCATCTTCTCGCTGAAGAATCTCATCCTGGAGTCTGGAAATGACAGACATCAATAAAAAACAGTTTCTTTTCAACTGTTCTCCAATGCAGAATAGTTTATCTCAGCATAGTATTATTATACTACTTTGGCTCCAATAAGTATTTAGACATTTGAAATGTTTTAATTGCAGTAGATCACAAATCATAAAAAATGGCAAGTGCAAACAAAAAAATGATGCTAGAGCTGGTGTCTGACATCCACAAAGTTTGCAAATATGTTTGTCTTCATTCTGCACAGGGTAAATCAAGGCTAAAGGCCCCTGAGGTATAAGGGACTATTGATTTTATATTTTCCAAAACACTAAAAAGCAAACACCACCACAACACTTTCCAAAACACTAGTCTGTCACTTTGCACTGCACAGTTATCCTGATGCATAAGGTCACTGTGTGCAGTTACAAAAAATAACTGATGTGAATTAATTTATATTTAATAACTTTTGAATGTAGATTTATTGCAACATATTGGATGGTTACTAAAATAAGACAAATTAGGACTTTCTTTTACTACATATATTATTTTGTATATTCAAAATGTCTTTTTTTATTATTTTGAATGGGAATTTCCTTTTTTACAAAGAATTTCTATCTCAAAAGTATTTGTATATGTAACGAGAAATTTTGCAAGATCACTGTTGCACCTAGAATTTCTAAAAGAAAAAATTTGATTTTTAATCAAAACAACTTCCTGTTATTATTTTATCTCGAACATTATTCAATAAAAGGGAAGTTTTTCACAATCTTCCTACACTTTGCTCCCAAAACAAGTACTTTTTGCTTATTTTTTTTAAATCTATTGCTTATTTGTGAAATGTTTCACTTAAAATGTTTATATTTAACATACTGCAGATAATATTTGGTTTGACATTCGATATGATCTAATATTTTAATACTTTTTGGGAGCCACCCCAGCTAATAGAGAATGTTTTTAAAACGTTCTAGTAAGGTTCTCTCAAAGTTATGAACAAATGTTCTTCTAGTGACTGTAATAAAACATAATTTAACATGTCTTTAAAAATGTTCTCAAAATGTTAGCAAACTTTATATATAGGCTAGCTAGTTTCTAAAACTTTTTAGATGTTGCTCATCTAACTTTTTTTTAATCAAACCAGGCTACCCGTTTCAGAACTTTCAGAGAACATTCAAAAAGTAACATTCAAATAATGTTTGAAAAATAGAATGTGTTCTTAATGGAATGTTTCATGTGCATAACCCACAAAAAAACGTTTTTTAATTTAAATTTTAAATTCACTTTTCGAACGTTTACAGACAATACAGAGAAATCGTTGTCATAACTTAATGGGAACGTTAGAAAAACATTCTTATATCATTTTTGTTAGCTGGAACTCTAGCAAGGTTCTCTCAAATTTAAACAAACGTTCTTCCAAGAACGTTTACTCAAAATGTTAATACAAATACTTATTTTCTGAAACGTTTTAGTTGGACGTTCGTCTAACTTTTTTCAAATGCAACTTGTTTCAGAATGCTAAGGGTACATTCAAAAGTAACATTCCAAAACGTGTTAAATTCACAGAACATTCAGAAATGATGTTTTCATAACTTTACGTTAGAAAACAATCTTAGAACAATTTTTGTTACTTCTCTCTGAGTCGCTCCAAATCGTCTGCCAGGTTGTCTCGCGTCACTTCCACGCGTGCTTTCTCGGTAGTGAGTTGGTCCACCTGTCGCCTCAGGTCTCGCATCTCCTCCTCATACAGATCCGTGATGCGGGACGATCTCTGGCCCCGCAGCTGCTCCAGCTCCGCAGACAGGATCTTGTTCTGCTGCTCCAGGAAACGCACCTTCTCGATGAAATTGGCGAAGCGGTCGTTCAGCGACTGCATCTGCGCCTTTTCATTCAGCCGGTTCGCCTTGAATTCAGTGTTTAAGGCGTCCGAGAGGTTAAAGTCCAGAGTCTCAGAGGTCAGTCGTGGCATCGCCACGCTGCTTCGGACTCTGGAGCTCTTCGACGCGTAAATGACCGGCGTCGAGGAGACGCCGAAAGACACCCGAGAGCGCACGGAGCTGGAGCTCTGACTTCTGGAGAACGAGCTGCTCCGGCTCGCCTCTCCAAAGCGCTTTTTGTAGGAGGAGGTAGACATCGTAAACTTTAGAAGTTGTTGCTCTGCGCACCGTTTCTCTCTTCAGGAACTGTCCCAAACAGAGAGCGACAGTCTGAGAGGAAGCATCATTTATAGTCAACTCGTTATGCAAGTCACATTTGAGTGACACTAGCAGAACCCTATTGAGGCTGAGAGAGTTTGGAGTTATTTTAATGTTCTCCGCCTACTAAGGAAATAAACTAATGCAATTAATTGTAAAAAGAAATAATGTCCTTTTTCATATAATGGCATGTTGAAATTTATTTCACTAAAGTCAAACATACATTTATTTGTTTGTTTGTTACTTAAATATTTGTAATTGTTAATATGTTTTGTTTTATTTGTTTGTTTGTTTGTTATTTAAATATTTGTAATTGTTAATATGTTTTGTGTTTTATTTTTGTATTTATTTTATTTGGTTTAGTTAGCCTGTTATACAAAATATTCAGAACCAAGCTTGTTACCTTGAATGTTATCGAGATCACTGTTGAACTTCAGGTTATTTTTATTCAGTACACCATGTATTATCTTTAAAAATATGTTTTGTTTTATCATGCCTAAACTATCCAAGCTCCAGCTGAAGGTCTTTGCACTAAACATTATTAATTTGTTTCTGAGCACTACTTGTGACCTTGCAGTATCTGCAAAATGCATGGTATTTTTTAATTTAGTACTGACCTGAATAAGATTATATACATAAAAGACGTTTACATATAGTCCACAAAAGAAAATAATAGTTGAATTCATAAAAATGACCCTGTTGGGGTCAAATGACTTGGGGGGGGGGGGTGAAAACTTTTGAACGGAATGAGGATGTGTATATTTTTCTTATTTTGTCTCAATATCTTATTTTTTTCATTTAGTACTAATCTTCAGAAGCTACAAAAGATACTTACATGTTCCCCAGAAGACAAAATACCCTGATCTTCAAATTCAAAAAGTTTTCACCTCCGGCTCTAAATACATTGTTTTTCCTTCTGAAGCATCAGTGAGGATTTAAACCTTTTGTAATAGTTGCATATGAGTCCCTCAGTTGTCCTCAGTGTGAAAAGATGGATCTCAAAATCATACAGTCATTGTTGGAAAGGGTATTAAGAAATAAGTGTATGTAAACTTTTGAATGGGGTAATTTTTATGAATTCAACTGTTATTTTCTGTTGTGGACTATACAGTATGTAAGGATTATTTATGTAAAATTCAGGTCAGTACTAAATAAACTGGACCGGACCGCTGCCAAAACATGCATTTTGTATGATCCCTTTTATTTTGGTAAAATAATTAACATTTTGCAGATTTTGCAAGGGGTATGTAAACTTTTGACTTCATTTGTAGCTTAGAAAGTTGCCTTACAAATTACACACACTGTAACACATGTAACAAATTACACATCTGTAAAACACATCCTGTAAATACTAATGTTGTGTCAGTATATTCTGTGAGCACTTACTGAAAATGTTTACAATAATTATGTCAAGCTGACCTAGATAGGCAACAGAAATCTGTTGCACAAACCACCGACCTGCTAAATTTCACAGGTCATTCACCACAGGCCTTTCATATTTTGGCGAGTCTTAACATTTTTGTTCCTGCTATTTCAAGAACTATTTTAACCTGTAAAGTGAGGCCGCAGTAGAAGACAAGAGAGATCACAGCGGTTGTTTACAGCCACTTCATCCAAAATGAATCATCCAGTTAAGAAAGAAACAGACACTTGAGCTGCACAAACGTCATTAGAGGTCATTCTTGAGCTTTTTTGGAAGCTGGAACTCTTGGAGAGCTAATTCAATATTGCTGGTCAGGGAACATGTTCGCCTGTTATCATGGTCTTTCTCAGGCCTTGCCTTACAATTAAACTTCTACATTAAATTACATATTTTTTGTACACTAGATAACAGTAGTTGCTAGCTGATTACTGTAGTTAGATATTTAGCCTGTAGCCAGACTAACAGACAGATGCTATACGGCAAATGGTGTTATTTTTTATAAGGCTGAAAAGCTCTTTTGTTTTACCTCCCGTGATTTTGAGCAACTGATCATCATGTCCTATTTCTCTGGGAGCTCAAGTCCTTGTCCCTAGAAAATAAGGAAGGAAAGAGTTCAGTTTTCCGTGAATGTGCGAGACTTCCGGTTCATTAGCCGCTCTAGGGAAAAAAGAAGAATAACAAAGTGCAGTAAACGGTAAAACCGTTTGCAATACAAACCAGTGTTTTCATAATTAAGATAGTACATTAAAATAATATGGTTAGACACACCAGTTTGCAATATCAAGCAGCAAAACGACAGATCTTTATCTTTTGTACAGATAAAAAAACACGGTAAAATAAGGTGGGTATCACGCTTCCATATTCAGATCGGTTACTTTGCGCTACTTTACGTTAGTTATTTAGAATAATGTGAGGGGATGACCGTGTACCTCAAAGCAATGGTAAGAAAACTCGTTTTTCTATTTTGTTTATCCCGCGCGATGCACGCAAAAACAAATACAAACAAATTCAGTGCGTCAGGCAGTTCAATTTCACGAACAAATGACTCTTACGAGCCGAGTGTTGGTAGCGAATCAATATCTTGCAGTGCAACCAGCGTATTTCGATTAAAGAACAAATGACTCTTATGAGCCGAGTCTTTGCAGTGAACCAATTACTTGCAGAGCAACCAACGTATCTAAAACATATTTCGTTTTTTTGTGATTGATTGTGTTTAAAAAATGTATTTTTGTATTTTTTGTAAAAAAATGTATTTTTAAAAAAAAAAAAAAAAAAAGCTTTTTACATGTATTTATTTTACATTTTATTTTTGTAGTTTTTGTTTTTATGTATTTATTTTGGGTTTATTCTAATGTATTACGAATGTATTTTTAAATCTTACAAAATGCACTTAGCCGACATAGCTTACTCATTTTGCTATTATAATGTGTTTTAGTGTTGAATGCAAATTATTTGTGTAATATGTTACTGATTATTAGGAAGGGAATGTGATTTGGAAAAAAAAAAAAAACATCTCTTTGCTATATAGTTGTTTCATGATTTTGTTAGGGAACTGAGAAAGGTGTTGGTTACAGTAAAACCTTCTTACAGTGTTCTCATAAAGATTTCATGCAGAGAATGAGTTTGGCACACTTTATTCTCAACAGCACCACTGAGGAATAATAAGGCTGAGAGGTCTTTGTTTAGGTCGTCATGGCGACTCAGGAGGGCGATGGAAGGGTTCCAGGATCGCAGAGGGCTAAAGAGGGCTTGACTAGTCTATAAAAGAGCAGCAGATTTGTGTCTGCATGTGTGTCTACATGTTTACTGTAAAAAAGAAACCTTGAACTTACAACGCCAGAAATCACTCCTTTCTGTCCGCCTCAGTCCTTCATGTTTTTGCTCACATTTGCACCTTTTGTCTGGTCGCCCGTAGTCCTTTTGTTTAGTACTGTGTTTGTGTAAATCTGTTGCCAAGCAGAGGGATGGATATTTTAAAGCTTAGGCTACAGTTGAAGAAAAGGTCTAAAAAAGTACCAGTTTTTTAATATTTAACATTATAAAACAAAGGTATACTTTTAAGTATCTTGGAGTAGGCTACTTAAATGTCTTGTCATATGCGAATATGCACAGTTGTTACATGATGAAAATATGACATATAAATTTAAAAAATTACAGTATCTTACAGATGACATGGACAAAATATCAAAAAAAAAAAAAAAAAAAAAAAAGTTTGGCATGTAATGTATAAAAATTCTAGAATGTCCATTCCAGTTTATTTATTTATTCCCATCTTCAATTTAATTTTAGTTTAGTAATTTTTTTTTGGTCTTTTTCTTTTTATATATATATTTTTTAGTGTTTTTTTTTTGTTGTTGTTGTTGTTGTTTATGTAGTTTTATTAGTATTTATTTTAGTTTTAATTATTTAAGTACATCAAGTGAAACAATTAAAATGAGAAACGTTACAATGGCAACTAGCTAAAATAATAATAAAAAAAGTTTAAGTTTTATTTTTTATTTTATTTCAGGTTATTTATTTCAAGTATTATTTATATATTTGTTTTAAGTTTATTTTGATTAAATATAATAACCCCGTCAATTTCAAACCGCATATTTTTAAATCGTTGTTTACCTTGATTTACATGACAATTGAATATCTGTCAGTGACAGCTGTGTTTTTTGCTTTCAAAATGCCAGGAGCAGATGGTTTGTTAATCATACAACTAACCTGAACTGCTCAAAGATGATGAACTACTCTGTTTTGACTCTACAATGGGTTTGCAATAGTGATCGTATATTTAAAACATGGATTTTTCTAATAGTAGGTGATACTTTATTATTTATTTTTATGAGAACACTTTTGCTGAGAGTAAAGCTTCATCCTTCTTCATTGTTCAAAACATTTTCTGCATACTTCTGCATACAGCAAGTCCAATCAGTTATTCATCAATACAGAAAGTGTATTTAAGCATAGCAAACATACTGTATATATATGCAGGCTTGAAATGAGAGAAGACTGCATGAATCCTTTCTGCTTGAATTTTAAAAAGCACAAGGCAAGAAATATCATGTTAAACCACTAACAAGACACAGATGAACACTATTTCTTTATACTGAACAAAGTTTGTATTGTTTTTTTAGAAGACTTGCAGATAAGGTGTCTGACATCATCTGCTTAACCCCAGGCTGTTCTGGGGTCAGTAGATCACTTCCTTTAAACTGCTTTCTGCAGAGAGTCACAGCATGAGTGCTTGAGCCTGTGCACACCGGCTGGAAGTGTCTTCAGCTGTGCTTGTGAAATGCTGACATACACTGCAGGGCTGAATGGGGTTATCCAGGCAGAAGAGAGTTAGAATTCACTGGCTTTATGAGCTGCAAGAGAGACGGATACGGCGCATGCACAAATACACACCCATGCCAAACACGGATCACCTATAGCTTCCTGTTTTGGATTGTGGTCTAACATCTTAAAAGTGCATGCCTTCACTGTATATCAGTGTATATTACATTAGCCTGAATTATTTTCCATGCATTTACAGCTCAAATGGCAGAGTGGAAAACTTTATAGCTTTTTAGATCCCAGAAGGCTTTATGTCTGTTGTTGTTTTGCAATCATGTTTTATGGAATCTGTGTAGCTTTACAGTCTTATTTTTTCATTAAAAAGCAATGGCTGTGATCTGTGATCTTTATGCACCTTAGACAGTGATAAAAAGTACGTTTATACTAAATAGTGTTTTGTCGCCCCTTAGTGGCTACTCATATTTCTCTTGATTGAAGCGTGTCAGAGTGCAAATGTTGCCATGTGATTTCTCATTACACAATCAGGTATTTAATAGCTTTTTAATCATTGCAGAATATCCCAATTGGTGTCAAAACAAGCCTTTTATCGACTCCTATTGCAGGTGCTTAATCAAATTCCCTTGTTTTGGTAGCAGCTGCCTTCTGAAGACAGTTTAAAAGGAAATGCTAAACCACAGCATGTCACTAGACACCATTTGTTTCAGTATTAGTTACTTAGAAACAGTTTTGTTCTTAATTACCAAAGGCCTCCACTAATTGCCCCGGGGCATAATTATTCTTTGTGAAATTATGTAGATTTCACATTTCTATTCAAAATGTTTTATAAAAAGGAATATTTTTTTTGTATATCATATTCTAATAAAGCATTTTCTTATTTTTACTCCTGTTTGATTTTTAAAATTCAGTTTTATTTGATAAAGCGCATTTTAACTAACTGTTTTTAACAAACTGAGATTATAGCGTGAACACTCTTCAAAACCTCTCCTTTTTGTTCCACTTAAAAATAAAACATTAAAGTTTGGAAACACATCAGGGTAAATACCTCACATGTGAGGTAATGCTAACAAGAATTTTATTTTTGCCTGTACTAGCCCTTTAAGAACCGTCCACCCCTCTTTCATATATGTTTCAGCGCCTCGCGGCGCCTCGCTGAGCTGCTGGACTGTACCACTTTCACCCGCAGAGGGGGGAACGCGAGATCTCATTAACTTCAGCACCTGGACAGCGACCGTCCCGGAAACCCTCTTTCTGGTGAAACAATGCGAGCATTCAGTGGAACGATATTCCTCCAAGACACGCTTTGACAAACAATGCGAATTCCGAGACCTTTTCTTGCTGGCTAATATAGAAAGGTGGCTGTATTGCGCACCTATATCTCGCAGAAACAGCGCCAGTCCCGAGGCTTCCCTTCCGTGCAGGGAGGGTGCGAGTGAAGGAAGGACAAAACGCCGCGGTTCTCTTTGTTTACATCGGAATAAAAGTGAGAATGCGACGGATTGTCGGACCGGAGCTGCCGCTGATATTGTGGATATGGAGTGTTTATATAAAGCTCAGCGCAGGAGCCCGTGAGTACATGAATGTGTGTGTATATGGATGTATGTGTGTGTTCAATGAGCTTATTATGCGTCAGCATGTGACTCTTCATCTATTCAATATAAACACTTTATTAGGTTACACTTTCAAAAGGTTAGCTGAAAGAGAATAAAATAGAGTGATTTAATAGATCACGCACATAGGTTTATTAAAAAAAAGACCTCAGAAGTTGATTTATGCATGCCATATGGTCGTATGAGATTTCATGCTTTAATGCTCTTCTGGTTGCATGGGAGCACCATGGGAATATCAGGGTTTTGCTGTTCGGTTGTCTGCCTATGTGGGTGTTTCGTAAGATTTGATTATAAAATACTATGCTCAGTTGGTGTAGTAGGTGCTTGTTTGGGCTCTTAAAAAGTTAGAGCATATCTGTCTTTTCAAAGGCATCATGATTATATCATTGTAAAAATGCAAAGTTGTTACCTTAAGGAATTAATTCGAACTAATTTAACTCTTTAAATTACTTTCTTTATGCGATGCACTTATGTTTAGTTTTTACACTGTGGTAGTGATGTGATAAGCTTCTTTCTTGCTTGCTTTCTTTTTGACTCAAAGTCCTGCTGTGGTCAAGTATTGATGCTGTAGTCAGTTTTCCTCTGGCTATTATAGATTAGTGGCGTATACTGATGTAGAATACAGGTCAAAGCTGTCTGAAAAAAATGTTCTGCAGCAATAACATGTAGCCTCATTTTCTGCTTGGGGTAACACATTAATAAATAATACCTAAAGAGATATGTGGTCATGTTGGCACTTTTAATACAGTATAAACTGTTAAAAAAAAAAAAAAAAAAAAAGTGTTATAAATAGATAAGCACTAGAACCCAAACCTGCATCACAGAAACCTGAGATGCACCAGAAGACAACACGAGTCGAGTGCCACCCAAGGTGGATTCGTTTGCTGCCAGTTCATTCATCTCAGGCTATTATGTAAAACTGAAATAGAATCTAAATTTGAAGATTTCTACACAGACCTTGCAATAAATAAGCTAACCTAAGCTCCAGTTTTTACACTGAGGCATTTTACAATGAAATTAGTGTCTCGGTTGGTCACAGAATCTTATATAACCACCATGGCAACACTTTCATGAAAAATGAGAGCAATCACACACTTATAAACTAAATACAGCAGCCAACAGTAAAACTTTTGACCATGAGTGATTAGTGCTGCAGGTTGCACATTTTGTACTGTAGAAAAAGTCCATTAAACTATGAGCATTTTAGTCGTCAGATGGTGTATTTCAAGAGGATTTTTTAAGGCAAAAATTAGTATTTTGACTTTTAGGCCAATCCTTTCCTCATTGTGGCTCTAATATGGTGAGTTTTGGATGCCATTGGGAAAATTCAGCTATTTTTTTTTTCACTCATCATCATGTTGCTCAAATCTGCATGACTTTCTTTCACCTTCAGAATACAAAACAGGATTGCCGATTGCACAAAACAACATTGGACCCCATTGACTTTCATTACATGCACAAAAATCACACCATATTTTAGAACATCTTCCACAGAAGAAAAAGTCATATCAGTTTGTAACGCCTATTTGCAATTAAATACGTTGTTTTTTATATAATTCATCGTTATTCTGACTGTGGCAATAAAACATTTATGAAATGCACCTGACTGTGCTCTGTAATACAGACAGAGACTAATATGATCTCGTCGAGCTCTTCTATTGGCTGTTGCAGCGCCTCTAGATCCACGCCGCTGTGTTTTGTGATGCTAATGAGGAAGCTCATTTAGATTCGGGCACCTGCCATCTTGATTTGTCAAAGCGCGTGCCGCCCCCTGTCATCTCACCCCTCCCCCAGTCACCAGGAACCTCCCTTTGTCCACCGGAGATGGACACGAGTGAACAAAAGCCTGTGTGTGTTCCAAGCAATGAGGATAAAAAGCACACACACCCCCTAAGCACTTCACGCTCCGTATATATAATGCCACACCTTCAGGGGTTGGTAAGGTTGGCGGTTATTTTGGTTAGTTGGTTGGTCTTAAACAAGGTGGGTGTTTAGTCAGTGGTTCATCATAGGAGAGGTAGAGCAGTGTTTATGACAACAGAAGACACTAGATGAACTGTCTTTTTTGTAAAGTTTTTCTTTAAAGGTATCATAAATTATTGACTAAATTAAATTATGTCATAAATTGAAAATGTCAGTTTGCGTAAAGAAAAATAATTATTTTTAGGAACTTTTTAAACATTTATTTATGTCATATAAGATAGATTAAATTGAATTATTTTATATAAATTAAAGATTTCGGTTTGCATAAAGAAAAACAAATATTTTTAGGCCCCTAAGCATTTATTTATTGTTTGTTTGTTTGTTTGTTTGTGACATTATTTTCATGATATTTAAGCACCCCAGTTCTCTTTACTGCAATATATTGTATAACAGTTTGTATAGTAATACATTAAATAGAAATTAAATTACAGTAATAAGAATCTAGTAAAACAATTTAAAAATAATGCCATTTTTTTTATTAATGTATTGTAAATAATGTAAATAATGTATTGTATGATGTTTGATTAATTAATATTAATTAAAAATAATTAATTAAATATTATATTATATTATATTATATGCAGTCTATCATTTAAATAAGTATTCATTATACATTAATACAAAATGGTACTTTTTTACTGCCTTTATGCTGACATAAATAAAATAATTGTCTAACAGTTTTTTACAGAAATGCAGTACATAGAAATTAAATTGCCGTAATGAGAATCTAGTGAAACAATTTAAAAATAATGACAAAAAATTAAAATAAATGATCATTGTATTGTAAATAATGGTGTTTAATATCTATGCTGTCTATCATTTAAATTAATAACTATTAACCATTATATATTAATACAAAATGGTAGTATTTTTTACTGCCTTAATGCTAATGTAAACAAAATAATTGTATATAATAATTGTATTTTTAACAGTAATACAGTACATAGAAATTAAATTAAAGTAATGATCTAGTGAAACAATTGAAAAATAATGACAAAAATTAAAATAATTAATTAATGTATTGTAAATTATATATATAATTTTAGAAATATTATGATTGTAGAAATATATATTGTGGAAAAATTACAGTAGTAATTTTATTTTATTTAAATCAGCATAGAACTATAAATATGTATTTATACAATATGGTACTATTTTTACTGTTTTTTGGGTAGCGTTTTTTTACTTATTTATATTTTAAAAACATTGTATTACAGCCTTTTTTCTACTAAGGAATACGTAAAATTGCAGTAATGAGAATCTAGCGATAAATTTTAAAATATCTGAAGTTCAGATTCTGAACTGATTACAGAGCTGAGAATTTGGGGCAAAATGTGCTTAATTGTGGTAAAAAAATAAATAAAAAAATAAATAATAATAATAATAATAATGTCTCAATGCAAAAAAACTAATGGTCCTAAAATAGAGTTAATTTTCTATAAAATCTTATTTTATTTGTTTTTTCTTTGTATTTTTGGCTGAGAAGTGTGACCTGGGCTTGTTCTTATGAGATTCGCCCCCTTATGCCTCTAGGTATAAAGCCTTCATTTACTCCTCCCTGTCTGATTATCAACATGCCCCGTGAATCTGAATCACAGTTCCACGCCGGGACACGTGGACGACACAAAGCCTTCCGGCGGGACCTCCTCCCCATCCAGGCTTTGAGAGCTCATGTTTTCAATCAAATCCCAATTTATGAACAATCCCCCATGAACCCGTGAGCAGATGTGGTTTGGAGAGCTAGAGGAGGCAAACAAAGGCCATTTGTGATGACCCGTCAACACATTAATTCAAGATGGGACTGTTGATTGCAGCTTCATAATTGACATCTTACGCCACAAGAGGTAATTAAACATGTTGACTTAGAGCAGATGCCAGGCTCAAATGAGCAGAATTTAACCATGAGTAAAACAGCTTTTAGTGTCTTAATACTCACTTTATGGAGTTTCAATGGGACGATAATTTTAGGAAAATTGTTTGTGCTTCACAGGGAAAAAATGCTGTCCTTAATTAGTATCTTTGTCTTGTTTTTCAGTAGAAATATCTAATTATGACCATAAATTCTAAGCAAAATTTCATTTTTCTGACTTTTTTTAAAAAGTTATTTTAAAGACTTTATTAACTTCATTAAAAATTTAAATTGCATTCTTTTGAACCTTAAATGTAGAGGTTGTAGGCTGTATAGAACATACTCATAAACTTTGTTTTAAGCTCATTCACAAGCTACTGAGTGTCCCAGCACACCCACAGATTTCCTACAAACTGTCTGATGCATCCTGCTCACAAAAATGGTAAGAGCTTTCCAAAATCACAAGCTTTTTATCTGTCCTCTGAGACGGAAAGTTGAGTTTGCAAGGTAACAGGCTGCAACAGAGCGCTTCGGAAGAGCAGCTACTGTAGTTTGGCAAAGTCTGCAAAAGTCTCTGCAAGACTACGGCAGAGTTAGGCATGAAATATTAAAGATATTTTCTCTCGAAGGGAGGACGATCTGCATTCTTCCGTTGGTTCTGTCTTACTCTCATGCGTGTTTAGTTACTGAAAACTTGTGTTTTAAAAATCAGCAGGAATTATACA
The DNA here is from genome assembly GCA_036247105.1 of Cirrhinus mrigala. Taxonomy (NCBI): domain Eukaryota; kingdom Metazoa; phylum Chordata; class Actinopteri; order Cypriniformes; family Cyprinidae; genus Cirrhinus; species Cirrhinus mrigala. The sequence continues at coordinate 36,629,886 of CM070008.1, read as the reverse complement.
TTTTACTATGTGCTGATAAAGTGCACTTTCCTGCAGATGTTGAGCAGTTAGTATCAGGTTATAATGGAGTATATTGTTACAAACCTGTATGCTGTTATTTTTCTCTGTGAAACGCAACAAAAAAGCACATTGAAGCAGGTTGGATTTGAGTAATATAACATCATAAGTTCCTGAAGTATCTTTTAATCAGACATCATGACATCAAACCTGCTCCGTATTTGTTTAGAGAGCATGATTACTTAAAATAACAGCAGCATCATATGCATGACAAACAGCTTTCTTATGTTACAATTTCCATGTGTTCACCTCTCATAATATCTTAAACTTTGGTGGCTTTTCATTCAGTGCTAAAGTGCAAATGGAAAACCTCTACGTCTTCCTGTTTCAGCTGGACTAATAATGGCCATAGGGGCTAATGCTTGAATAAATATGTCAGTATTCATTAAATCATGCAGCGTTTGTCTCCTAAATTTTATCTCCTTTTGGCATTGATCGGTTCCTCCAGGTAATTTCATAATTACATTTTCCTGGTTTCTGTTAATGCAGGTATCAGCAAGCAGAGGAAATCAATGAAATAAGATATTGTTATTAAGATCATCAATATGTAATTATATAATGCTTGTTTCTCTAATTACTAATGTGTCTGGAGGTGTTTGCCAGCAGGTATTGTTTGTTCAGGATTTGTCAACTGTATAAGCCATTGCTGTAGCTGTAGCTGTATTGTGATTGTCAAATAGTTTGGCAGATAATTAGATTGATGAATGGGAATCTCACTAATGCATTCATCAATAGGTAAAGGACACTTGGTAGCACTATGGTTGCTAGGGGTTCTTGGTGGTTGCCAGGTGCACAAATTGAGGCATTCATATAGTCCAAGTGGTGCATTATTAGCTACATGTTGAATAGTTAAGGTAACACAAGCAACAAGCAATGCAAGTGAACACTAAGTACTAATTATATAAATAAATGCTCAGTAGGAGTGTTTTGTGGACTGATAGAGTGATTTAAGCACTATAGTCTAAACTACCGCATCTTGAAGCAGTTGTTTGAAGGCCACAAGGCAGAAACAGAAGCATTAAGACAACAATAGAAGCTCTTTGAGAGGCTTACGCATCATTTCAGGTCATTTACAGATGAGAACGGTGTTTTGTCTGAGCCACTCGCCTCTAAACATTACTGGTTTCTCCTTGAGCCTGCAGTTTAAATGAAGCTGCTGTAAGTCAGAGATCAGAATCAGAAACAGAATCAGAATGAGCTTTATTGCCATGTATGTTTACACATACTAGGAATTTGTTGTAGTGACAGAAGCTCCACAGTGCAATAGAGTGACAGTGATAGGACCAGACACGATAAAAGACATAATAAAAAAGAACAATATGCAATTATACAAGACAGACAATGTGCAAAATAGCAATAACTTTACAATATACAAAATAAACAATTTACTATGTACAGATACGTAAGGTGCAAATTTGAAGTGTAAATAAATATGTGTGTTAAATAAATAACTGGGTAAATGAATGTATAATAGTGTTGTGTGTTCCGTGTTTATTGAAGGCCATTTAGATTTTGAGTATTTTATCTGCTGTTTTCAGATCTAACATCTATCGATCTATCTGTCTATCCATCTATCTATCTATCTATCTATCTATCTATCTATCTATCTATCTATCTATCTATCTATCTAAATATCTTTCGTTCTATCATTCCATCATTCTGTCTATCATTCTGTTTGCCGTTCTATCGTTTTATTTATTGTTCTATCGTTCTATCTACTGTTTGTTCTGTCGTTCTATCTATCGTGTGTTCTGTCTATCTATCTATCTATCGTTCTATCTATCTATTGTTCATTCACTCTATCATTCCAGCGTTCTATCATTCTATCTATCGTTCTATTTGTCGTTCTATCATTTTATTTATTGTTCAGTTGTTCTATCTATTGTTTGTTCTGTCATTTGTTCTATCTATCTATCGTTTTATCGTTCTGTCTTTCTACTGCTCTATCTATCGTTCTGTCAGTTGTTCTATCTCTCTCTCTATCTATCTATCTATCTATCTATCTATCTATCTATGTCTATTGTTTTATCGTTCTGTCGTTCTACTGCTTTATCTATCTATCTATCTATCTATCTATGTGTATCTATTGTTTTATCGTTCTGTTGTTCTACTGCTCTATCTATCTATGTATCTATCTATTGTTCTGTCAGTTGTTCTGTCTATCTATCTATCTATCTATCTATCTATCTATCTATCTATCTATCTATCTATCTATCTATTGTTTTATCGTTCTGTCGTTCTACTGCTCTATCTATCCATCTATCTATCTATCTATCTATCTATCTATCTATCTATCTATTGTTCTGTCAGTTGTTCTATCTATCTATCTATCTATCTATCTATCTATCTATCTATGTATCTGTCTATCTATCGTTTTATCATTCTGTTGTTCTACTGCTCTATCTATCATTCTGATTGTCGTTCTATCTGACTGTCTGTCGTTCTAGCTATTGTTGGTTCTGTCTGTTCGTTCGTTCTATTTACAATTCCGTCATTCTCTCTTTCTATTCATCGTTCTATCCATTGTTCTATGTATTACCTACTTTTCTATCCATTATTCTATTTATTGTTGGATCATTCTATCCATTGTTCTGTTATCATTTTATCTGTCTCATCTATTGTTCTACAGTATCTATTGTTCTGTCCATCTAGCTATCAATGGATCATTCTGACTGAAAGCTCAGTATATCCTTCATAATAACTATGCTATCAGTCATTTAATTGTTTTTGAGTGACATAACCCTTTAAAGCTTTTGCAACCATTTTGTCAAATTATCATCAAAGTTCATCTTGACAACTTGTTCCAGTTACTTACTACTTTTGGCTGTGCAGAAGTTCAGACCGCACACATTTTCCAGTGACTTGGTGTTCTCTGTACAGCATGTTGATTGAGCTCGCTCTGTGTTGCAGGCTGCTGTATTATTGTGGTATCATCGATTTCAGATTCACCCGCTCCTAAAGCATGTCATTCAGACGGCCCCTTCCAGTCTAAGTGGGTGGTTCTTGGCCAGATTTATGCCGATAGTCAAAAGTCTGGCTTTGTAAGACTCATTCTCTGTACATTGCTGGCTCTGTGAGAGAGATGTTTGTCTGGCAGACTGATGAACTGTTCCTTCACTACAGGCTGAGGGGAATCCATACAAATGCTGATAAAGAACCAAAATATTTGACAACTGAAGTATCTGTCCCAATACAGTCTGTCAGTGAGAACCATACGTCTTTTAGTTTTTCTTTTCTTATTCACTCTCTCTCTATCAATCTTTATATTACCCTAGGACCACTGCATAAGTAATGGAGGACACACATTAGCTCTGCTTCATAACCTAGTGAGCTGCCTCGACTGTCTGTATTGAAACCTGTGCCAAACTGGAACGGGAAAGTGAATCTGTGGTATCAGTTTCAATCTCTCATGTTCGCTGTTGTTCAGTACCGCAACTCATAAAAGCAGGTATCTCATTGCACTGAAAAAATGCAATTACTTACTGTAGATTACTGTTCAAAGTTCTTGAAAGAAGTCTCTTATGCTCATTAAGCCTGCATTTATTTGATCAAAAACACAGTAAAAACAGTAATATTGTGAAATATTATTACCAATGAAAATAGGTGTTTTCTATTTGAATATAACTTAAAATGTAATTTATTCCTGCGATGCAAAGCTGAATTTTCAGCATCATTACTCCAGTCTTCAGTCCTGCTTGATATTTGTGGCATAATGTGGTTGATACAAACACACACACACACACACACAATTCTACTCATCTTTTTTTTTTTTTTTATAAAGGGAATTAATAATCAACATTACGATCATTAAAATGCTGTCTGGGTAGGCAGCTCACTAGGTTTCAGAACAGGGTCACTAACCCTAGAAAAAGTCAATTTCATGGCTGTGAACAGCATGGACTGATTTTATTACCCAGCATTCTTAGCTTTATCACGTCTTCCCCAAACACACACACACTCATAAAAAAACATGTAGGAGTCTTCACACTGCTCAGTGAGAAGACAAGTGAGTAGAACAGCAGCCCGAGAATATCACCCTCTTTTTTTGGAGGACACAAGGGTTATTTTTGACACAACCTCGACTCAGCAGACTCCGAGTCAATTTAAAGCTGTTCTTTTAGAACTGTGTGTAATGAGGTGAGAGGCAGAATAAGGACAGATCTCAGAGCAGTGTAACAGACTGCTGGCTAATGTTTTCCTGGGGTGGATCATAGAGTGGTGACTGAGAAGGAAAGCAGAGCAATTATTTCTGCAATTCTGTTTGGCGATTCTAGTGATGCAGAAATTAAAATTCCTGTGCAACTGTTCATAGTTGACATACAGCATATGTATAGAGCTATAAAATGAACAAGGAGCACTAGATCAGGTTGGGTTTTGGAGGAATATGATAAGAAATGTTGAGTTCAAAATGAAATCTTTTACTTTTGATTAGGGATGCACAATATGATTGGAGCGATATCGGAAACGGCCAACAATGGATTTAAATGTAAAAAATTATGCCGATATGTCTTGCCGATAAAAGGAATATCTCACATGTGCTCAGGGTGTGCTAGCGATTAGATTAGGTCAGTAGTGTGGCTAATTCTTGAAGCAGTTTTTTTTCGTAAATGACTATTAGTAAACAGGAATAGCACGTGCAGTGGCAGGCAGCAGTGGCAGCCTCCCCCGGGTCCTAATGCCCATTTAGTAATGAGTTTTAATTCCTTAGGGGGGCGCTGTTGGCCTACTTCTAATAAAATTAAAGTAAAATACACAAATAACATTTAGACTGTGTTTCTGATTAAATAAAGCAGTAGTTGATGTCATAAAATCATTTGTATGTTTTGATTTAAATGTCAAAATGTTAAATGTTTAAATGTTTTTTTTTATTCTCAACTTATATTATTTTCTCTGTGCTGTTGTTGTCGTCTCTGTGCACTGGAAGCCTGTGACACCAAAACAAATTCCATGTATGCGTAAGCATACTTGGCAATAAAAGCTGTTCTGATTCTGATTCTGATTCTGATTCTGATTCTGAAAAGCTATAGCTTCCCTCCTGAAAAAAAAAACAACTAAAACCAGCCTAAGCTGGTTGGCTGGTCTTAGCTGGTCATAGCTGGTCAGGCTGGGAGACCAGCTGGAACAACCAGCTAAAACCAGCTACTTCTAGCTTAAACCAGCTAAAACCAGCCAACCAGCCTAGGCTGGTTTTAGCTGTTTTTTAGCAGGGTTACATGAATAAAAAAAATCACAAACATGACAGTTGTGAATTAAATAATTTTATCGATACTGATTTATTCATTACTGTGTAATATGTTACATTTTTAAACTAACTATGAGCTCTAAAAGATTTTCTCTTTTGCTTTAGATCATCTATGTTATCTAATGTTAAATCTTAAAATAAAATGTTAAGGTTATCACTGCATTTTTCTGAAAAAAAAAATAATAATAATAATAATAATAATAATGCAGTGATTGACATATAGTTTATTTATAGTCATTATAAAAAAACTTCATTATATATCAGAATATATCAGTCTCGCTATTGGCTATTGGCCAAAATGAGTTGAAAAATATCGGCATATCGGATCTCAGCAAAAATCCAATGTTGTGCATCCCTACTTATGATTGTAGACTCTGGTATCATGAGAAATATGAGTACAATATGAGATCTTGATTACAAGGATATTTTAAGGTCCCATGAAATCTGTTTCTCCCAGTGATTATCTTTTTTAATGGTTTATTTAAACAAAGAGGATGCCTAATCAATTAAATTCATAAAATGTTGCAATTTAATGATCTAGTAAAAATTTACCAGTGGTAGTCCCATTTAAATGTTTTATTTTTTAATTTATTCATTATTTTTAAAAACTGGTAATTAAGTGAATGCATTAAACTTAAACAGTTAGCTTAATTAAAAAAAATGTTATGAAATTGAACGTGAACACTTTTTTAATATTTGGGCCATCAAAGTGTTTCACAACAGAGATTTACAGTTAAAATTAAAACATTGTATGAAAAAAGTATGGTATTGTGTGATATTCCTTAAAAATGTTTTGATAAACAGTATTATTATTGTTAGTGTTCATTCTGTGCATTACTAATGACTATATTTCTGTCATAATTTCTTCTTCTTGCATCATAATTTCTTCTTTATTTTGGCAGTTTGTTGTGAATACCTTTTATTTTCTGTGTGTATATGCAATTCACTTCTCACGACTCTGAGAGCAGCTCTGGAGATGAAGTTTACATGTTCATGTCTTCATATATTGAGGTGGCACTTGCTCTTTTTCTCAGGAGAAACTCTTAGAAGTAGGTCCTGCTCAAAAGTTTCCATTTGCTCATCATTAAACCCCATTTTGCACTTTAAAAGAGGTGTCATTTGTAATATTTCTTTCATATGTGTGATATTTCATCCTAGTGAGAGCCAGATCCATGTTATTTTAATGCAACTTAGTTCAACAGGTAATGGACAGTAAATGTAACAAAACATTGAGTAAATTAGAGTCATGGCTGTCTGTTGTTTATTTATCAGATGCCACTTCTTCACACCATCAGCTTCATGTTAGTCAATCCTCTAACAGTCTTAAGAGATGAGGACCTGAAAGCACTTGACCATAACAGTATTGATTGTAAAGCATTTTTCGTCCCTCAGCACTTGGACTTTAGTGTAACGATGTCTTATTGCACATTATACCATTTCAATGAAGCATTGAAAGTCGTTTTTCTGAACAAAAGGCGTTTGAAAAGGACACATGCAAGACAGTGTTGATGCACAAAAGGCATGTTGTTTTTCTTTTGAGTAAGAGAGAAGTGAATTCTTCTAAATTCTTCACTCTTTAATGACTCAAATATTCAACTGACGAACCTCACCTTGTTTTTTGTGTGATCTTGTAAATTTGTACTGTAGATACGTTTAAGCACAGATGGTTCATTTTATATAATTGATGTTTTTTTTTTGTTTTTTTTGTACAGTGGCTCTTCTTGTGAAAATAGGCAAAAAATGCTCAGAAATGTTCTTATTGCCTGTAATTTTGTTTTCCGTTTCATTAAAAACAGAAAAATCACTTGATGCTGGAAACTTGCCACGTCACACTTGATTTAGTTCTGTGACACTAACAGTTTTTCAATAAAGAATACATTGATATTTGCAGTTTTAGCCATTTCTGGACTGTCCTAAATGAAGCAAGCAGGTGGTTTTGTTTTTTCTCATATTACCATTTCTTGTCTACGTGCTGTAGAGCTCATATCAGTGATATCAGTGATCCAAGTCATATGAAACAGCACCTGAGGCTAGAGAGGGAGATCAGCATTGAATCCAAGAGAATCTGAGGCTCTCCGGGTAAATGAAAGGTTAATCCCAGGAGAAGATCCCGATCAATATATGACCACTCCAGTGTTCGATCAAAGAATATCCTCAGAGCAATTGCCCTCTCGCTCTAATTATAGAGTTCAGAGGAATTCACCATCGCTGCACTAGTGTTCAGGGATTAATGGAGGGGGTTTTCTTTTAATGCGGGCGGTTTTTTTTTTTTTTACACAATTTTTTTTCAATTTGCCGCATTTTATATACATGCATCACATGAGAATTCATGTTTAAATTTTTCAGAGCACAATTAGATAATATTTTTGCATAAATTGAATATATTATGGCTTGCTTTGAAACTATGCACAGTAAAAAATTCAAAATATCACTATTCATATCCTATTGATATTACCTTGTCACACACATAATTAGGGATGTAACAATGCACTCCGATCCGAGTCGATAAAAAATTGCTAAAATATGTGACGATTTAAGTTGGTTGCAATGTTAAATGAATCACAATACAGTTGGGTTTGGGGGTTTGTTTGAATGTACACTACCAGTCCAAAGTTTTTGTACAGTAAGATTTTTAATGTTTTTAAAGAAGTCTCTTCTGTTCACCAAGCCTGCATTTATTTGATCCAAAGTACAGCAAAAAGAGTAACATTTTGAAATGTTTACTAATTAAAATAACTCTTTTCTACATGAATATATTTTAAAATGTAATTTATTCCTGTGATTTCAAAGCCGAATTTTTAGCATCATTAATTCAGTCACATGATCCTTCAGAAATCATTCTAATATTCTGATTTGCTGCTCAGAAACATTTATTATTATTATTATTATTATTATTATTATTATTATTATTAAATTATTATTATTATTAAGTTGAAAACAGCTGAGTAGTTTTTTTTTTTTGCAGGTTTTTTTGATGAACAGAAAGTTCAAAAGTACAGCATTTATCTGAAATAGAAATCTTTTGTAACATCATAAATGTATCAATTTAAAGCATCCTTGCTAAATAAAAGTATTAATTTCTATACAGAATGGTGTACTGTATAAATGGTACAGAAGCTTTTAATTTTAAATTGAAAATAATAATAATAATAATAAAATGTTTCTTGTGCAGCAAATCAGCATATCAGAATGATTTCTGAAGGATCATGTGACACTGAAGACGGGTAATGATGCTGAAAATGTAGATTTGATCACAGGAATAAATTACATTTTAAAATATATTCAAATAGAAAGCAGTTATTTTAAATAGTAAAAATATTTCAAAATTTTATTGTTTATGCTGTACTTTGAATCAAATAAATGCAGGCTTGGTGAGCAGAAGAGACAGCTTTAAAAAACAAACTTTTGTTTACTTTTTATCTTGCCTCTGTATGATGCATATTAAAGTAGTGTTTATAAGCGCAGTGCTGCTTTGTTTACAGCAGTAACCAAGGAAATGCTATATTGCCGCTGTTCCATAAGTGCCACCTGCTGTCAGAGAGTGAATTTGCATTCTTATTCAGCCCATTTGGTGTTTTTGTTTCATATAGGCGTTTTGTGTAGCATAATTTCACAAAGGTGAAGTCAGTATTGTGAATCGTATCGTATCCCCTGCTGAAAAAAAAACAGCTAAAATCAGCCTAAGCTGGTTGTCTGGTTTTTGCTGGTCTCCCAGCCTGGTTTTAGCTGGTCAGCAGGCTTGTTTTAGAGTGGTTTTGGCAACTTCCTTAGCTGGTCAGGCTGGGAGACCAGCTGGAACAACCGGCTAAAACCAGCCTGACCAACCTAGCCAGACTGGGAGACCAGCTAAAACCAGCTAAGACCAGCCAACCAGCTTAGGCGACCAGGGTCTTGAAGTGAGTGAACTGTTACATTACTACACATCATATACTGTATGTCTCCTAACTGACCCTGTTGTCTTTGTAAACAAATATGTTAAAACGTTTATTAGTGGCAAGATTGTCTTTGAGATGGAAATTGCCATGTGCATGATGGTCAGCGTGTCTCATGCTGATTAAAACAGGCAGTGCATTTCCGTATATTGGGAAAAGCCTTCTCTGTGGACTCGACCTCATCACATCTGATTGAAGGTCAACACTGCAAATGTGCTTGCTGACATTTACGTGATCTCTGAAAGCTTCAGTAGATGTAGAACATGCAACCATGTCATAACAGCATCTGCACATCCTCTCACAGCAGGAAATAATCGCTTACTTCTGTATGTAAACCCCATCTGCTGCATGATGACTCATTAAAATTTTTTGCACTGCTTTTGTTCATGCAGCATTTTACATGCATGCAGTAATTTAAAGTAATTATAGTAATCTAAAGTAATTTTAGTACTTAAGATTAAACTTTTTCATCATATTTATTTGGTTGCCAAGGTTTTTAAGTTTTCCATGTATATAGTTTTATTTAATTTCATTTTTTAGATTTTATTATATCTATTTATTGTTTGTTTGTTATTGGTATTCAGCTTTATTTAATTACTAATTTAATAGTTTTGGTTAACAATTACAAAACTGCATAAGACCTGGTATGGATGAAATCCAGTATTCACAGCCATTACTTTGCCCCACTGATGGTCATAAATAAGAATGTGTGGTCACATGAAAAATTCATGTAACTAAAACAGATGAATGCATTTGTTACATTTTAGCATTTCTTTTTTTAATGCACCGTGTTAAAATGTTTTGCATTAACATTAAATCTTGAGCCACATAAACACATATTGTTGAGAGAGGAGTACTCAGACTCTGGCCTTGAATTTCGCCTCCTCTGGTCTGATAAATTGGGTTACGAGGAGCCTATTTAAACTCTGCAGACTGACCGCACCCTCAGCGGCCAGAAACACGAAGGACTTTTCAGAGAGAAACGTGCTCTACTTCTGAAGGCTTCCCGCATCTCGAGCCTTGATTTTCCAACAAACCTTGAATTTGCTAAGCTGAGGGAGGCTGAGTTCGTTTCGGATGGTGTTTTCATGTATAACGCAGAAAGACAGAAATCATTTCATGTAGATTAATTCTGACTGTTCTAAATGTGGTAAAAAAGACACTAGTAACATAACAGAAAAGCAAATATAAAACTGCATGCAATGTCAAATTGTAGTAGAGGAGATTTACAACAATGTCGAACTGAATTTTACAGAAACTCAATGATATTAAAGGAATGTTCTATCTAGAACATCTTTGGCAAACATATATTGTTATATAATTCTAATGCACAGTCTGTTTAGAAATATTTCAGACATATGTTTTTCTGTTTCCTTCCAGAGAGGTGTGATGAGGTGTTGGCTTCACCCCTTCCCTACAGCGCCTTCACCAGCTCCTCCGTCTTGGCAGCGGATTTTGGCGCTGGCTATGCAAAACTCAACAGGAGAGTAGGTGAGGATGAGCTCTGTGGCTGTGTTTAGAATGGAATACTAGTCTACTGCATAGTGCATACTGAATACTAACAACAGTTCATAAGGTTGGGACTGATAAGGTGTTTTAATGTGTTTGAAAGAAGCCACACCAAGGCTGCATTTCTTTGATCAAAAACACAGTAAAAATATGAAATATTATTGCAATTTAAAATTATGTTTTTTTTTAACAGTAAGATTTTTAATGTTATTTAAAGAAGAATTTTCTGCTCACCAAGCCTGCATTTATTTGATTCAAAGTACAGCATAAACAATCAAAATGTGAAATATTTTTACTATTTAAAATAACTGTTTAAAATAACTGAATTTTCAGCATCATTACTCCAGTCTTCAGTGTCACATGATCCTTCGAAAACATTCTAATATGCTGATTTGCTGCTTAAGAAACGTTTGATATTCACTTAATTTATTTATTTTTTTTAATTTTTTGATGAATCGAAAGGTAAAAAAACATAATTTCTTTGAAATAGAAACCTTTGTTAAATTAAAAATCCCTTTACTGTCCCTTTTGATCAATTTAATGCGTCCATGCTGAATAAAAGTATTAATTTCTTTCAAAAAAAAAAACAAACAAACAAACATGAGAAGTATGTTGTTGTCACATGACCTTATTTGGTTGCCAGTGCTGTCTATTTATAATTTCAATTAAATAACAGTTAATTTGCATGCAAACTGTTGGCATATATTTTAGTCTGTTTTTTAATAAAAATATCCTACTTTATTGCAGTATGATCAAATATATAGTCTCAATGTTAAAAAAAATACCTGCAATCACCTCCAGCTTCATTCCTTATGCTATAAATGTAACATCTAGTAAAGTGCACTGCATTGTGGGATATGCATTTTGTGCAATTTTCACTGTTGTGTAATAACAGGTCAGTAAATGCATTAAGAAATTGTGCAGAAATTGTAATAGCTTGGCTATTCTGAACATCCTGTATGCCACTTTCATGTCCGCCGTGTTTGGTTGACATTTAGACTGAAATGTGATGTGCGATTAACTACAGATAAAGTATAAAGGATGCATTAGGATTTGCTTAGATTGCAAAATGGAGAAAAACATCTCTATAGACCATTATGAATTTTAATGCACATTCTGGCTACCTTTAAGGAAGTATAGTGCTAATGGAGCGTTATGGAACTGCGGTGTGGTCTAAAGCATTGTAATTTAGGCTTGGCAGCGTGTGTTGTTTTCTCACATCAGATTTGACTTGAGCTTTGTCTTTCTAAGGGAATGGAGGATGGTCGCCATTAGACTCCGACAGGTACCAGTGGCTACAGGTGGACCTCAGGGCCAGGAAACAGATCACTGCCATAGCAACACAGGGCAGATACAGCAGCTCTGATTGGACGAAACACTACAGGCTTCTCTACAGTGACACGGGAAGTAACTGGAAGCCGTATCGGCAGGACAGCAACATATGGGTGAGTTTACAGGGACAACTGTGATTTATAGCTTAGGGAGTAAATATTGTTTTCGGGTTACCAAATCTGGCAGTAACAGCTGCTGCTGTGTCACACAGACTGACCCACTTTGGCTAAAGTGAAAGTTTTCCAAGATTTTGGACAGTAAAACTTTAATAATCTGTGCAAGTGCAAGTCTTTGGACCCTGGACCACAAAACCAGTCATAAGGGTAAACTGTTTGAAACTGAGATTTAAACATCATTAGAAAGCTGAATAAATAAGCTTTCCATTGATGTATCTGTTAGGATAGAACAATATTTAGCCGAGATACAACAATTTGAAAATCTGGAATCTGAGGGTGCAAAAAATCTGAATATTGAGAAAATCACCCTGAAAGTTGTCCAAATTAAGCACTTAAGAACTTAAGTTTTGATATATTTACAGTAGAAAATTTACAAAATATCTTCATGGAACATGATCTTTACTTAATATCCTAATGATTTTTGGCATAAAATAAATATTTAATAATTTTGACCCATACAATGTATTTTTGGCTATTGCTACAAACATACCAGTTTTACTTAAGACTGGTTTTGTGGTCCAGGGTCACATATGAGATGTTAAGAGTATAGAGCAACCTAAAACTGCTGAAACTGTAATTGGAAAAAGCTGAAATAAAATAAAATCTAAATATTAGATGTAATTCATTTAAAAAAAAAAAAAAATCCTGAAATAAGTTTAAGTACATAAATTATTAAAAGTAAAAATCAAATAAAAATAAATTAAAGTTACATAAAAATAATAATAACAATAAAATTACAGAAGCACATAACAAAATTGCTAAAACTTTAAAAAAAATTAAAATTAAAATGAAAACTGAAAATATAAAAATAAAAGTTACTTCAAAATATAAATCTATATATATAACACCTGTATAGACAAAAAAAATCATAAAAATGACAAAATAACTTCAGTGTTATTTTACCATCATTGAGATAATATTATTAATTTTTTTTATATAAATATTTGAATCAGTTATTATTTGAATATTTTCTGCTTTCATTTTAATTTTAGTTCATGTATTTTTGTCATTTTAGTAATTTTTTATGTATACACATATTGTTTTATTAATTATTTCCATTTATTTACTTATTTATTTTATTTTAGTACATCATGTTTTACTAATATACATTTATTCCAATTAATGTTTATTTTATTTCAAGTAGCAATTTTTTTAATGGTTTTAATTTTAGTTTCAGTTCTGGTTCTAGGTAATAATATAATTATATTCAACTACCATGAACGGCAAATAGAAGTTTCAGAATATTCAAAATATAATATCTAATTCAAAATATTACTAATATTGATACTAAAAAAAACACTGGTTTTAAGGCTGCATTTCTGAACTTGTAATGTCTAATTTTGGGGTCAACTATCCCTTTAAGATCACAGAAGAGACATTAACACATTTACATGTTTGCAAATTATGTAATAATATACATATGCTCTCTAGGAGAAGCATTTGAGAAATTAAGCAGATCTTATTTATGATTTTCTTTCCTATGATTATTATGAGGAGTTCATAAATGTTGCGTAAATGGATTTTATTTCATATTTTTTTAAAGGCTAACATAGTACTTTCGTCTCAAGATTATAAATGCAATTATACACATTCCCCACAACACGTTCCAGCACACACAATTCCCTCCTTGCATAATACTCCTGAATTTCTCAATAACAGTGCTTATGAGAATAAATTAAAATGCAAAGCCACTTCTCCTGAAACTACACTTCGAGAGCCTGTCGTATTGATCTGTGTACGCAGAACCAGCAGTAATGGAGTGTCTCGCTCACAGGAGGAGGTTTTCTCAATGCTTTTATGAAGTGTGCTTCCTTTCTTTCTGCCTCAGACATTTTCAGGTAACTGGAACTCAGAGCGGGCGGTGCGCCATGAACTCCAGCACCCTTTCGTGGCCCGATACGTGCGCTTCATTCCAGTGGACTGGAGTGAGGAGGGGAGAATTGGGCTGAGAGTGGAGCTCTATGGCTGTGCTTACTGTGAGTGTTGAGGAAATGATCCTTGATCTATGTTTCACAGATTTTGAACATTACCTACCCTCTTTGTGCATTGCCTACTTTGTTGTTCAGTCCAGTATAGTTGCATCATGCTTCAATAACATGCTCCTTTGCATATTGCATTTGGTCTTCTTGGGCTTGAAATGAAGAGTTGAGTTTTGAAAGTCAGAGTATATATATATATATATGAAATGTTTATTTCAAGATCAAGGACAATTCCGCATAATAATTCATGATATGGCCCCTTTAAAAGCAAATATGTGTAGTTTCACCACTGTTGCATCATAAACTTGGCTTGATTGGAAAAGCCAAGAAGGAGAAGTGCAGAGCTGAGGGAGACTTCATATGTTTATTTGTTTGCGTTCAGGGGCGGATGTGATCAGCTTTGATGGCCAGGGAGTGATTTCCTATCGATTTAGACAGAAAAAGATGAAGATCTTGAAGGACGTGATATCACTGAAGTTTAAGACCACTAAGGGAGATGGCATTCTGCTGCACGGAGAGGGACAGCAGGGCGATTACATCACTCTAGAGCTGCGGCGAGCCAAACTACTGCTGCAAATCAACTTGGGTAATGTATTTAACTCAGAGAGTGACAGCGGCACACTGCCGTTCAAAAGTTTGGGGATTCAGCAAGGACACATTAAGTTCACTAAAAGAGACAGTAAAGACATTTATAATGATACAATAGATTGTCATTTTAAATAAACACTGTTCTTTTAAACATTTTGTTAATCAATATATCCTGAAAAATGTATCAACATTTCCACAAAGATATTAAGCAGCATTACCTTTTTCAACATTAGTAATAATGTTTCTTGAGCAGCAAATCAGTATATGATTTCTGAAGGATCATGTGACACTAAAGACTGGAGTAATGATGCTGAAAATTCAGCTCTGCATTACAGGAATAAATTGCGTTTTAATATATATTCAAATAGACAACTATGAAAGCCTGCTTCTGCCACTGAATTAAAAAAAAAGTAATTGCAACTTTTTATCGTACAATTCTGACTTTTTTTCTTGCAATTGCAAGTTTATATCTCACAATTCCGACATTTTTTCTCAGAATGGTGTGATATAAACACACAATTGAGAGAAATAAAGTCAGAATTGTGAAACATAAACTCAATTCTGAGAAATGAAGTCAAAATTGTGTGATATAAACTCGCAATTGTGAGTCATAGCATCAGAAATGTGAGATAAAGTTGCAATTCTAAGAAATAAAGTTGCAGTTTTTAATAAAAAAGGTGTTATTCTGAGAAATAACTTTTTTTCTCAAAATTGTGTGATATAAACTTGCAGTTGCATCATTAAGTTAGAATTGCATGTTATTAAGAACATAGTCTTTTTTCCCCTCAAAATTGGACTTTAAAATTTACAATTACAAGCAAAACTCGCAATTTCAAGAAAAAGACAGAACTTTTTATCTCACAGTTGTGACTTTTTCTGTCAGAATTGTGTTTATATCTTGCAATTCTAACTTTGTAACACTCAATTAAATAAAAACTCGCAGTTCTGACTTTTTTCTATTTCTTTTTACAGTTTCTCGCTATTGTGTTTATATCATGCAATTTTGAAAAAAAAGGCATAATTTTTTGTCAGAATTGCGTGTTGATATCTCCTAATTCTGACTTTATAACATGCAATTACGAGTTAAGAACAGTCCTTTTGCCTTCAAAATTGGACTTTATAACTCACAGTTGCAAGAAAAACTTAAAACTGCAAGAAAATAAAGTCAGAATTGCAACTTTTTATCTCACAATTGCCACTTTTATTTAGAATTGCAAGTTTATATCTCACAATTGTGACTTTTTTCTCAGAATTGTGAGTTTATATTTAGCAATTCTGACTTTATAACACACAATTGCGAGTTATTAAGAACATATTAGTCTTTTTTCCCCTCAAAATTGCGAGATATAAACTTATTCTGACTTATAACATGCAATTGCAAGTTATTAAGAACATATCAGTCTTTTGTGCCCTAAAAATTAGACTTTATAACTCACAACTGCAAGAAAAACTCGCAATTGCAAGAAAAAAGTCAGAATTGCAAGATATAAACTCACAATTCTGACAAAAAGTTACAATCGTGAGATAAAAAGTCACAATTGAGTTTATCAC
The DNA here is from genome assembly GCA_036247105.1 of Cirrhinus mrigala. Taxonomy (NCBI): domain Eukaryota; kingdom Metazoa; phylum Chordata; class Actinopteri; order Cypriniformes; family Cyprinidae; genus Cirrhinus; species Cirrhinus mrigala. Next base: position 36,613,520 of record CM070008.1, on the reverse strand, counting down.
GCTATTTTGAGAGACAAAGTCAGAATTGTGAGTTTATATCACGCAATTCTGACTGTATAGCAAGCAATTGGGAGTTATTGGGAGTTAAAAAAAAGTCAGAATTGCGAGATACAAACTTGCAATTGTGGGGAAAAAGTCAGAATTGTGAGATATAAAATTGCAATTGTGAGAGAAAATGTCAGAATTGCAAGATAAAAACTCGCAATTACCTTCTTTAATTTTATATTCAGTGACAAAAACAGGCTTCCATAGAAAACATCTATTTTGAATTCTAATAATATTTCTCAATTATACAGATTTTACCGTATTTTTGATCAAATAAATGCAGCCTTGGTGAGCATGGGAGACTTCTTTCAAAAACATTACAAAATCTTACCAACCCCAATGTTATGTCTGTTTTGTTCTATGATTGCATGACTGACATGCTGGTATGAATATTGTTATAAAATATTGTATTTTTTTGTCACCTTAGCTGTTGTAGAACGAATCCGTCTGACCCATTTCACTAATGGCTTCTGATGCTTGTGTCTATTTTAGGCAGTAATCAGTACGGCTCCATTCAGGGTCACACATCGGTGTCTAGCGGCAGTCTGTTGGATGACGACCACTGGCACTCTGTTCTGATCGAACGCTACAGACGCAGCGTCAACTTCACGCTCGACCAGCACACACAGAGCTTCCGCACCAATGGAGAGTTTGACCATCTGGACCTAGACTATGAAGTAAATGACAGATCTCAAATACATCAATATGTTTTATTTATAGAATTATTCATCTTTAAATACAGTTTGGATGTCAGACAACTACACTGACCAAAATTATAAACGCAACACTTTTGTTTTTGCCCCCATTTTTCATGAGCTGAGCTCAAAGATCTAAGACTTATTCTATGTACACAAAAAGCCTATGTCTCTTCAATATTGTTCACAAATCTGTCTAAATCTGTGTTAGTGAGCACTTCTCCTTTGTTGAGATAATCCATCCACCTCACAGGTGTGGCATATCAAGATGCTGATTAGACAGCATGATTATTGCACAGGTGTGCCTTAGGCTGGCCACAATAAAAGACACTCTAAGATGTGCAGTTATACTGTATTGGGGGGGTCCAGGGGGTCCGAAAATCAGTCAGTATCTGGTGTGACCACTATTTGCCTCACGCAGTGCAACACATCTCCTTCGCATAGAGTTGATCAGGTTGTTGATTGTGGCCTGTGGAATGTTGGTCCACTCCTCTTCAATGGCTGTGCGAAGTTGCTGGATATTGGCAGGAACTGGAACACGCTGTCGTATACGCCGATCCAGAGCATCCCTAACATGCTCAGTGGGTGACATGTCCGGTGAGTATGCTGGCCATGCAAGAACTAGGATGTTTTCAGCTTCCAGGAATTGTGTACAGATCCTTGCAACATGGGGTCGTGCATTATCATGCTGCAACATGAGGTGATGGTCATGGATGAATGGCACAACAATGGGCCTCAGGATCTCATCACGGTATCTCTGTGCATTTAAAATGCCATCAATAAAATGCACCTGTGTTCGTTGTTCATAACATACGCCTGCCCATACCATAACCCCACCGCCACCATGGGCCACTCGATCCACAACATTGACATCAGCAAACCGCTCACCCACACGACACCATACACACTGTCTGCCATCTGCCCTGCTCAGTGAAAACCGGGATTCATGCGTGAAGAGAACACCTCTCCAAAGTGCCAGACGCCATCGAATGTGATCATTTGCCCACTCAAATTGGTTACGACGACGAACTGCAGTCAGGTCGACCCTGATGAGGACAACGAGCATGCAGATGAGCTTCCCTGAGACAGTTTCTGACAGTTTGTGCAGAAATTCTTTGGTTATGCAAGCCAATTGTTGCAGCAGTTGTCCGGGTGGCTGGTCTCAGACGATCTTGGAGGTGAAGATGCTGGATGTGGAGGTCCTGGGCTGGTGTGGTCACACGTGGTCTGCGGTTGTGAGGCCGGTTGGATGTACTGCCAAATTAGAGAAATAAACATTTAATTCATGGTCAACAGCTCTGGTGGACATTCCTGCAGTCAGCATGCCAATTGCACACTTCCTTAAAACTTGCGACATCTGTGGCATTGTGCTGTGTGATAAAACTGCACATCTTAGAGTGGCCTTTTATTGTGGCCAGCCTAAGGCAATAATCATGCTGTCTAATCAGCATCTTGATACGCCACACCTGTGAGGTGGACGGATTATCTCGGCAAAGGAGAAGTGCTCACTAACACAGATTTAGACAGATTTGTGAACAATATTTGAGAGAAAAAGGCCTTTTGTGTACGTAGAAAAAGTTTTAGATCTTTGAGTTCAGCTCATGAAAAATGGGGACAAAAACAAAAGTGTGGCGTTTATCATTTTCTTAAGTGTATATTCTTAAAGAAATAATTTATCTGTTTTATTTACTTTTCATTTACATTTTTCATTTTTATTTATTTAGAAATAAAATAAACAATAACTAAAACTAAGCTAAAGTAAAAATGAATAAAAACTGTATCACAGATCACAGAAGAGACATTAACACAATTACACATTTGCATATTATGTAATAAAGCCTCAGTCCTCTCTCATCCTCTCTCACACGTTTCATTTACAGCTCTCCCCCACTCTGTTTCATCATTTTACCCCCGTGCTGCTGGGATTTGGGTCTTTAGCACACAAATGATTGCGTTCACTGGGTGGCATTTATTCAGACAGATAGATGGCGTAGATAAGATTAGATAAGATTAATGTTCGGCTCTCTGTATTATAGATGGTAAATGTTTCCATCACTTTCACTGTACCTCGGTGTCTATTCCCAGATTACATTTGGAGGGATGCCAGTGTCTGCCAAGCCCAGCTCAGGGGGCAGAGAGAACTACGTCGGCTGCATGGAGGCCATTCATTACAATGGGGACAACATCACTAACCTCGCACGCAGGAGAAAAGTAGACACCTCCAGCTTTGTACGTGCCAAATTTGCATGTCTATTTTTATCAAATGAACACTGCAGAGCTCTCCAATGCCTTTTGGAGATAATTCAGGAGCTTCACAGAGGAATTGCTGTTGCTGAGTGTTACGTTGCTCCAAGACAAAGATATTTCTGGTGCTTCTGCTGTAACAACAAAGCTGGTTGTTTTCAAACTTTTTTATTTACGGAAACTAGGATCAGTCAGTATATTAAAATAAATTTAATAAAAAATGTAAAACAAATAATTAAAACAATTATATTCAAGTTATATTTAATTATATTACAATTAAAAAAATATTATAATCATATATATAATAATTAAATTCTGTAATTTCAGAAGAATCGAGAACTGAATGTGCTTCAGAGTTCAATAATGAATTTATATAAGATATGGGATAAGGTTATAGGACAAGAATAACTCATAGATGGCAATTTCACAGCAATATATTCTCAATAAAACATTTTAGAGCTTGGCATAACTAGAAAAATGTGTTTTCATTATAGAAATATCAATGTATTTTTAAGATTTCAAAAATTTCCATTTTTCCAGGTCTGGAAATCTTGTTTTCAAACTAATAACAAATAAACTTTTCAGTCTAAATATATTGAGACTTTCTGACTATGAGAACCATGATACTTAAAAATGACAAAGAAAACAAATTGAATTATTATAAGTAATAATAATTATTAATAATACAAAAATTATATTGAAAATAATAAATAAATTCTGTAATTTCAGAAGAATCGAGAACCGAATGTTCTTCAGAGTTCAGTAATGAATTTATATGAGATATGTGATAAGGTTATAGGACAAGAATAACTCATAAATGGCAGTTTCCCAGCAATTTCTACTCAATAAAATATTTTAAAGCTTAGCATAGTTAGAAAAATGTGTGTTCATTATAGAAATTTCCATGTGCTTTTAAGATTTCAATAATTTCTATGATTTTTCCAGGTGTAGAAATCTTGTTTTCAAATATTCCTTAAATAAATATAAAAATTTTTAGTCTAAATATATTGAGATTTTCTGACTGTAGGAACCATGATACTTAAATAAAAATTACAAAGAAAGCAAATTGAATTATTATAAGTAATAATAATTATTAATAATACAAAAATTATATTGAAAATAATAAATAAATTCTGTAATTTCAGAAGAATTGAGAACTGAATATTCTTCAGAGTTCAATAATTTATATAAGACATGGGATAAGGTTATAGGACAAGAAAAACTCATAGATGGCAATTTATACTCAATAAAATATTTTAAAGCTTGGCATAACTTGAAAAATGTGTATTCATTATACAAATTTCCATGTGTTTTTAAGATTTCAATCATTTCCATGATTTTTCCAGGTCTAGAAATCTTGTTTTCAAATATTCCTTAAAAAAATTAATTTTCAGTCCAAATATATTAAGGCTTTCTGACTGTGAAAACCATGATTCTAAAATAAAAATGATAATTAGTAATAATAATAATAATAATAATAATAAGTAATAATAATTGTTAAGAGTACAAAAATTATATTAAAAATAATAAATAAATTCTGTAATTTCAGAAAAATCAAGAACTGACTGTTCTTTAGACTTCAATAATGAATTTTTATGAGATATGGGATAAGGTTATTCACAGCAGTTTCCACAATTTCTAAACTTCTAATATTTTGGAGTTTACCATAACTATAAAATTATATGTATTCATTATGGACATGTCCATGTGTTTTTAAAATTTCAATAATTTCCATGATTTTTCCAGGTATAGAAATCCTGTTTTCAAATATTCATTTGAAAAAAAATAAATAAATAAAAAAAGAATTAATTTTCAGTCCAAATATATTGAGGTTTTCTGACTGCGAGAGCCATGATACTTAAAAATTATCAAAATTAACAAACATCTAATGATTTTTAGATGTTTTATGTCTAAAAGCTTGTTTTGTCTTACAGTACATCATCTTAAGCTCCTGGCTGAGAAAATACCCCCATAAAACATTTAATTACCTTTGATTTGAATTGGCAAGAAATCAAAATTTATTTTCATTTGCTTTCTCAATACACATTTTAGACATTCTGTTGTTTTCAATGATTGTTCTAATTTAATTCTTTGTATTGTTTACAGTAATCTCAGGTCCCTAAGGTTTGCGGCTTTTATATTTCACATTAAATATTCAATAGATACAGTTCCTCTCCCTGCGCCGACCTCAGTCATAAACAGAGGTTTCCCTCCCTTCCCCACAATGCTGTGTGTGTGAGGACAGACATGAAGTGAGAAGTGCTGTCACTCTGTGTGTTGTTCTGTGATTACTGACAATGACTACATAATGACTGGTGGTTATTGCACCCTTTCCGTGCTGGAAAAAACAGTTTGTGCCAGTTTAAGATGATTGAAACATTGTAGCTGCTTTTACTGGTCCAAGATGGTCTGCCGACCTTAACCAGCTTTAACCATAGGCTGAGATTCCAGACATCTTAGACCAGTTTGGACCAGCTAGAAACTAGACAAAACCAGCTACCATCTTAAGCTGGTTTTAGCTGGATTTTCCAGCAGAGTCCTATCCAGGTTTCCTGATTAAAACTCCCTCTTAAATCAATCTGTCCTCTGAAATTCTGCTGTGAAGTTGTGATCATTCCTGTGGTGTGTTTAAACAGTGATAAACAGTGTTTTATCATTTTCATTTCATCTGCTGTTCCTATTCCAGCATAACCTGACGTTTTCGTGTGCGGAGTCCCACGCGTTCCCCGCCTTCTTTAACTCCACCAGCTCCTTGCAGCTTCCGGGTCGGACTGATGCAGACACGGTGTCGGTCCGACTGCAGTTTCGGACGTGGAACCCCAGCGGTCTGCTGTTCTTCACCCCCCTCATGCCTGGAGGGGTGGAGGTCAGCCTGGTGGAGGGTAAAGTTACCGTCCACATCTATGTCAGTCTGGGGAAAAACACACGTGTGGACATATCCTCAGGTAACTACACCTGAAGATGCACATCCAGAGCTATATCAGTTTCTGGACTTTCTTTACAGTTTTAGCTTGAAAAATCCTGGTAGCAGCACTCTAGCAGGAATTTAGATCACTTATCATTTCAAATGTATGGAAGCTCTTTATCTCACAGTTCTTTTTCACAGAATTGCGTGATATAAACTCACAATTATGACTTTTTTCCTTAGAATTTCGTGATATAAACTCACAATTGCGAGTTATAAAGTCAGAATTGGGAGATATAAACTCACAATTCTGACTTTTTTTATCAGAATTGCGTGATATAAACTTACAATTGTGAGTTATAAAGTCAGAATTGTGTGATATAAACTCACAATTGCGAGTTATAAAGTCAGAATTGTGAGATATAAACTCACAATTCTGACTTTTTTTTATCAGAATTGCGTGATATTAACTCACAATTCTGACTTTTTTTATCAGAATTGCGTAATATAAACTTACAACTGTGAGTTATAAAGTCAGAATTATGAGATATAATGTCAGAATTGCGAGATATGAACTCACAATTATAACTTTTTTTCTCAGAATTGCATGATATAAACTCACAATTATGACTTTTTCTCAGAATTGCATGATATAAACTCACAATTGTGAAAAATAAAGTCAGAATTGCGAGATAAAAACTCACAATTATGACTTTTTTTCTCAGAATTGCATGATATAAACTCACAATTATGACTTTTTCTCAGAATTGCATGATATAAACTTACAATTGTGAGTTATAAAGTCAGAATTGTGTGATATAAACTCACAATTCTGACTTTTTTCTCAGAATTGCATGATATAAACTCACAATTGCGAGTTATAAAGTCAGAATTGTGAGATATAATGTCAGAATTGCGAGATATGAACTCACAATTATACATTTTTTTCTCAGAATTGCATGATATAAACTCACAATGGTGAAAAAATAAAGTCAGAATTGCGAGATAAAAACTCACAATTATGACTTTTTCTCAGAATTGCATGATATAAACTTACAGTTGTGAGTTATAAAGTCAGAATTGCGTGAAATAAACTCACAATTCTGACTTTTTTTCTCAGAATTGCGTGATATAAACTCACAATTTTGAGTTATAAAGTCAGAATTGCTAGATAAAAACTCACAATTCTGAATTTTTTCTCACAATTGTGAGATATAGACTTGCAATAGCGACTTATAAAGTCAGAATTGCAAGATATAAACCCATAATTCTAACTTTTTTCTCAGAATTCATATAAACTCACAACTGTGAGAAATAAAATCAGAATTGGGAGCATATAATCTCGCAATTCCGACTTTTTTATGCAGATGCAACATAAACTCGCGATTGCGAGTTATAAAGTCCAATTTTGAGGGGAACAAGACTTACTTGTGAGAAAAGTCAGAATTGTGAGATAAAAAGTTGCAGTTACCTTTTTTTTAAATATTTTATTCAGTGGCAGAAACAGGCTTCCATACATATCAACCCCTCTTGCCAAGCCCTCTGCATATTGACCAGTTAAAAAAAAAATCATGAAAAAATATCATTGCTCATACTAAAGTGTTTCTCTGCAGGTTCTGGTCTTAATGACGGGCAGTGGCACAGCGTTCACTTTCTGGCACTGGAAAGTATTGCCATGCTGACCATCAATGGAGACGAGATGTCCACAGTGAGAGCTGCTCTCCCTATGCAGATCAGGACTGGAGGAGATTACTTTTTCGGAGGTGACCACCTATATGAAGTGTTTTTTTTTTTTTGTTAGTTTTTTAATGTTTAATTGTTAATATATATATATATATTAGGGATGTCAAATAGATTAATAATGATTAATTACATTTAAAATAAAAGTTTGTGTTTAGATAATATGTGCAAGTACAGTGCATATTTATGTGTATATATCAATTTAAGAAATATTTACATGTATATATACACTGCCGTTCAAAATTTTGGGATCAGTAAGAGTTTTTATTCTGCTCATCAAGGCTGCATTTATTTGATCAAAAATACAGAAAGAAACAGTAATACTGCTAAATATTATTGCAATTTAAAACAGCGGTTTTCTATTTTAATATACTTTTAAATGTAATTTATTCCAGTGATGCAAAGCTGAATTTTCAGCATCATTACGCCAGTCTTCTTTGTCACATGATTCTTCAGAAATCATTCTAACATGCTGATCTATTATATTAGTGTTGGAAACAGTTATGCTGTTTAATATCTTGTTTGGAACTTGTGATACTTTTTTCAGGTTTCTTTGGTGAATAAAACGTTAAAAAGAACAGTATTTATTTAAAATAGAACTCTTTTCTAACAATATACACTACCGTTCAAAGTTCAGAGTCAGTAGATTTTTGACAGAAATTAATACTTTTATTCAGTAAGGATGTGTTAAATTGATAAAAGTGATAGTAAAGACTAATATTGTTAGATTTCTATTCTGAATACATGTTGTTCTTTTTAACTTTTTATTTATTAAAGAATTCTCTTTCCAACATTGATAATAAATCAGCATATTAGAATGATTTCTGAAGGATCATTCATGTGACACTGAAGACTGGAGTAATGGCTGATGAAAATTCAGCATTGCGTCACAGAAATAAATTATATTTTAAAGCATACTGAAATGGAAAACCACTATTTTAAATTGGAAATAATATTTCACAATTTTACTGTTTTTTCTGTATTTTTAATCAAATAAACATAGCCTTGATGAGCATAAAAAAGACTTCTTTAAAAAACATTAAAAGATCCCAAACTTTGAACGGATCTCGAACTTATATACATATATATACTTGTGTTTTGTACAAAAACAATTCAATTATCATTAAATTCAATTATGATGAATACTTGAATATATGCATCTTACCGGGCAAGCTTGTTCTGCTTTGTATGACTGCACAGTTGAGAGTACAGGTTTTAATTTCCTTGTCACCATGTGCAGGATACTTCCCACGGACAGACCTTTCTCCGTCACAGCGCTCCTTTCAGGGCTGCATGCAGCTCATACACGTCGACGACCAGTTGGTCGACCTGCAGTCTGTGGAGCAAGGCGTGCTGGGTAGCTTTGAGAACGTCAGTCTGGATATGTGTGCCATCATAGACAGGTAGACATTTATTTGATGTGGAGACCCGATGTGAATTTGCATACAGCCACAGATTTATGCATATTCTGCTTTGTAAAAGTCAACATGTGCTCTCCGTACAGCATTGCTTTCATATGATAATGTCACGTCTCTTTGCGATAAAGTCAAGCCTCCGTACCCATCCATATTCATTCATGAACCCGCTGCACTGCGCTCTCACGGATGACTCTGCAAACTAATGAAGAACAGATGTTTGCCTTTGATCGCAGTGTTCTGATCAAAGCCGCTGCTGTGTTTTGATTGTCATTTTTGCTCAGTCCTTCCAAAAAGCAATAAGACGTTCCTTGAGTCGTGCCACTGATTGCTTTATTAGAGTCATGATGAGTTTTAAAGCTGTGAAGCCGTTTCGAGGAGCTTATGTAAGCCACATCTGACTCTCTTTAGCAGGGGTTCGTCAAAGCTCTGTCACGTGTCCTGCCCCCGTTTGATCAGGATGACTGTGTTAACATGCAGGATCAGGGGAACCTTTCCGCTGATCTGATATTTCTGCAGACAGGACTTAAGGACTGCGGAAATGAGGTTTTATAGAGCTACAAAGGGCAGAGATTATCAAACAGGGCAATGACTCATTGCAGCTTCTCAGCTGGCAGTACTTCAGGAAGTGGCAACGTGAACTTCTTCTTGAAACTTCTTGTTTTTTAAAGAGGTCTCTTCTGCTCAACAAGCCTGCATTTAAATACAGCAAAAACAGTACAATTCTGAAATATTTTTACAATTTAAAATAACTGTCTTCTATTTGAAATTTTTTTTAAAATGTAATTTATTCCTGTGATCAAAGCTGAATTGTCAGCATCATTACTTCAGTCTTCAGTGTCACATGATCCTTCAGAAATCATTATAATATGCTGATTTGCTGTTTATAAAGCATTTATTATTATTATAATTATCAATATTTAAAACAGTTGAGTACATTTCTGTCAGGATTGTTTGATGAATAGACAGATCAAAAGATCAGCATTTATCAGAATTAAAAAGCTTTTGTAACATTGTACACTATACCATTCAAAAGCAGTAATAAAGACATTTATAATGTTACAAAAGATTTCTATTTCAGATAAAGGCTGTTCTTCTGACCTTTCTATTCATTAAAGAAACCTGAAAAAATTCCACTCAGCTGTTTTCAACAAAATAATAATAATAATAATAATACATGTTTTTAAGCAGCAAATAAATCAGATATACAGAATGATTTCTAAAGGATCATGGAGTAAAGATGCTTCAAATTCAGCTTTAAAATCACAGGGCTAAATTACATTTTAAAATATATTCAAATAGAAAACAGTTATTTTAAAGAGTAAACATATTTCAAAATGTTCAATGTTCAAATTGTTTTTGCTGTACTTTGGATTAAATACATGCAGACTTGGTGAGCAGAAGAGACTTCTTTAAAAAACATTACTAACGAATAACGAACAAAAGAAAGAACGAGCAAAAGAAATAAATAAAAAAGAAAGAAAGAAGGAAGGAATAAAAGAAAGATAAAGAAAGAAAGAAAAAACGAAAGAAAGAATTAAAAAAAGAAAGAACGAAAGAAAGAACAAATGAAAGAATGAATGTACCAACGAAAGACCGAATGAACAAAAAAGAATGAATGAAAGAAAGAAAGAACGAAAAGGAAAAAAGAAAGAAAGAACAAAAAAGAAAAAAAGACAAAAAAGAAAGAACAAAAGAAAGAATTAAAAAAGAAAGAACGAAAGAAAGAACGAAAAGGAAAAAAAGAAAGAACGAACGAAAAAGAAAAAAAGACTTTTGAATTTTTCGTCAGTCATCAAAGCTCAGTAAATATCGGTCACAGACACGGATTTACTATAAATTTCACCAAGCTGATTACTCACTAAAAACTCCCACAGATTGTTTTCATGCCATTTTAAGTCTTATTTTGACATAACAAAGTGGTTAAAGTGTGTGTGTTGTATACTTACTTTTTAAAATAAGTCTTACCATTAGCACCACTATATTGTTCTTTCAGACTGATTCATGCACGCGGACCATGTACGCGGAACACAAGTGGTGGGATTTATTGCATGAACCAATCACAGCCGATCATAACCAGTCATATCGCGATGGAGGCATAGAACCTGTCACGTGACTTTCCCCCATGTATTCTCAGTTACCCCCCACCAAACTCACCGCACACATTAGGGGGTCTGTTAACACTTAATGGGCTCAGGGGAGGCAAAAAAAGACACGGACTCCTGCTATAACTTTACCTAGTGGTATTGCTGTTCCACTTCTTTAGAAAAACAAATGATTTATAAACTTTTTAATGTTATATATATATATATATATATATATATATATATATATATATACATACATATATATATATATATTTACATATATATATATATATTTTTTATTTTTTTTACACCATTTATTTTTGTACTACAAATTTTTTTCTCATCCAGTATTTTGAGGAGACACTGCCTCTCTTGCCTCCTTGGAGGAGACAACCCTGTTATATATATATATATATAGTGTCATTTCCAGTGTCTGTAATCTGTCTCTCTCTTTCTCCAGGTGTGTGCCAAACCACTGTGAACACGGAGGCAAGTGCTCTCAAACTGGAGACATGTTTAAATGTGCCTGTGAAGGCACTGGATACTCTGGTGCCACCTGCCATAACTGTAAGCCATCGAAACTCATATCGCCCACATTTATTTGAGCATATTTTAATACTTATTTCTTCGGAGCTGCTGCTATGTAGCAATAGCAAATAGACTCTTGCTGCATATATTAACATTTTAAGCTTCACAAAGAGCTTTGTATTCTCTAGTTCTTTGAAAAGCCATCAATGTACTGGTCTCTTAAAGAAAAGGGGTAACAATAAACTGATCTGACAAACTTGTAATGAAAGATCAAGATTTTTTTTTTTCTCCAAAAAACCATATAGCAACTTTGCATGTAAATAACCTTACAGAATAGAGATTTTTGTTTGGATTTGGAATTGTCATATGCTAGGATAATTATTTAATCATTTATTTAGCTGACTGGTCCCCAGAAATGAAGCATTGTAGATTTTTTTGCAGTTGCGGCAGTTTTGATGCTTATGTTATGTGTTTCCGCAGCTGTGTACGAACAGTCCTGTGAGGAGTACAAACAGTTGGGTCGAAACTCAGACACATACTGGATCGATCCAGACGGCAGTGGACCCCTCGAGCCATTCAGAGTCACCTGCAATACTATGGGTCAGAAACATATATAAAAGAATATATATAGATAAAATATTCAGAATATATATGAAATATTTAAAACAAAACACAATATCAACGGGATAATGTGAAGCACGCACATCTATATATTTCTATTATTTTTATATTTTTTTCTATACATTTATAAATATATGTTTAAATAAATAAAAAATATATACTTTTAAAATGTAAAATATATATAAAATAAAAATAAAGAAATAAAAAACGGCAGTGGACGCCTCGAGCCATTCAGAGTTACCTGCAATACTATGGGTCAGAAACATATATAAAAGAATACATATGTAATATGTATGTAATATAAGATATTCAGGATATATATAAATATGTGTGTACTGTGTGTAATTATTATGCATATATAAATATACACAAATGAATGTATATATTTAAGAGAAATATGTTATGTACAAAATATTTTTATTTATATATAATATGAATTACATCAAAATTATGATAAATACATATATTTGTAAATATTTCTTAAATATATACATGAATATGTTTGTATTTCTAAATATATAATAATTATACACAGTACACACACATATATTAGGCAAATAAACTTTTATTTTGTATGCGATTAATCTCGATTAATCGTTTGACAGCCCTAATATGTTTATATATATATATATATATATGTTTAAATAAAATATCTACGTTTAAAATGGAAAACATATATATAAAATAAAAATAAAGAAATAAATAATTAAAATATATATAAATATATTTAAAACAAAACACAATATCAGCAGGTTCATGAGTAGCATGTACATCTGAAGTTGTTAATATATTCATATCGCGTTAATATATTCATTGTCATAACGAGGAATACATTAACACATTATCTCCCACATTCACACATCAGTGACCCCTTGGTATCAAAGAAATGACTAAATTATGTCTGTTTGTGCTGCAAGAAACCTTAACTAACACTGTAAAACTACTATTATAAAAACTTACTAACATTATATGTTTTGTTTCACTGTGTATACACTGTTTTTTTTGTGGAATATATTATTAAAATCTGATTTTACTTCTTTATTTTTTCCTATTTTTTCTGAACATTTAACACATTTTTTTCAATTGTCAGTGTTTGCAAGTGCCACTATTTCTCATTTAAATGAGCGCATATCATAGAACGATATCAATACCTGATTACTCACTGACTGGTGTACTTGTAAATGTGTATATTTCAGAAGACAAGGTCTGGACAACCATTGTGAATGACCTTCCAGCTCAAAGCTCTGTGTCGGCGGGTTCCAGACCTGAAGACAAGACTGTGCTCACACTCAATTACAGCATGTCTGCTGAACAGGTGATGTTTAAAACAGTGTGAATTTAACAATGAAACCTGTTCCACCTAAGCAGCAGATGCTGAATATGGTGCTCACCTGCAGAACTGCTCATGTTTTTGCGATTCAGATGAATGCCGTCACCAGCAGCGCTGAGTTCTGTGAGCAGCATGTGGCATACATGTGCTACAAATCACGCCTGCTCAACTCACCAGGTAAATTATGTGCTAAAAACTTGTGGGTCCCATAAGACAAATTAGTTGCATTAAAGGGATAGTTAATCCAAAAATGAAAATGAGCTGAAAATGTACTCACCCTCAGGTCATTCAAGATGTAGATGAGATGTTTCTTCATCAGGACAGATTTGGAGAAATGAAGCATTGCATCACTTGCTCACCAATGGATTCTCTGCAGTGAATGGGTGCCGTCAGAATGAGAGTCCAAACAGCTGATAAAAAAATCACAATAATCCACAAGTAATTCGCACATCTTGTGAAGCAAAAGGCTGCAGTTTTGCAAGGAACAAATCAATCATTAAGATGTTTTTAACTTCAAACTGTTGCTTTTGGCTAAAATTTGACTCCTCTATCTATAATATTGCTTTCTCCAGTGAAAACGTTGTCTTTTTTGAATCAGGAGAGAAATATGCACAGATCAAGCAGTGTTTATAAGAGTAAATGGTCGAAAACAGTTATTAACAAATGGATTTTGATGTGAGAAGACAACAGGAGATCTTTTCAGGAATTTTTTATTCTAGAGGAAGCATTATTATGGATTATGGACTTATATTTTAGCCAGAAGCGATGGTTTACAGTTAAAACCCCTTAATGATGGATTTGTTTCTTATAAACATACAACTTTTTGTTTCACAATACATTAATTGATGGATTATAGTGGTGTGGATTACTAGTGGATTATTGTGATGTTTTTATCAGCTGTTTGGACTCTCACTCTGACGGCACCCATTCACTGCAGAGGATCCATTGGTGGGTAAGTGATGTAATGCTACATTTATCCAATCTATTTCGATGAAACTCATCTTGGATGACCTGAGAATGAGTAAATTTTTATTTTTGCATGAATCTTTTTTTTTTTTTTCCATCTTAGATGGTTCTCCATCCACATGGTGGGTCGGCAGGGGAAATGAGAAGCACTTCTACTGGGGCGGCTCAGGACCAGGTGTGCAAAAATGTGCCTGTGGGATTGAACGCAACTGCACAGATCCCAGATACTATTGCAACTGTGATGCAGATCTGAGACAATGGTAAGATCTTAGTCTCTTGTTTTGCTGAAGGAAATTAGTAGGAATTATACATTAGATGGCATTCTGCAGAAGAAGAGAAAAAAATAAATCTTTGGAATCTCTGATGAATAGAAAGTTGAATTTATTTTTTGAATTTAAATTAAAATCTTTTTTTAACATTATAAATGTCTTTACTGTTACTTTTGATGAATTTAATGTGTTCTTACAGAATAAAAGTATTCATTTCTTTAAAAAAACTCTTAATGACCCGAATCATTTGAAAAGTAGCTTATATTGTGCATAACATGCTTATTTGCTTTATGCATGGAAATGCAATGCATTAAACTTAAGTTTTCAATAAACAACCATATTTTTGTTTTAACAGGTTACATTTTGCTGAATTAACGTAATAAATGAATGCACAGTTTTTGCATCCTAGACAGTGTGCAGCATGTACTATGCAATATTCCAGCTCTTTTCTGCTGCATTGCACAATGCTATATTGCCCCCTTGTGGTCCATAACTCTTCCTCTGCACCATGTTTGCTTTTTCAGGAAAGAAGATGCTGGTCTGCTGATGTATAAGGACCATCTGCCTGTCAATCAGGTGGTTGTTGGTGATATATACCGCTCTGGATCTGAAGCCAGACTCACTGTTGGGCCACTCCGATGTCAAGGAGATCGTAAGTGCAGTCCTGCTCTAAAATGCGTCAACTACACACAAACAATCACAGACCTTCCTCAAAACTAACTGTAACCTACACTTAAAATCAATGTGAAATGATAGGTAACCTCAAATTATGTTTAATGCCAGTAGCGGCATGGAAATTACATACTGCGGCTTTAAATTTGACCAAAACAGACTGTTGTCAATGTGTTTCTTTTATAGGTCACTTCTGGAACGCAGCGTCCTTCAACACACCTGCATCTTATCTTCATTTTCCCACCTTCCAAGCCGAGACCAGCGCAGACGTCTCCTTCTATTTTAAGACTTCATCCTCACATGGTGTCTTTCTGGAAAACCTGGGCAATCCGGATTTTATTCGCATAGAACTCAAATGTAAGTCCACATGCTTTTATCAGCTCATCTTGCTTAGGATTGCTGTAAAATCCTCAATTCATCATGTCTTATATTCTTAAGAACTTCACTTTGAGTTTCTTGACTTATCAGTTTGTTTGTTTTTTTTTTCAGTTTTTTTTTTTCACCGCTGTTATTTTATGTACAATTATAGCTTTATACTATTTATATTTCAGCCATTATAATATTTATTACAAGGTTGGGTTTTGTTGTGAAAACCTGGCAACCCTTGTTTTAGCTAGTAACTTTAATACTTAAATTTGAACTTGAAGACAACATTTCTAATTCTCATGAGCTTGCTTTTCATCTAAATGTTAGAATTTATTTCAGCTTTGTTAAATTTTTATTTTAGAATTTTTAAAACAACATTTAATAATTTTAGCAATAACAACGTTACTTTCCACAGCTGCTACAGTGGTGTCGTTCTCATTTGATGTTGGCAACGGGCCGGTGGAATTAAATGTACGCTCATCCACACCCCTCAATGATGACCAGTGGCACAGGGTGGAGGCGGAACGGAATATTAAAGAGGCAGTTTTGCGATTGGACAAGGTGCACAGGGAGGCGCGGTCGGCCCCGCCTCAGGGCCACACCCGCCTGCAGCTCTTCAGCCAGCTGTTTGTAGGTAAGATCTCCAGCAAATGTTTAAGTCTTAATCTAAATTACATTATTGTAAAGCATCAACATGTATCTCATTTTATCTGTGTTGCTATAACACTCTAGGTGCCTCAGGTGGGCAGAGAGGATTTCTGGGTTGCATTCGTTCCCTAAAGGTCAACGGAGTGACGCTTGACCTTGAAGGGAGGGCAAAGGTCACACCGGGGGTGAAGCCTGGATGCTCGGGTCACTGCAGCAGCTATGGGATGCATTGCCAGAATGGAGGGAAATGTATTGAGAAGTACAACGGATACTCGTGCGACTGCAGTCTGACTGCCTTTGATGGACCTTTCTGCAATGATGGTAGAGACACTTATCTTAGTACATAAATAATTCAGTTTTGTCTTGGGCAACAAATATATCACAATGCACAAATCTCATCGTTTAAGAGTACTTTAGCATATACAGATGACGTCAAAGCTAACAGGCATGGACCACAAGCCAAATTGGACCAGTTTTAGTTGTTTTTCATAGCTTGACAGTGTGAGCATTTCACTCACATTTGCAACTAAAAAAAGATGTGTGCGAATATAACAACTGTCTTAATTATCATTTTAAGAGGTCTTAAACTTAGGGATGTAAAAACAGGAATCTTGATACAATATAATGTGATTTTTAAACTTTTAAAAGCTATGATTTCATTAAATAAATATAGTGCTGCAATTTTTTTTTAAGTAAATTTAAAAAGCATAGACATTTCAAAATAAGAGTCCCTGTGTATTTGGGTCCTGTTTCTAATTAAAAGTCCCACATTATGAATTTGGTATTTAATTCAGCATAAACTCTTGTACTGTAGCTTCTGGTAAATACAAATTTGTTGTTGTCGTCTGACTTTATTTTAGATGTTGGAGGATATTTTGAGAGTGGGACCCTGGTGCGGTATGACCTCATGTCCGAGAGCAGCTCTTCTCCTGCAGTAAAGGATGACAGCTCTGGAGTCTTGAGCGCAGTGGGTAATCTGACTCGTGAGGAGCTGAGCTTTAGCTTTAGTACGTCCCACACACCTGCAGTCCTCATCTACATCAGCTCCAAGACGCAGGACTACCTGGCCGTGGTGCTGCGGCACAATGGTGAGACGTTCGCATCTTTAGAGCTCAGATTTAACATTTCTGCCCTGTTTTGAATAAGAGAAATGCAACATCTTTTTTGATGATTTTTTTCTCTCAGGTACTTTACAGATCCGCTATAACCTGGGAGGATTGAGGGAGCCGTTCACGATCAGCCTGAATCATCGTAACATGGCTAACGGTCAGCCTCATAATGTCAACATCACCCGTCAGGACAGACTCATTCAGCTGCAGGTGCTATATCTGTCTCCTTAGAGCCACTAGATAAACATGGTTTCACAGCTCAGATGAATCTGTTTTATAATAGATAATGGATTTAAAAATCTGTGTTGGTCAATGTGTTTGTTTTTGCAGGTGGATCATTATCCCACAGTAGGCTACACTCTTCCTGAAGCCTCAGACACTGAGTTTAACCTTGTGAAGACCATTTTCCTAGGCAAAGTTTTTGGTAAGTAGGCTATTATGTAAATATTTTAAATTCAGGGTTTTTAGTGTGCTGTCTATTAGCAAATTTTGCCATTTCTATACTACCGTCTCTCAGGCTTACCAAGGCTGCATTTATTTGTTCAAAAAAACGTAAAAACTAATATTGTGAAATATTTTTACTTCATATAGCACAGGTGTTATAGTACCGTAAATGTCTTTACTGTCACTTTTGATCAATTTAGTGCATGCTTGCTACATAAAAGTATTAATTTATTCCACAGAAGTCTTACTGACCCCCAAACGTTTAAATGCCAGTGTACTAGTCCATAAAATGAAAGGGAATATATTTTAATATGATGAAATACAGTGATATGCTCTAGAAATGAAATACTACTTTCTATAGGTGTCTATCTATCTGTTTTGACAGATTAATTCATACATTTAGGTTTTAGCACCCAGGCTCACCGCCACCCGATGGCTTTAGGAAAAGAGTGAATGGTGGGCAATATGCATTTAAAGTGGTAAATATAGGAGGAATATGTCAGTCATTTATATGTGCCAAACTTCCTGTTGCCAGCAGGTGGCACTATGACTATAACTGAATTTGGGCAATGGGCATGTAGATCACTTAAGGTCCAGAGTCTTATCAAACATGTGAAGTTTGGGGCAGATCGGACATTGCATGCCTGAGTTATCAACTTCCTGTTTCATGGCAAAACATCTAAATTTGTCAGGCCGCCATGAACACGCCCTTCAACAAAAACTCAAGAGCTTTGCAATTTAACATCTCAAATGGCTTTAGATTACACTGTCCAAATTTGGTGTTGATCTGTGTAAATCTCTAGGAGGAGTATGTTTAAATACAATGCCTGAAAATGGCAAAAATGGCATAAAAACTTGCAGAGAAAACTCAAAATAACAGACTTCCTGTTGGGTTTCGGACTTCGTACCTGTGGACTTTTTTGTAGGTATTGGTGTGTTATATGTGTCTACCAAATTTTGTACATGTACGTAAAACGTAGCTTGAGGGGCACTTTGTTGAAATTTTATAAGTGGCGCTTTTGAGCCATTTTGCCACACCCACTTCTGAACCCCATATCAGATGTAAATTTTCCACAAAGTTTCATGAGTTTTTGAGCATGTTTAGGCCCTCAACAATGTGATTCATTGTGGAGAAGAATAATAAGAAGAAGAAACTCGGGTCCTTATAACTTGTCACATAGCGTAAAGTGATATCGGAATTCATAGCGACCAAGAATACACGTCTCCTGTTTTTCCCTTCACTGGACTCTGACTGTATATCCTGACATCATTATATAAAAACTCTGGGTTCTGCTCCTGATCTCTAATCCAGTCTCCAGGTTTTCCTGCAGACGTTTCTAGCAGAAATGAGCTGGAACGCCCTGAGCTGCATTACACACACACAAAGCTGCTGAACGTGTGATGGGTCTCTGCATCTCCACTCAGATAAATCTCAGTAATATTGCTTAAAAGCTATTTTCCTTCAAGGTTAGACAAAAGGAACTCCACTGTTTGTTAGTCAGGCTTACACATAGGCAGACTGAGAAAGAGACAGACAGAAAGGAGAAGTCGGGTGTTTTGCTTTGAGTTGCAAGACCTGCTACGTGCTGGAAAGACATACGCAGTTCCACATCTGTGATCGCAAGCAGGTATTTAGTTTCGTTAATTTTTCAGCTGTCATTTTTTTGTACCTGGGTGTTTTGTGTGATGTTTAATACATTGGAAAAAAAGATGAGGATAATAATGGACAGAGCAGGTTTTTTCTCTTCCATGTATAAAAATGCATTCGCTCATTCATGTATGTTGTAAAAATAAGGCTTTTGGCTTTCAAGTTGTTTGGTTGTTTGTTTTTTGGTTTCACTGTAGCTCTGCAGATGTGCTCTAAAGTGTAAGCCATGAGAGACTATGTGAAAATCCACTGTTTATTTTAAATTGTTAAACCCATAACTGTGGTATATTGCTTTTGTAAAATACTGTTTAATAAAAAAGTTAATAATAATCACAAGATTTAAAAAAAAATAATAATAATAATAATAATACTTTTTTATCAGTAAGGATGCATTAAATCAATCAGAAGTGACAGTAAGGATATTTGAATTTGTTATGATTTCTATTTCAAATAGTTCTTTTGAACTTGGCATTGATCAAAGAATCCTGAAAAAAAAAAATGTCATGGTTTCCACAAAAATATGAAGCAGCACAACTGTTTTCAACACTGATAATAATCAGAAATGTTTCTTGAGCAGCAAATAAGCATATTAGAATGATTTCTGAAGGATCATGTGACACTGAAGACTGGAGCAATGATGCTGAAAATTCAGCTTTGCATTACAGGATTTTAAAATATATTTAAATGGAAAACAGTTATTTTGAACTGTAATAGTATTTCTCAATATTGCTGTTTTTACTGTATTTTTGATCACATAAATGGAATTTTGAAGAGATTTTTTTTTTCAACAACTGACCGCAAACATTTTAATGGCATTGTAGATGATATTATAGATTTTAAACCTTAAATCAGATTTTAGATGCTCATCCAATAAGATTTCAGGTCAATTATTTTATAACACATATATGTGACCCTGGACCACAAAACCAGTCTTAAAGGAACACTCCACTTTTTTTGAAAATAGGCTCATTTTCCAACTCCCCTAGAGTTAAATAGTTTAATTTTACTGTTTTCGAATCTATTCAGCCAATCTCCGGGTCTGGTGTTAGCACTTTTAGCACAGCTTAGCATAGATCATTGAATCCGTCAACTCTGCCGCCTGCAACTCTGCATCTACACAAACTTAGTGCTGGTCAATTTCAGGTGCTGCATAATTATTGCACCTGCTGCTCCCATAGTACGGTAAGTTCCTTGATTATTATGCCGGAATGAGAGTATAGTTCCTAGCCATATCAGCCTAGAAAATCACAATCGTTTTCATTTTCCGTCAGTCTTACACAATGTAACTACAGAATAGTCAAGTTTTAAATAGGAAAAATATTGTCATTATATATGGCCATTTATGAGCGAGATGCTATCGGTCTAATCAGATTCAATGATCTATGCTAAGCTGTGCTAAAAGTGCTACCGCCAGACCCGGAGATCAGCTGAATGGATTCGAAAGCGGTAAAACTCAACAGTTTAACTCTAGAGGAGTTGGACAATGAGACTATTTTCAAAAAAAGTGGAGTGCTCCTTTAAGTAGCATGGGTATATTTGTAGCAATAGCCAACAATACATTGTATGGGATTTTTCTTTAATGCCAAAAATCATTAATATCATAATATCATATTTTTGGCATTAATAATGCCAAAAATCATTAATATCATATTAAAGATCATGTTCCATAAATATGTCAAAACTTTTGATTAGTAATACATTGCTAAGAACTCTATTAGGACAACTTTAAAGTCAATAGTTGTATCTCGGACAAATATTGTCCCATTACCTAACAAAGCATACATCAATGGAAAGCTTATTTACTTTTTTTTTTTTTTCAGTAAAGCTCAATTTCAAAAAAATGAAATTATGACTGCTTTTGTGGTCCTGGGTCAAATATCTTTTATAATTACTTTTACACTCACGAAATTATGACTGCTTTTGTGGTCCTGGGTCACACATGTCTTTTATAATTACTTTTACACTCACACACAATTGTTTCCTCCATCTGATATTTTCTGCTTTTGTCTTTGTCTTTCAGAAACGGGTCAGATTGATCCGGTGTTGATAGAGCGATATAACACCCCAGGATTCGTGGGCTGTCTCTCCAGAGTGCAGTTCAACCGTATCGCCCCGTTGAAGGCCGCCCTGAGGACAGGAGTTCCCTCCACAGCCTCCATACAGGGAGTCCTGGTGGAATCCAACTGCGGGGCGTCTCCACTCACAGTACCACCAATGTCTGCGGTCTTTGACCCCTGGCACCCAGATTCAGGTAAACGAATGATGATTTAAAAAACTCTCTACGGCATTATTTTGCCCCTACACGTTTTAAAGGAATAGTTCACCCAAAAATATACTCCTACTCAAGCTATCCTTTATTGGAACAGATTTGGAGAAATGTAGCATTCCATCACTTGCTCACCAATGGATCCTCTGCAGTGAATGGGTGCCGTCAGAATGAGAGTCCAAACAACTGATAAAAACATTACAATATTCCACAAGTAACCCACACCACTCCAGTCCAACAGTTTACATCTTATAAAACTGTTTTGGGATGTTTTTGCTTTTAAACCTGATTCTGATTCAGAGGAGACTTACTTTTCACAGGAGAAAGCAATGTTGTAGACAGAGGACTGCTTGTATTTTAAACAGAAGCAATGGTTTGAAGTTAAAAATGTTTGAATGATGAATTTGTTTGTTAGAAAACACCACTTTTCACTTTACAAGATGTTAATTGATGGATTGGAGTGGTGTGGATTACATGTGGATTATTATGATGTTTTTATCAGCTGTTTGGACTCTCATTCTGACGGCACCCATTCACTGCCATTGGTGAGCAAGTGATGTAATGCTAGATTTTTCCAAATCTGTAGAGGTTTTGTATAGGAATGTGGTTGAGAGCAAAATGGAGATAAAAGAAAGAAATCAGCAGGATATTATAAAGATCTGTGTCAGACGTGAGCTGGGAAACTAGAGGGAGATACTGAGGAAAAAAGCTCTTGAGCAGAAAAAAATATTTATAGAATTTCATTATAAATCTTGATGCAGGTACGGAAATATTTCTCTCTCCTCTGAAGAGACTTTTTCTGGTTGCCTGGAAGAAATCAGATTTTTAGTAAAAGACATATGTGATTTCCTCCCTGTAGAGAGGATTACTGCGATACATTCCAGTTTGTTTTTGCTTGTGTCTGCCAAGCAGGTTTTGCCTGCATTGTTGCCACAAGGATATTAAAACCTAAAAATCACTTACATTTGTCTCCTCCAGTGAGGTTTTGTCGTATATTAGTTCAGATATTCCTGCTGAATGCCCCTAATGTATTTTTTTGATAACATTTATTATTATTTTCTTAGTTAGCTAGCTAGTTCTTAGTTATCTTATAATAAAATAAATTATTATAATAATAAAAATAAAAATGTGTTATTAGTATTATTATTAATACATTAAAATAATAAATGTATATTAAAATTAAATTAAATAATTTAATCAGTTCGCAACTGTAATCGTACAATATATAACATTGATATTTATGTATAATATATTTCTAATTTATATTAAAATAATCAATGCAATAAATGTTATATATGTTGTATGCAATTTGCATTATTTTGCTTTATGTACTTAAATATCTCAGTATACACAGCTAAATTTCAAATGCATGGGAATATGAATTTGCTGTTATTGTCATAACAATAAAACTAAATTTAGATTGAAATAAGACAGGAGATGAGTGATCTTGCGATAGATACAAAGATAGGTAGCAGTTGTGTATGTGCGAGTGTGTGATTACACCCATGACATTGAGTACCCTGAGCTTTCGTGGATATTTGTGGAGTATGGCGTTTGGAGCCTGTGGAGACGGCAGATGAAAAGAGCAGACGGTTGGTCTCAGATCTGCTCCCCTGCCAACAGCAGCCCACTAACTCCTCCTGAGAGAAACACTTGAGCGCGTGCAAAGATACACTCATCTGCCTACATGTTCCACTGACCTTCTGTACTTCATCTTTGCCAAGAAATTCAATGAAGGGACTGTCAAGTTTAGAGAAACTGTGTTCAGACAACGGTGTTTTTTTCTCTTTCTTTCAAGCTGGTGCCCAGTTCCCATTCAATGAGGAGCGAGTCAACCGTGATGGCGTCAATAGAGACTCTGCAATAATTGGAGGTGAAATATGTTGTTCCAGTATAACGCTGTTACACATTTTAAATTACTTAAATTTTTTTCTTTTCTTTCTTTATCAAACCACAGTTAGGCTCGTAAAGTGCTTACTTATAATATTAGGTATGCATGACAAAGTAGGACATTAGAAATGCATGTTATCCGTGCTAACATTTGGTAAAACTTATGTTTTTGGACTGCTTAATTTTTAGTGTTATGAAACAATGATTTTTATCAAGACAAACTTTTTTGGACTTATTTTGTAGGATGAATCCAGGAAAAATGTTTACATTTTTATCACAAGTACATTTAAAGAATATTTTATAAAATGTTTCTATGT
Organism: Cirrhinus mrigala; assembly: GCA_036247105.1. Taxonomy (NCBI): domain Eukaryota; kingdom Metazoa; phylum Chordata; class Actinopteri; order Cypriniformes; family Cyprinidae; genus Cirrhinus; species Cirrhinus mrigala. The sequence continues at coordinate 36,589,315 of CM070008.1, read as the reverse complement.
ATTTTATTGTTTGTTAAATCCATATCTTGCAATAAATTTAAATATAACCAACTAACAATTATATATCTTAGGCTTTGACATCATCATTGGTATAGAACATTTATAAACAGATTTTAATTATATGATTTATCATTATAATCATGATTTTAATAATATAATATAATAACCAAAATAATATTGTTAAAATTAGAATTTTTGTTTGAGCTGATAATTTTGTTGAGATTTTTATTATTGGTGTAGAACATTTCTAAACTGATTTTAATGACATGATTCATCATTACAATCATGATGTAATTTAATTTCATGTACAATATAATTAAGATAATATTGTTAAAATAAATAATTAGATTTTTTTTTTATCATTGGTGTAGAACATTTCTAAACTGTTAATGATATTATTCATCATTACAATCCTAATATCATTGTATTAATAATATAATAAAATATAATATAATATAATATAATATAATATTAATCATATAATATAATGTTAACATATCAATATAATAAATATTAAAATAGCTAGAATTTAATCCTTAAAATATAATATAATATAATATAATATATTCTACTTATCATATTTTATCATTGGTGTAGAATATTTCTACACTAATTTTAATTATATGACTCACTGCAATAATTATTTTAATATCATTGTCTAAATATATAATATTAATATTTATAAAAAAAAACATCAAAATAATAAAATATCAATATAATAAATATTATTCAAATAATTTGAATGTAATCATTAAAATAATGTGAAAAATTTTATAATATTTTACTATTTGTGTAAAACATTTCTACACTGATTTTAATTATATGATTCATCATTGCAATCGTTATTTTAATATCACTGTCTAAACATATAATATTCATATTTATAAAAATGTAAAAATATAATGTAATATTAAAATATTATTATAATAAACATTATTAAAAATAATGTAATCTAATTTGATATTTGTGACCCAGGACCACAAAACCAGTCATAAGGGTAATTTTTTAAAAATTAGATTTATACGTCATATGAAAGCTAAATAAATAAGATTTCCATTGATGTATGGTCAATATTTGGATGAGATACAACTATTTGAAAATCTGGAATCTGAGGGTGTCAAAAATATCAAAATATTGAGAAAATCACCTTTAAAGTTGTCCAGATTAGGTTCTTATCAATGCTATAAAATTAAGTTTTGCAGTTTATATATTTATGGTATGAAATTTGCAAAATATCTTCATGGAACATGATCTTTACTTAATATCTTAATGATTTTTGGCATAAAAGAAAAATCGATAATTTTGACCCATACAATGTATTTTTGGCTATTGCTACAAATATACCTGTGCTACTTAAGACTGGTTTTGTGGTCCAGGGTCATTATTTAATAATGTAACAATAATAAAATAAAGTAATAATGTTAAAATAATTAGAATTATATGTTAGCACTGCTGTAGGACATTTCTAAACTTATTTAATGACATAATTCATTATTACAATCATGATTTCAATATAATTTCTCACTCACGCAGGCATCATCGCAGTGGTGATTTTCACCATCCTCTGCACGCTGGTGTTCCTGGTGCGTCACATGTTCCATCACAAGGGCTCCTACCACACCAACGAGGCCAAAGGGGCGGAGTCTGCCGACTGCGCTGACGCAGCCATCATCGTGAATGACCCCGCCTTCACAGAGACCATCGACGAGAGCAAGAAGGAGTGGTTCATTTAGCCACACCCCCTGGGCGGGTCTTCGTTCTCTGACGTGGCTACCCTGAGGGTTACATTAAAAAGGTCATTATGAGCTTTTCGAGCAGCCGATGTGAAACGGACACTTGGCCAAGTCCATTCGGACCACGTCTGTGCACTGACTGGCATGTCTGTTCTGTAATTATTTTGTATGTAAGTGAATACAGCACAAGGACTTCTGTGAGATCAAATTCATCCCATGCACACATGATAACAGGCATATTCCATATGGGACGACGACAGTAAAACAAAAACAAATGATGCATTTTTATCATTGCAATACTGCTGGTCTGTTAACAAAGTGTGTGTTCAGCAAATATGAATGCACTCCAATAGCAAAATACGGAATGTGTACAGAATGATGCATATTTATGTTTCTGATAATGACATTTGATTGTATTTAAACATTTTGTTGTCAGCATCTTCAGGACAATAATATATTGTAGCATGGTAATCAGCCAACGGCATTCTGAATCATTCATCAATGTTATTGCAGCACTTTTGTATCTCATGCTAAATGTTCTTTATAGTTATCAGAATTCAGTGTTATTTACCTGTTTCTCCATTAAGTGCTTGTTCGAACTCTATGGAAAACATGGCAGGCCGTTTAGAGGGCTTTTATAACGAGATGCTCTTAAAAACATGAAAGCCCTAGATTTTTAGTTCAGGTGTGTTCAGTAGTAAATGATGATGAATCATTGCTCCAGTGTCTTTTAATGTGCCTCAAAGATTCAAGGTTTCTTCTGGCCAAGCATGGATTTTGTGATAGATTTGATGACCCTTACATGTTAATATAGGAGAAAGATTACTTTTTTGTGTGTTTTGCAGTTTAATGCACTGCTCGTTTGAAATCAGGAGCACAAAATTATGTACAAACCATTTTTAATATCATCTTAATTGTGCTTGGTTAAGTCATTTTTTTTTATTTCTTAAAGGGGTAGTTCACCCAACAAATAAAGTTCTGTCAATTACTCCTCCTCGAGTTGTTCCAAACCTGTTTTGAAGAATGTGGGTATTTTCTTTCCATACTATAGAAGTCAATGGGGACCAACAATTTGAGGATGAGTTAATGACAACAGAATATTCATTTTTGGGTGATCTATCCCTTTAACTATGTCTGATTTACACTGTATTTCTGGCAGTTATTAACATGGTCTCATATAAGTTTGCCTTCTCCGCTCATGTGAATTCACTAACAAGAGTATTATTCAACCATCAGATAGATTACAAAACCTGGTTTATAATAAAGCACTATGATAATGTTGCTTTCTGTACATTTCAAAATTTCATTGATTATTAACATGTTTAATATGTCTTTATGCATTACCAGTATATCAATTGGTCTTTTAAATTAACATAATTGCTTATTTATTAAGGTTTGTCACATCAGAATTACTTTGTGATTTTATTATAACAATGCAATCATTTGTTCTAGTGTTATTTTTTTGAAAATGCTCATGTATATGATGAAATGTCATTTCATGTTGAGGGTTGTAAAGAAACTGGCTCTCCAATAATGAACACATGCAAAGCTCAATAAACTACTGGATTGTTTTTGTAGCAAAAAATATTTTTTTTAGGAAATGAGTGACAGTTGTGTTTAATATGGTTGTCTCATTATGATTATGATCATTATAGTTTATGTTAACCTTAAAGAAGCCATATTGCACTTGCGCTTTTTCTTCTAAAGTCCTCTTATAATGTTAGTCAAGATTTCTTACACTAAATTGCTTAATTTTAGTAAACAGTCTGATTGGTTATTTCATTTCTGAAAATGTAAGTATGTATACATCAAACTATTAATTTTGATACTCTAATGTATGGTGGTGGTAGTATGGTAAATTTATGGTATCAGATAATACAAAGATGTTTATGCATATGTTATGTGGAACATTTTAATGAAAACAGTAGGAAACTCGAATAGCGTGTTTTCACGATGGGTCATCAATCGGCCATATTGGTGGCACTGAACATAAACAATGCCACTGAACCGTCGAAAATTCGCATATTTCGCTGATTATTGCTGCTGAAAATGGTCAATTATTGTCATATTTTGGTCTGTACTAATCGGCCAGATAAGGAAAAACATTTGAAGTACTATAGACTGTAAAAAAAGAGTGTGAAAAACTTTATGAGGAACAAAAGGCATTTGTGGTTGGCCAGACTGAACCAGGATTTCCTGCAAGAATCTTGACAACATTTGTGTTCATTCATATCATTTCCGGTCAGGTAGGTGAAATATTAGGCTAATATCTTAATTGATACTCCTCGTACGTATCTTTATCACCTGTTAACTTTAGTTTGTCAAAATATTGTGCCCTTTCTTGCTTACTAAGTCCTTATCTATATAATTTAGCAGCATCCACACGTTTTTTAACACATAAATTAGCAGACCAACTATTCAGTAATACATTAACTGTGCAATCCATGCTGTTGTTTACATCCGAGTATCGCCAATATGGCCGCACATCCGGGTACATGACCAAATGCAAGTGCGAACCCTCTAAAAAAAAAAAAAAAAAAAAAAAAAAAAATATATATATATATTTTTTTTTTTTTTTTATTTTACATTAAGTTGTGCTGACTATAATCAATGGGTGACAGACGGCAAAGAATAGTTTTGATAAATGTGTTTTAGTACAGTTAATAGTTGAGTTATTTGTCGTTGTGCACTGAATTCTGTCCGGTGAGATTTGACTCCGTGGTGAATAGAGAACATTTGTGCATATATAAAATGTGAAAGTCCATAATCAGTCATTCATATAATATTAATAAAATTATTCATTACTTACCTAATTCGTGTGACACGAAACCGAGGCGGAACCTTCTACCACAGTCGCTGTTTTCCAGCGACGCGCTTGCTGACGGAGTTTGTCTTTGTTTCCGGGGGGACTGTGTTTCCGTGAGCACGCGCTGACGGAGTTTTTCTGTGTTCGTTGTTTCGGCGTCGCTCTTTTTTATTTTATTAGTCGAAAATAAAGATCGCCACACACGTGTGTGATATATAAAACGGAATATTGTCAATTAAGATTCGGAGCGTTGTTGGAGATTCATGTTTACGTGTGTCGTTCTTTCTGGATGATGGTAAGAGCGCGAGATTAGCGGTTAGCTTTAGCTTTAATCCTGAACACAAACACGCAGAGTTATTAGCGATAATTAATAAATGATTACCATAAGTGCTAGTGCATTACATACTTGTTTTCTCCTGACTTGTATTAACGGATCTCTGCGTGTTTTACAGAGTATCTGTGGTGTGTTTTGAGGTGAGGCCTCATCAGTCAGATTGTATTTACATGAAGCACATATAATTAGGCAACTTTTAATTCTACGTGCCGTTTTATTGGATCGAGGTAGTAACTGTTCTACTAAAAACATAAACACAATCGTAATTCGTAGCTAATGAATCGCCCTCACTGGCTCTGCTGATGCGGTTTTACATGATGAACTGCGAGAGATCCGATAAAACTACATCGCTCACATTGTGAGAAATAGTTAGTTATAGTTAGCTAGTTGTCCAGTTTTGACATTTCGCTCACTCACATTGTAGACAGGCTCTCATGAAAATCATGAAGTAATGGTCAGTCAAATGAGGAGATTGTTAGAGTTCAGCAGAGATCATTAGACTTCTGGATAGGTCAGACATGAGAAATCAGATTGAGTTTAGCCGTGAACTTGAGAAAAAAAACAGGTAATAATTGCAGCATTCGTTTTAACTATTCTTTATGTGCGTTTATAATATTATATATATTTTTTGAAATATTTTGACTATTTAGAATAACAGTTTTCTATGTGAATATATTTTAAAATGTAATTTATTCCTGTGATCAAAGCTAAATTAATACTTTTATTTAGCAAGGATGCTTTAAATTGATCAAAAGTGATGATAAAGACATTTTATAAAAGATTTCAGATAAATGCTTTTCTTCCGAACATCAAAGACACCTGAAAAATTCTGTTCAGCTGTTTTCAACATATTAATAATAATAAATGTTTTTTTTGAGCAGCAAATCAGAAAAGTAGAATGATTTCTGAAGGATCATGTGACTGGAGTAATGATGCTAAAAATTCAGCTTTGAAATCACAGGAATAAAATTACATTTTAAAATATATTCAAATAGAAAATGGTTATTTTTAATAGTAAAAATATTTAAAAATTTTACTGTCTTTGCTGTACTTTGGATCAAATAAATGCAGCCTTGGTGAGCAGAAGAGACTTCCAAAAAAATCTTACTGTTCAAAATCTTTTGACTGGAAGTGTATTTGAAATAGATTTTTTATATCATTATAAACAGACTATACTTATATACTTTAGTTATATACTTTTGATAAATTTAATGTACCCTTGTGGAATAGAAATATTAATTTCATTTTTGTTGTTTTTGTTCTTTGGGTTTTAAATCATTCTTCCTCCAAGCTTTTGCTTCCCAGTTTTTTTTTTTTTTTTTTTTTTTTTTAAATCAAATCAGTACAACCTTAGTCAGAATAAGAGGATAAGATGAAGGATAATTATTTGATCTCTTTTATCTGTAAGAGATATAATATAATATAATATAATATAATTACCATGTTCAGCTGCTCTGGTCATGTTTTTAAATTATAAACTAAGTGAAAATCATCAAATCTGTGTCCGGATGTTCTGCTGTCCCACAGGTGTGCTGTTCTGTCTGAGTAGATCACTCCAAGTCATGATCTAATGGCAGAACGCTGTTAGTTTGCTTGGTTACAGCACCGGCTGCGGCTCAGAGCTCCTAGCGGAATATTTTCTGTTCCTTAAGTTGTTGCCATGGATACAAGAAGGGAACCCCAGGATATAATGAACAGTAGATTCCATGCAAGGAATACTTATCCCAGGAAAAACTACTGCTGCTGTCTTTTTGAGATCTGAGCATCTGATAGCAGATTCCTGTTAGATTTCTGTCATGAATGGACACAGACTACACTTCAGAGACTCATTTCCTCAAATGTATTTAGTCCTACATGATTCCAACTGCCTGTGTAACTTCTTTTCTTGTTCCTTACAGGTTTCTTTCCTGTCCGTTGCTGTTCCTTGAGGTCGCCCCTCCTCGTCCTCTCTAACCACTTGACCCTATGGAGGAGTAGCTCTTGAGTGACAGGCACAAGAACCAATCAAACATCAGGAGGAGCGTCAGACGCACAGCGGCAGAGCCGAGAGGATGTCGTCTAACCGGACCCAGACCCCTCACGGTCTGAAGCAGATCGGGCTGGACCAGATCTGGGATGATCTGCGGGCGGGGATCCAGCAGGTGTACACCCGCCAGAGCATGGCCAAGTCACGCTATATGGAGCTCTACACGTATCCTTAATTGCAGTTTCTTTGCTAATTAATTTTTAAAAACTTGTCCAGTGTCTGTTGTGTTCTTAACTTCCTGATTTTCAGTCACGTGTATAATTATTGCACTAGTGTGCATCAGTCAAATCAGGCCCGCGGTGCTGGTGCCCCCCCGTCCAAACCTTCGAAGAAAACCCCCACACCTGGAGGAGCTCAGTTTGTGGGGCTGGAACTCTACAAGAGATTGAAGGAATTTCTGAAGAATTACCTTACAAACTTACTAAAGGTACTTTAAAAAAAAAAAAAAAAGAAGTGTATTTTGACACTAACGTTCAAAAGTTTAGGGTTGATGGTAGGGCTGTGCAAAAAATATCGATTTCTCGATTTTAATCGATTCTCATTTTTACGAAACAATATAGATTCTTAAATCCTATGAATCGATTAGTGTAGCCTGTTTTCTGTTCCGAGAATAATGTCGGAATGTTCCGAGAATGAAGTCGAGAACTTCCGAGAATGAAGTCGGAATGTTCCGGGAATAAAGTCGAGGACTTACGAGAATGAAGTCGTAATGTTCCGAGAATGAAGTCGGAATGTTCCGGGAATAAAGTCGAGAACTTACGAGAATACGGTTGGAATGTTCCAAGAAAATGGTCGGAATGTTCCGAGAATACGGTCGGAATGTTCCGAGAATACGGTCGGAATGTTCAGAGAATGAAGTCAGAATGTTCTGAGAATGAGGTTGAAAACTTACGAGAATGTGGTCGGAATGTTCCGAAAATTAAGTCGAAATATTCCGAGAATAAAGTCGAAATGTTCCGAGAATAAAGTCGAGAATTTACGAGAATAAAGTTGAAATGTTTCGAGAATCATGTGTTTTATGTCTACATTTTGACTTTATTCTCGAAAAATTTTGACTTCATTCTTGTAATTTTGACTTTATTTTCAAAATATTTTGACTTTATTTTCAGAATATTTTGACTTTATTCTTGTAATTTCAACGTTATTCTTGAAATAATCCGACTTTATTCTCGTAATCTTTTTTTTTTTTTTATGTGGCACTAAAATGCCGTTGTATGAACAAGCTAGGGCTGCACCCAACTAAAGATTTTATAGTCGACTAGTAATTTAATTAACTAAATATATAGTGTGGGGTGGGCACTAAACCATAATGAGCCTTTCATATATAGCCAATTGTGCGCTCAAGCGCACACATAAAGCTTGCTGCAAAGCACCGCAAAAGTAATGACCGTGTACTGGGAAAAACAACAAGGAGATATTTTAATTATTTATTAATAAACTAGTGTTTTCAGTTCAGTGTCGGCTGCAAAGATGAAGTGGATGCTGACTTGCCATCTCCACAGTACAGTGGACGTGCCTTTTGAGAGAAATGCACCTTTCATACAGATTACATAATCGGAGAGTATATGTTTTTGATGTGAATTGATTCATTTTAAAGTAGACATTTTAAGCTTTCTATAGATATGTTTCTCATATAGACCGCGTTTGAGTTTTGTGCTGTGCTCCAGTTCACGAAGACAGAGATGGCAGAAAGCACATCCTCTGGTTTTCTCTATTTTACAAAAGCACAAGATCTTGTTAATATTGTGAGTTTACATAAATAAAAGTAGACGCTCGACAGTTTCGAATGATGTATTACTCTTATCTGTATGACGGCGTGTTTTGTTTCCACTGTTCTCAGGAAAAAATGCCAGTGATGGCGTCGGCACCTCCATGTCATGCAGTAAGCGTGCTAACAGCTTCCACACTAAGCACAAACACTTGGATATGCGCCTGATAGCGCACATTTCTCTAGGTTAATGTTAGAATGAGCGGCCGTGTTAAGTTGCTACCACTTTTCAATGTTTCAATAATTTATATTTGAGGTTGATATATGGAGATGAGCGTTAAGACCAGCCGTTAACGATCTGTGTGTCACGGACAAAGACAGACTTTTCTGTGACTAAACGACTAAAAATGTTTAGTCGACTAACGTTTAGTGGACTATTAGGGGGGCAGCCCTAGAACAAGCTGTAGACCAGTTACAACAACTTCAACATTCAAGAACACTGGGTGAATTTAAACTGATTGAACAGATTTATTTGACTGTTGTCCTCAGGATGGAGAGGATCTGATGGACGAGAGCGTTCTGAAGTTCTACACACAGCAGTGGGAGGATTACAGGTTCTCCAGTAAAGTGCTCAATGGGATCTGTGCTTACCTCAACCGCCACTGGGTGCGCCGGGAGTGTGACGAGGGCCGGAAAGGGATCTATGAAATCTACTCTGTGAGCAGTTCTTGCCTTTCTTCTGCATTACAGCACAGTTTCACTTCATAAACAGTTGTTTTTATTGAATTTTATTGGTTTTGTTTGTTTTCCAGCTTGCTCTGGTGACGTGGAGGGAATGTTTGTTTCGGCCTCTGAATAAGCAGGTGAGATTGGAAAAAGAGAATACGTTAAATTGGACAAAGTGAGAATAACTCTAATAAATGTCTGTTTTGGTGTCTGTGTTCTTAGGTGACAAATGCAGTATTGAAGCTGATCGAGAAGGAGAGGAATGGAGAAACCATCAACACTAGACTCATCAGCGGAGTGGTCCAGTCCTATGGTGCGTCATCATTACGTCATGATTGCTTGTTTGTTTGCGTCTGTGATATATGACACTTCTGCAGTTGCTCAGAAATGTTTCTCTCCATCTCTCGTAGTTGAGTTGGGTCTCAATGAGGACGACGCCTTCGCTAAAGGTCCCACTCTGTCTGTCTACAAGGAGTACTTTGAGACTCAGTTCCTGGCTGACACCGAACGGTTTTACACGAGGGAAAGCACAGAGTTCCTGCAACAGAATCCTGTTACTGAGTACATGAAGAAGGTGAGGACAAAATAGCAGGACATGCTTTAAAAAGAGTAAATTAGTACTTTTGGCCTTTAATAAATGTGTAGGTTTTGGCAAGAAGTGCTGGGTGTTAAATATATTTGCAGTTATTTTGTTGTTAATTTTAGCAGCATTGTGAATTTTGTAGTGATATTACAGCACTTTTTGACAAGTACATTTTTTATAGATTGTGCAAGTATTTTGACTACAGAGTATATTGTTGATTTCTTGATTATGATGTCTTAATAGAGTCAGGATATACTTTATATAGATTTCATTGAATGATTTCTAATTAATAATGTTTTGGCAAAATATATTGGTAGATATTACTGTTATTATCATCTAATGATATTTGTTAATAACAAATATAAATATATATGTATCAATACATAATTCTTCATTGTGATCATTTAGTTTGAAGCAGAATAGAGCATCAAGATTTTTTTTTAACTAGACTTTTTACTGCATTTTATATCTGCTTGCTTTTATTGGCTAATCATTGTTGGTTTAATGACAAATTTTTAAATGGCTTAAATTTAATTTAAATGGTTTAATTTTAAATTTAATAATTTATTTATTTTTTTAAATATATATTTATGCAAAAATACACTACTGTTTGAAAGTTTAGGTTCAGTAATTTTCTTAAGTAATGAGTAATTTCAGCTGGGATTCATTAAATTAATCAAAAGTGACAATAAAGACATTATGCTTCAAAATTAAAAAAAAAAATGCTGTTGTTTTGAACACTATTATCCAAAGAATACTGAAAAACTATATCATGGTTTCTACAAAAAATATGTAGCAGCACAGCTGTTTTCAACATTGATAATAATAAAAAATGTTTCTTGAGCAGCAAATCAGCATATTAGAATGATTTCTGATCGATCATGTGACACTGAAGACTGGAGTAATGATGCTGAAAATTCAGCTTTGCATCACAGGATTTTAAAATATATTTAAATGGAAAACAGTTATTTTGAACTGTAATAATATTTCACAATATTACTATTTTTACTGTATTTTTAATCAAATAAATGCAGCCTTGGTGAGCATAAGAAACTTCAAAAACCTTAAATCTTACTGAAACCAAACTTTTAAATGGTAGTGTATGTTAAACATCATGAAAAGTCATTTTTTTTTATTTTATTTACATATATCACACCACCCTAGTTTTGAAATGTAATTGTTGATCTGTGTGTTTTGCAGGCTGAGGCTCGTTTGCTGGAGGAGCAGAGGAGAGTGCAGGTTTACCTCCATGAGAGCACACAGGATGAGCTGGCCAGGAAGTGTGAGCAGGTTCTCATCGAGAAGCACTTGGAGATCTTCCATACGGAGTTCCAGAACCTTCTGGACGCAGACAAGAATGAAGGTCAGAACCTCAGTGAAAACTGAATGTCTGTACACGAGTCATTCAGATTGAAATCTCAACTGTAATTTATTCATACTCTCTATGTAGATCTTGGCCGCATGTACAATCTTGTGTCACGGATCACTGATGGTTTGGGAGAATTAAAGAAACTTCTGGAAACGCACATTTATAATCAAGGCTTGGCAGCCATCGAGAAGTGTGGGGAGTCTGCACTCAATGTGAGTCTGTTTGGTTTACATTGTATGTAATGATATTTTTTAATCTAATCTTTCTGACAATACATATTTTAACCACTATGAATTCTGTGATTTTATTATAGGACCCTAAAATGTACGTCCAGACGATTCTGGACGTCCACAAGAAATACAATGCCCTGGTGATGTCAGCATTCAACAATGATGCTGGTTTTGTGGCTGCTCTTGACAAGGTATTACAATCTTTTCAGTTCTGTTTAGTCAAATTAAATTAGTAAATATTACTTAAGTATTTTGCCAGTTTAAGCTGATAGAGTGGAAGTTATTGCATGTCTGTGGGTATTCTGATTCCTGTTCTCTCACAAACTGCATTTTAGACTAGGGTTATTATCATACAAAACATGAATAAAAGAAAAAAAGAAAATCTAAATTAGTCCAGGTTATTGTAGTTAACTAAAACTGAAATTAAAACCATTAAAAATATTTTCATTACTTAAAAAAAAAAAAAATTAGCTGAAATAAAAAAATGTTTATGTATAATTTATTATAAAATTATATTATTATTATTATTTTATTTTTTTTTAGGTTTAATTTATTACATTATTATTATTACTATATATATATATATATATATATATATATATATATATATATATAATTTTTTTTTTTTTTATTTAATATAAATATAGTTATTTTTTTAGCTATATTTTTATAACTATAATTTAGTTTAACTTGATGTACTAAAATAGCTGAAACTAATAAACAATAATAAAGAACTATATAGACATGATAAACCAAAAAACTAAAATTGACAAACACACAACATAAAATTTTAACTAAACATAAAATGTAAAAATAAAAACTTAGTAAAAATATTAATAAAAACTGTATAGGTATCTCAGTAATGCAAAAATAACAGTAATTTAAGTTGAAGGACCATAAAATTAAAATGTAAAGAAATTAATTTAAAAAAGCAAAAACAACAAAATTACTAAAACTTTAACCTCAAATTAAAGTGTACATGGAAAATCTAGAAATAAAATCTAATTCAAAATAACAAACTATAATGTTTTTTTGTGTATGCAAAAGATTAGCTTAGCAGTACTTTTTGTAATCGTAGTAATATAATGTAGTATATATGTAATTTTTTTTTTCATGTCTTGTCATATTTGATCTTAAAGGGAAAAATAAATGCATATTTTGCTTATAGAAATTAATCATATGTGTAGAACTATGTTTTGGTGTTGTATTTTGAAAGTATTGTTGTATTTTCTGTGTGTTCAGGCTTGTGGACGCTTCATCAATAATAATGCTGTTACTAAGATGGTTCAGTCCTCCAGCAAATCTCCTGAACTGCTGGCCAGATACTGCGACTCTCTGCTCAAGAAGAGGTGTGTGTTTAATGTCTTTGTCTGTTGGCACACAGTGTATGTGTGTCATTAAATCCCTGTGCTGGATCTAATCGAACCTCTGTCTGATATTTCAGCTCCAAAAACCCAGAGGAGGCAGAACTTGAAGACACTCTGAATCAAGTGGTGTGTTTTTACATAATATGATTGCAGAAATGCTTTCACAGCAATTTTGTGCAGGATTTAACATAATGCCTCCTGTTTTTGTATTGATTGTTTTCTTTTGTTTTTGTAGATGGTGGTGTTTAAGTATATTGAAGACAAGGATGTGTTCCAGAAGTTCTATGCGAAGATGCTGGCCAAGCGTCTGGTCCATCAGAATAGCGCCAGTGACGACGCAGAGGCCAGCATGATCTCCAAACTAAAGGTGCGACAGTTCTTCCACAGATTAGGAAAATATAAACATGATCCATAAAGCTTACAGTCCTTAAAATGAGCACTAGATTTGATGTTGTGTTTTTGTATAGTAAGTACTTTAGACTTTGATTTATAGCAAAGTATAAAATATATCTGATTTTAAAATTCAGTCGCAAACATGCAAATTGAGTTGGAATCATTTCTGTGAATCAGTTCAAACTGATTCAGCGAATCACTTCATTTTCTGATTCAACAATTCAAGCGAGATCAGAAATGTTCACTTAAGTCCATGCGCTGCATTTACATGATTATATTTTTTTCATTCTTTGTTCATTTAGCGAGAATTTGTATGAAAAACAAGTCTTGATTATTTAAACTACATTTTTTTAATTGTATTTTACTTATTTTTTTTATTTTAATTCTTGCCTTTTATTTCTATTAAATCACTCATTTGCATTTCATTATTTACATTTATGCATTTGGCATTTATTAATAATTATATATTTATTATTATTATTAATAATAATAATAATAATAATTTATTTTATTAATTTTAAATAATTTATTAATAATTAACTAAATAATTAAAAGATCATTTATGTTTATATTTACAGTTTTCATCTTAATTTTAAGTTGTAGTCATTTTGTGCTTGTCATTTTTATTATTATTATTATTTTTAATATTTCTTTTTAGATTTTTTTTTTTTTTTTTTTTAAGTATTATTTTGATTAAGGAAAACAATTTCTATTAGTTTAAGTTTTACACAACAATACTTACCCAAAGCGACTTTGACTGCAATCACATTGTACATTTTGTCAGTTTTTTAGTGTTCTCTATTAATCAAACCCATGGCCTTGATGTTGCTAGCACCATGCAAAGACAATTCATAACAAATACATATATATATTTTTTGTTCCGCCCAAACTTTGTGGTGCTCTTGTCCTTTTTGTAATTTTACTTCTGCCATCAGTGTTAGCATCTAACTTTTTTTTTTGTAATTTTTAGCAAGCGTGTGGCTTTGAATACACATCGAAACTCCAGCGCATGTTCCAGGACATTGGAGTCAGCAAAGACCTCAACGAACAATTCAAGAAGCACCTCACGAACTCTGAGCCCTTAGACCGTAAGGATGAGCTTTTCCTTCTTAGATTTTGTATGAAATAGTGTAATTTCTGGTTGAAGTTCTTTATAAATATTGTGTTGTTTTTCCAGTGGACTTCAGCATCCAGGTGTTGAGCTCGGGTTCTTGGCCCTTCCAGCAGTCCTGCACTTTTGCTCTGCCTTCTGAGGTGATAATACAAATAGCCTTGCATGCAAATCACTTGTTTTTGGACTTTCCAAGGTTTTTGTAAATCCGTTATCATCTCTTCCAACACAGTTGGAGAGGAGCTACCAAAGGTTCACAGCCTTCTATGCCAGCAGACACAGCGGCCGAAAGCTCACCTGGCTTTACCATCTGTCCAAAGGAGAACTGGTCACCAACTGCTTCAAAAACCGCTACACCTTACAGGTACGACAAGATATGTGTGACCTGAATTCTGCAATACTAACAGAATCTCTTCTGCTCAGCAAGGCTGCATTTATTTGATTAAAAATTTTGTAACAGTAAAATTGTGAAAAATTATTGCAATTTGAAATAGCTGTTTTCTATTTGAATATATTTTAAAATGTTATTTATTCCTGTGATGCAAAGCTGAATTTTCAGCATCATTCAGCATATTCAGTATCACATGATCCTTCAGAAATCACTTTAATATGCTGATTTGCAGCTCAAGAAACATTTGTTATTATTATCAATGTTATAATATGCTCCTTAATCATTTTTGCCAAGGTCATTTGTTATGATTAATATCTTTTATAACATTATAAATGTCTTTACTTTCACTTTTGATCAGTTGAATTGTTGCTGAATAAAGGTATTAGTTTCTTTCAGAAAAGAAATCTTACTGACCACAAATTTTTGAATGGTTGTGTAAATTTACTAAATATGCACTAACCGTTATTAATTGCTTTGAAATAATCCAGTTATTAGGATAGTTGGTGCATTAATAGTGTGTGAATATTAATTAGACTGGTTGTGTGTGTCCATACAGGCATCTACGTTTCAGATGGCCATTCTACTGCAGTATAACACAGAAGATGTTTATACAGTGCAGCAGCTGACGGACAGCACACAGATCAAAATAGTAAGGAAATAAAAGAGGGCTCTCGACAATAAGTCTAAACAGGATCCTGATATTAGTCACATGTTGATTTCACACACTAACAGAGCTTTTTGTTGATGTATTTTTAGGACATATTGGTGCAGGTTTTGCAAATATTATTGAAATCCAAGTTGCTGGTAAGCATTTTTTGTCTTTATTTTAAATAAAGTTTACTGAAAAAGCAACATGAATTCAAAAGCCAAGCCCATTTCCACCTAATATCTATATAATTGCTCCACCTCTGGAACAACTTTCCCTTTCTGCTAATGTCATCAAGGCCATAAAGAGCATTAACCAATCACCAAACAGCTATTTAGGTGTTATTTTTGTTTAGTCCTTTTTTAATCTGCTATGAAATTCCCACTGTTTACATACAATTAATTTTCTTTGGATGTTGTATTGGAAGAATATCCTAACATTTGGTTTCACTTTGAAAAGCTTCAAATTACAAAGATTAAATGGGTTGTGAAATCCATTTCATTTTGACTCAACACAGGCTAATATTTAATGTGATTGTGTATTTGCAGTTGTCTTCTGTAATCATCCACATGTGTCTACGCAGGTTCTAGAGGACGAGAATGCAAACGTGGATGAAGTGGAATTCAAACCCGACACCCTCATAAAACTCTTCCTGGGCTATAAAAAGTAGGTCATATGAGTGCATCTCATCTTCCAAACAGTTATAAATCTGTATTTAATGTTTCACATTTTGTGCTTTAGAATGCAGCAGAGTAAATGAATTTGTGAATATTGATGGCTTAAGTATTTTCTTCCCAGTAAAAAACTAAGAGTGAACATTAACGTGCCAATGAAAACGGAGCAGAAACAGGAACAGGAAACGACTCATAAAAACATTGAAGAGGACAGGAAACTCCTGATTCAGGTATCAAGCCTCTTATACAGCATGTGAAATAGAATCTTTTGTAACATTATAAATGTCTTCACTGTCATTTTTGATCAGTTTGATCAGATTGGTGAGGTGTGTTCAGAATAGCTTACTAAGTTTAATTGTGCTCATCTTTGCACAGGCGGCCATAGTGAGAATCATGAAGATGAGGAAGGTTCTGAAGCACCAGCAGCTTCTGGCTGAGGTTCTGAACCAGCTCTCGTCCCGGTTCAAACCCAGAGTTCCCGTCATCAAGGTCAGTTGATCCTGTTCTACAAATCTTGTCTGGTTAACAGGAATCTTTATAGGGTTTCTATGCTGCTTGAAAGGTTTTAATTCACACTTTCTCGAATTAAAAGCCTTGAAAGGTTTTAAAATTGGAATTCACATTTTAAATTCAAATTAAATTGAAACTCAAAAGGCATTAAATGTTGTTTGCACTGTAAGAAAAAAAAAGAATATAACAGTATTTTTTTGATTTTTCAATCAAGATACATTTACTTGAGGTGCAAAATGAAAATATAAAGTCTTATTTGTGACCAAGGATCACATAACCAGTCAAAAGGGTTAATTTTTCGAAGTTTAAATTTCTACATCATCTGAAAGCTGAATAAATAAGCTGTCCATTGTGGTATGGTTTGTTAGGACAATATTTGGCTGAGATGCAACTATTTGAATATATGAAATTTGTTTATTTTATTTTTTTTTTTCAGAAAAATCAACAAATTTCATATAGGTGAAAGTTGTATTTTTTTTTTTTTTTTTTTTTTTTTAATCTTAGATATTTACATAACCTAGATATTTACATTTAGAGGCCATATTGACACACTGTTCCCTGCAATTAATTTATTAATTTTTCCTTACTTGGTCCTAAATTTACCATTTTAATACTTGCAGAAACCCTGTTTTATCTGCACAGAAGAACTCGTATGTACTTTGGTTTGTGTTATGTTTTGCAGAAGTGCATTGACATCCTCATAGAGAAGGAATATCTGGAGCGGGTGGATGGAGAGAAGGACACCTACAGCTACTTGGCCTAAACATTTCTTCGCTCCATGTCTTTACTGTCTGTCTCTCTCACTCTCACTTTTTTTTTTTTTTTTTTTTTTTTAAGTTGTCTCTCGGGTAATAAATATCATTCCTCTTGATGTTCGGCCTGTGTTGAGTTTAAAAAGCAAACGGACTAACAGAAGAGGAGAACGTGTGCGCGTCAGTGAATGTGTATGTGCGAGAGACGGACTTTACCGCTGCCCTGCATATGGACGGACTGCATTGGAAATGTACATACAAACAGAGACCTCGAGCTTTAATCTCGCAAAATAAAACATTGCAGGTTTTAAAAACCCAATCAGAAATAAACCCTACACATTAAGCATGTTATTGCCTATCAGCATTTAAATGAAGTAAAAAATGAACAAAGATGCATTGAAATGTTAGCAATGAGGGGCTTCGGAAACGTTTTAAGAGAAGAAAGGAAAAAAATTTAGGAAAAAGGTGCAATTTTAGCTGCACGTCCCAAGAACGAACGAGTTGGACAGGTTTGTAGACGTGTTGTCTGCATTGTTACCTGCTACCAGAAAACCATTTGTATAGTGTGGTTCACTTTTTTAAATGTGTGTTAAATAAAAGAATTAAAAGTTTCTCTATGTATTTCTGATGCTGTGGAGTCACTACAAGAAGAGCAGTAAGACAATGCTATGATTATTCACATATGTGACCCTGGACCACGAGTATATTTGTAGCAATAGCCAACAATATATTGTGTGGGTCAAAGTTATCTTTTTTTTTTTTTTTTTTTTTTTTAATGCCAACAATCATTAGGACATTAATTAAGATCATGTTCCATGAAGATATTTTGTAAGTTTTCTACCGTAAATGTATCAAAAATTTTTGATTAGTAATATGCATTGCTAAGAACTTAATTTGGACAACTTTAAAGGCGATTTTCTCAATGTTTAGATTTTTTTTTGCGCCCTCAGATTCCAGATTTTCAAATAGAGGTCACAATAAACAAACTGTTCTATATTATATGAATATTTTATGAGGGTTATAATTAATAATTGTTGATTGCAGTGTCTACATGCAATTTCAAAAAAAAAATTCACTCCAATAAACAACAAAAATATGTGTATAAAATATATATTCATAAATTATTATATATATTTATAAGTTGCAAGGTTGTAAACTCAATAGCAGCTATCTAGATAATGGTTAAAGAAAAAAAAATTGTTTTTTGTTTTTTTTTGCTTTTCGTTTGAATGGTTGAACCAAGTTATGTTTTTACTTGGTTAATTAAAATAGTTTTTATGACAATTTAATGTCAATTTGATAGATTTACAACATTTTGATTGCTATGTTAAACAATTTTTGTTAATTTGTTGTTAGATAGGCCTAATATTTTCACTCATACCTTATTTCACTCATACCTACTTTCAACATACCTTATTGATTAATTTGTGAAACAAAACATTGGATTTGTGCCTCTAATGTTTTAAAAGAAATGGTACAGAAATATTTCTGTGTAAAGTACTAACCTCTATTATAATTACCTCTAGTAATTGAATCTCTGTTAATTGAAGATTCGCTCCGACCGAATCATTGAATCAGTGAGTTGTGACTCGTGAGAGCTGAAGGCGTATTTGAACACATACAGGTTCATCAAAAAGAATCGACTCAGAAGAATGACTCGTCGCGAATCTTACGTATTTCGGAGCGAGTCTCGTTTCAGTTAGAGCGAAATAACGGGAAACGATGTTTTTATGAAACTTTTATGAACTGGAGTAAAAAGTTAGAAATTAGAAATACCCTGAAGAAGTAAAGTTACTTGAAAAAATGTACTTACTGTAGGTATTGCGATAGCCTAAATATAGCTTTAATAAGTATATTCATATATAATTGTTATATTCACAAATGTCTCTGTATTAGGGCAAAAATACTTTTTGATCCGCGAAATGTTTGTACTTTTTTTTTTTTGAACAATGTCAACACATTCAATACAATTCAATTCAATTCCAACAAATACAAAAGAATTTCAAATGCTAGAGGGATGATATCGCCAAATATCTGTACAACGGACAACGTCAGTGAGAAAATACGTCATTACGTAGACGTCACGGCGCATGTATATGATTGGCTGGCTCATTACCTTGAACAGGTGTGTGTGTGAGCCGGCTGTGTACCTGATGGAGCCCGGAGTGGAAGCTACGCCCGCCGGCGTGCAAGTACGCGATGAACTGTCCGAGAAATGTCAGAAGTTATTTCTGGAGTTTTTGGAAGAGTGAGTGCAGTTGGTTCCAGTACCTTTAAACGAAGTTCTAAATGAACGTCACTTATAAAATGTGTCTGGTTAATTAGGTTTCAGGATAAAACAGGCGACGCTTTATATCTGGCTGATGCGCAAGAGCTGATCAGACCGGAGAGAAACACACTGACCGTGAGCTTCAGCAACATCGAGCACTACAACCAGCAGCTCGCCACCACCATTCAAGAGGAATATTACAGGTGAATTGCGACAACATCAGGGGGGGAAAAAAAGAGATACGCTACCAGTCAAAAGGTTTTTTTTTTAACAGTAAGCTTTTTAATGTTTTAAGGAAGTCTCTTCTGCTCACCAAGCCTGCATTTATTTAATCCGAAGTACAGCAAAAACAGTAAAGTTTTGAAATAGATTTACTACATAAAAAAAAAAAAAACTGTTTTCTGTTTCAGTATATTTTAGAATGTAACTTATTCCTGTGGTTGCAAAGCTGAATTTTTGCATCATTGTTCCAGTCATATGATCCTTCAGAAGTCATTCTAATATTCTGATTTGCTGCTCAAAAGAACATTTATTATAATTATGTTGAAAACAGCCGAGTCGAATTTTTGTCAGGTTTCTTTGAATAGAAAGTTCAGAAGAACAGTGTTTATCTTAAATAGAAATCCTTTGTAAAATTATAAATGTCTTTATCATCAATTTTGATCAATTTAAAGCATCCTTGCTAAATAAAATTCATTTTTATTTCAGATAAATTCTGATCTTTGGATCTTTCTGTTCATCAAAGAATCCTGAAGCAAATGTACTCCAGTGTTTTAAATATTGATGATAATAATACAATAAAAATAAAAAATGTTTCTTGAACAGTAAATCAGCATATCAGAATGATTTTTGAAGGATCATGTGACAGTGAAGACTCGAGTAATGATGCTAAAATTTAGCTTTGATCACAGGAATAAATTATATTTTAAAATATATTCAAATAGAAAATGGTTATTTTAAATAGTAAAAATAATTCAAAATTGTACTGTTTTTGCTGTACTTCGGATCAAATAAATGCAGGGTTGGTGAGCAGAAGAGACTTTTTCTAAAAAAAAAAACATCAAAAAAATCTTACTTATTTTAAAGAAACTATTATAATTATTCATTAAAATATTTCATTTTAATTTGACAACACTACAAAAAATGTTCACTTTCAGAAAGTAAGACTGCACAATTTTGACATTTTTCTACTATTTTTTTTTGTTGCAGCTACCAAACTTTAAGAAGACATACAAAATAATAGTCAGAAAATGTATTACCTTTGGCAAATAAATCAAGCATAAGTTAGCAGCTTTTAATTGTCATTTTGTTTAATGTCTCATACTGTGGTAGTTTTTCAGTGTTTATGTATGACTGGAAAATTATCATTTGGTGAATGAATATTGTAGATTTTGCTGCAGTTTTTCATTTTAATTTCATATTTTCATTGTCATCTGTGATATTTTTCCAGGGTTTACCCCTATCTCTGTCGAGCGGTACGGCACTTTGCCAGAGATCATGGAAATATTCCACCATCTAAAGAGTTTTATGTGGCTTTTTCAGACTTTCCATCTAGGCAAAAGTAAGTATTTCAGTTCTCGAATTTTTGCTTTGTTTTGCAGGGTCAGACCTGTGATTCAAGCACTCCAACCACTTTAAAGTGCTTGCATCCTGCTTGTAATTTAATTTTATTTTTGTCATTTAAATTTGTTTATACCCTGTTTTTCGGATATTTACCAGACATTTCTTAATTTATTATAATGTATATCTATATGTAAATTGTCTCTGTCATGATTGTGAAATGAGTAAGGTCATTTACTCTGTGCTGTCCAGGATCCGTGAGCTCTCCACCGTCCGCATCGGCACTCTGTTACGCATCAGTGGTCAGGTGGTGCGAACCCACCCCGTGCACCCGGAGCTGGTCAGCGGCACCTTCCTCTGTCTGGACTGTCAGTCTGTCATCAAAGATGTGGAGCAGCAGTTCAAATACACACAGCCCACCATCTGCAAGAACCCGGTGTGTGCCAACCGCCGCCGCTTCATGCTCGACACCAACAAGTCCCGCTTTGTTGACTTCCAGAAAGTAAGAATGTTTTTTTTTTTTTGCAATTTGCAGTTATGAAACTTTCTGTAAACAAATTTATTTAATTTTTATAATTATCTTATTACTTTTGCCAAATAAAGCATAAGTTAGCCGCATTTTCTTTAACTGAGGTTTTGCTCAATCTGTTTTACTCTGGTTTCAGAATGTTACATTTTGCCTAAATTATTTTTAAGTATTTTTTTTTTTTTTTTTTTTTAATCTTACAGGGCAAAAAGTATTTATTTACATATACGTGTTTACTTTTTTATTTAAATATTTTGTTGATCAACTTTTAGAGAATCTGACAATTTCCAAATGACAGGAGCTGTTGATCACAAAAAGGCTGGCATTTTATGTGGAGTCTTGATAACTTTATGCAAATTTATATGACAATATGCTTTACATGCGCAAATGAGGTAAAACTGTATTAAACATTTAAGTTTACATATGAAGTTATGAATAACAGTGTTTTTAGTTGCTTTACAGCTGAAATTGTATTAGTTTCATAATTGAAGAAAATTTGCATTATTAATGCTGATATTTTCTGGATTTATTACTGTGAAGCTGCTTTAAAATAATCCATATAGTTTAAAGCGTGATATTAATAAATGTGACTTGACTTGTATAGTGATGCACTGAAATTTTGAAACCTGGAAATAGCAAAAAAATAAAAATAAATGAATAAAATAACAGTTGCATGTTTTATACAGTCTTTCCTAATATTGCACATTTAAATTTTGAAGTTCAAGTTATGAATAATAACACTATTGTCTTTGTAGAGGTGCTTTAAAGATGATATTTTATTTTCATAATTAATATTTTACATCTACTGTGCAACCGTTTGTATTACATTAAGCACTTAATACATTATGGTGATGAACTGAAATTTGGTAGACTGGAAAATTGTTTGGCTAAAATAGCAAAAATACAGTACAGGATTTCTTATTTGGGGATATTTAAATTTTGAAGTTAAAGTTCAGATTATCTTTTTTGCCCGATTTTTGGACCCAGAAAAGCTTTTACAATTTCTTTCAAAAGTAAATTTAAAGAATCTTTTATAGAATTTTATGTACGCTGTTTTATAATTGCTTTATTTAAATTTTTGTATTGTGTACTACTGTGGTGTGTGTGTGGTGGTTTTTTTTTTTTTTTTTTTTTAAATGTGTAATCTTTGTTTGCCGTGAAATAGCCTATGAAGCTGATGTGGCAATATACTTAAAATCAAATCATTCTTGCCAATTTTTAATACAACGTAAGTTCAAGTCCTTGATGAGCTTTTTTTGTGTAATTCATTGGAGTGAATATATAAATCTTCATAGATTTAAAAAAAAGAAAAAAATTCTAAATGGACTCGTGTGCTGTTGATGTGAGATGCATAAGTAGCTTATTCTGATTCATCATCAGGTGCGCATTCAGGAGACGCAGGCGGAGCTGCCGCGGGGCTCCATTCCCCGCAGTGTGGAAGTGATTCTGAGGGCGGAGGCCGTGGAAACTGCACAGGCAGGAGATCGCTGTGACTTCACTGGCACGCTGATAGTTGTGCCTGACGTGTCTGCCATGGCACTCGCTGGTACTGATCTGTTTTTCTATTAAAATTAGAGAGTTTATTGTCTAAGATTGCTGGGTCTGTTTTTACTGTTTAAAAACAAAACAGTACATATATTATCTGTGTTTTGGAGTTGTATTTGAATATTCCTTCTCATATTTGCAGGCACACGGGCAGAAACTAGCAGCAGGGTGACGGGGAAGGAGGGCTTTGAGGCTGATGGTATTCAGGGGCTCAAGGCTTTGGGTGTCCGAGAACTCTCCTACAGACTGGCCTTCCTGGCTAACTATGTGGCCCCAACCAACCCACGGGTGAGTGCTATATACGACAACATAAATTGCGACAGTAATCATTGTTTAAGGACACTATTCTACTAGCCTCTGTGTTTATTTCTTCTATTTTGCACACAGTGTGGTAAGCTTCAACAGGTAAACATGTCAGTTCACTGGCCAAAAATTATGCTAAAGTAGCAACATTGCCGCCTTAGAACTATAAGGTTCTATCTGACGTTGTTGTCAATTGAGTTATTCACACATTCTTGTTCTGTGACAACTTTTTTACATTATGTGATGTTTCTTTTGTAAGCTGTGTACATTTTAGGCCTTTATTTAAGAAAACAAAAAGGGTTCTAAGAAGTCTATGGAACGCAAAAACTTTGAAACTCAATATCTCAAAAGTGGTCAGAATGCAGACAGAACTTTATAATTCCAAGACAGTGACGTGTAAAATTTGTTTAGCGGAAATATCAAGAGGTGGCTCGTTGCTGAAAAACATTTACTAGAACTGTTATAATTTGTGACCCTGAACAATAAAACTAGTCATAAGGGTCAATATTTTATTTTTTACTTTTTTTTTTTAAATTGAGATTATACATCTTATGAATAAGCTTTCCATTGATGTACGGTTTTGTTAGGATGGGACAATATTTGGCCAAGATGCAACTATTTGAAAATTTGGAAACTGAGGGTGCAAAAAAATCTAAATATTGAAGAAAATCTCCTATAAAGTTGTCCAAATTAAGTTCTTAGCAGTGCATATTACTAATCAAAAATTAAGTTTTGGTATATGTACGGCAGGACAAATGTTCTTCATGGAACATGATCACTACTTAATATCCTAAAGATTTTTGGCATAAAAGAAAAATTGATAATTTTGACCCATACAATGTATTGTTGGCTATTGCTACAAATATACCCATGCTACTTATGACTGATTTTGTGGTCCATGGTCACATTTAATTTTAACTTTAATTTCAGTTTGTGTTAAAATTTGGTGCACCACTATTGTGCACATTTATTAATTTATTTTCTTTAGCCGACCCTGTTATGGCTATATTTCATGTCAGTTTTCCATTACATTTTTATTGATACTTGAAGTTTGTTGTTGCATTGTATTTTAGTTTTTCCCCTCCCTTTTTGGTTAGTTTGGAGGGAAGGAGCTTCGTCAGGAGGATCAGACAGCTGAGAGCGTGAAGAACCAGATGACCGTTCAGGAATGGGAGAAAGTGTTTGAGATGAGCCAAGACAAAAATCTCTATCACAACCTCTGCACAAGTCTCTTCCCCACCATTCACGGTCAGTTCTCAGTGATCAGTGTTCACTGGTTATAGGATGTTGTATCCACCTTATTTTGCAATGCAAAAGTAAGCTATTTTTTTGTGAATGTGCAAGACTCTGATTCATACGATACCAGTATAAATACCAGTTTGCAATATAAAGCAGCATAACACATTGTTTTAAATCTGCAAAAATAACTGGAGGTGCATGACACCGAATGCCTTCACATTCAAGTTAAAAATAACTGCAAATGTGCTTGCCTTAAAAATAAGGTGGATAGAAAACATATTATGAGTCTGAGGCACATAATCACAATAAAAATTGGAGAGAACCCTGAAAAGTGGAATATAAAAGTCATGTCTCCTAGGTTAAACTGGCAGCTTGCTTGATCACATTTGGCTTTGTTTTTAAGGTAATGATGAAATTAAACGTGGGATTCTGCTGATGTTATTTGGTGGCGTTGCCAAAACGACCATGGAGGGAACGTCTTTACGTGGCGACATCAATGTGTGTATAGTTGGAGACCCGAGTACATCTAAGAGCCAGTTTCTCAAGTAAATAAAATGAATGACAAACAATTTCGCTGACAGTTAAAATAAATAAAATATCTAGTGTCTGATGGCTGGATTGGGATGTATTTGTTTTTTGTTTTTTTTTTTCTCAGGCATGTGGAGGATTTTGCTCCCAGAGCGGTGTACACCAGCGGTAAAGCCAGCAGTGCCGCAGGTCTGACCGCTGCTGTGGTCAAAGACGAGGAGTCGCATGAGTTCGTCATTGAAGCAGGAGCCCTCATGTTGGCTGATAATGTATATTTGCCTATTATTATTATTATTATTATCTTTTATTAGAATTAAAAGGAATTGATATTATTTAATAGCCATATTGATATATAATCACACAATTTTGAGCAAATTGAGTAGCCCTACATACAAGCACAGCAAACCTGAATTCTTCTTTTAATCTATTACAATTACAATTTTTGATCAGTAAAATAGCAATTTGATTGTTTTTCTTACTTTTTTTTTTAAATTCCACACACCACCCAGAACATCTGTGAAATATAATGGCTCTTGCATATTTAATTTCTATATTATGTCTTGTTTGTAGGGGGTTTGTTGTATTGACGAATTTGACAAGATGGACCTTAAGGACCAGGTTGCCATTCATGAAGCCATGGAGCAGCAGACCATCTCCATCACAAAGGCCGGGGTTAAGGTGTGCGTTCCTCTGTCAGCATGTCTAATGTATGTCTGAAAACATTGTTTATTTAATCCATAATTCATCTCATCTAACCCATATGTGCATTTAAGGCCACTCTGAATGCTCGCACCTCCATCCTGGCTGCTGCAAACCCCATAGATGGCAGATACAACCGCGCCAAGTCTCTCAAACAGAACGTCAACATGTCGGCACCTATCATGTCCAGATTTGATCTCTTCTTCATACTGGTGGATGAATGCAATGAGGTCAGACAACATATATATTATATATTATGTGTGTGTGTGTGTGTGTGTGTGTATACATGTATATGTGCATATATGTATACATTTTTGTTTTTTAATTTTTTAATTTTTTTTTTATTTTGTGAAAATTAATGCTTTTATTCATAAATGCATTAATTTAATCAAAAGCGACAGTAAGGACATTTATAGTGTTACAAAAGATTTCTGTTTGAAATAAATGCTGTTCTTTGGAACTTTCTATTCATCATAAGTCTGAAGGGAAAAAAAATATGTAGCACGTTTTCCACAAAAATATTAAACGGCTGTTTTTAATGATGAGAAATGTTTATTAAGAGGCAAATCAGCATGTTGGAATGATCTCTGAAGGATCATGTGACATTGAAGACTGGAGTAATGATGCTGAAAATTCAGCTTTGCATCACAGGAATAAATTTCATTTTAAAATATATTCAAGTAGATAAGTTATTTTTAATTGAAATAATTTTTCACAGTATTACCTTTTTTACTGTATTTTTGAGCAAAAAAATGCAGCCTTGGTAAGCAGAAAAGACTTCTTTTGAAAACATTAAAAAAAAAAGTTTTGATTGGTAGTGTGCATCTGTAGGGTGCAAAAAAAAACACAAATTTTGTTTTTGTACTAGGTTACAGACTATGCCATTGCCCGGCGGATTGTAGATCTTCATGCCAGGAACGTTGAGTCGGTAGAAAGAGTTTACAGTACTGAAGAGATCCAGAGATACATACTGTTTGCCCGCCAATTTCAGCCAAAGGCAAGATGCTTTACATTATTCTAGTTGTTATTCACTGATGTTTGATTGTCATTTTTGGAGCTAGATATCCAGAAGAAAGTCATATGGGTTTGGAATGACATGAAAATGAGGATTAATTGATAATGAATAAGATGATAATTCACCTCATAACCTTGCATCTGTAGATCACCTCAGAGGCTCAGGAGTTCGTGGTGGACCAGTACAAGCGTCTGCGGCAGCGGGATGGAGGTGGAACCACCAAATCAGCCTGGCGGATCACAGTGAGGCAGCTGGAGAGCATGTTGCGTCTGTCTGAGGCCATGGCCAGACTCTACTGCTCAGATGAGGTGTGCATCTGCTGTGCGGTGGATGAAGTTGCCATAAACTTTTTTTTTTTTTTTTTTTTCTCCCCCATCATGCACCAATGTGCATCAAGCAGCTTATGTAGAGTTTGAAATGTGTCCTTTTCTTTTTCCTTTGGAAAGGTTCAGCCTAAACATGTGAAAGAGGCGTTTAGACTACTAAATAAGTCTATTATTCGTGTGGACTCCCCAGACATCAATTTTGACCAGGAGCAGGATGATGACAATGTGAATGGTGAGATGGGCATACTATTATACTATTCTGTCCCTTTTTTTTTTTTTTTTTTGTGAAATGAGACAATTTGACAAAAATCTCAGCATAATAAATCTCTACTCTGACTGTCCAAAAATAGGCTTTGTTTGCAAATGCCACCGACTGGCAGTTAAGTGTGCCTTAAATGTCCAAATGCTTTTTGACACTCTTCATTAAAATCAAATATCAGAGTGTAAATTGACTGATTTGAGTTGTTCCATAGATCAGAATGACCTGTTTAGTAAAGAGACAGAAGGTCAAAATGGAGGTGACGTGAACGGCCATCCGGTGGAGGCCATGGACACTAATGAGGTGGAAAAGCAGGAGAAGCCAGCGGCAGCTAAACCTGCTGTCAGAATGTCATTCGCAGAGTACAAAAGGATTTCCAACCTGCTGGTGCTGCACATGCAAAAGATGGAACAATGTGAGTCCTAATTTTTTGCATCGTAATAACATACCTCAGACATTATTTATTTATTCCCTGCCCTGAAATGTATTTTAATGCATTTATTTTATTTTATGCATTTTTATTATGCACTATTATGCATTTTATTATTTATTTTAATGCTTTTTGTATGCCCATTGCAGTAAATGTTAGCTGTGCCACCATCAATGATTATTAAACTGATTTTTTTTTTCTCTCATTTGTGTTTTTTTTTTTTTTTTTTTTTTTTTTTTTTAATAATAATAATAATAATAATAATAATAATAATGCTTAATGTATTTTGTATTTGTTGTAAATATTTTTTTGCATTTTTTTTTTTTTAATATTTAAAATAAATCTTATTTTATATATATATATATATATATATATATATATATATATATATATATATATATATATATATATATATATATATATATATATATATATATATATATATATATATATATAAATAAAAAAAAATTATATATATCTTTTTTTTTTATATATATAAAAAAAAAATTATATATATCTTTTTTTTTTTTAAGATATAAATAGCATAAACTGAAGGATGAAGTAAACATACAATCTTACTTGCTTTATATTTCCAAATGTGTCATTTAAAATGAATGCGGTTTGTGTATTTTAGTGGATGAGGAGTCGTCTTTGAAGAAAAGTGAACTCATTAACTGGTACCTGAAGGAAATGGAGAGTGAAATCGATTCAGAAGCTGAACTCGTCGCTAAGAAAAATCTCATTGAGAAAGTGCTGTACAGACTCATCCATTATGTCAGTATTCATGCATCAGCTTAACAAAGGCATCGTTTACTTGAACTAAAGCAGTGTAACGTGTCTATTTTTCTTTTGAAGGATCATATCATCATAGAGCTGACTAAAACAGGGCTAAAGAAGATCAGTGAGGATGGAGACGAGCCCATCATGGAGGAAGATCCATTTCTGGTGGTGAATCCCAATTATATACTGGAAGACTAGTCGAGATGGCTTCAAAAACCTTGATCATTTTTTCTTACCTACTGATGCTTCTATAATCTTAAATCATGACTAATATGCAATATTTTTGAGTGAATCAGAAAAAATAAATAGATTTATATTTTGCATTTGTGTAATTTGATTCTTGAACACTAGATGGCGGTGGATCCCAGTATCTTTACGATTTAAAAGCGCATTAAAAATACAAAGTGCAGTAGAAAAAGGTTAAAACGATTCATCAAACCATCATAGATGGCAGAAAAGATGAAGCTTTTATGTTTATTTAAGCCAAAAGACATACAGCGTTTTGGGGAAATGAAAATTGGCAGTTTCACTAAAGTCTTTTGCTGTATTTTCCTGATCTGTCTGACATGAATATGAAGGCATCATAGGTGATATCTTGATGATCTTTATTTTGCAATTCACAGCAGGTTTTTTTTTTTTTTTTTAGTTCATAGTGTTCTCCTAAAATGAGGCTTGCCTATTTTATTTGTCGCTAATCAACTAAAATGGACCCTGAAGTTTTGCTGGTTCTCTCTATCACAATATTTAAAATAATATACTTAAGAAATCGACCCTCAAGATTTAATTTCTGTGAATGCAGCATCATTAAACTGAGCTATGTTTATACATTGTTCTTATTTTAAAACGATTTCTGTGAAACAGACCCTGTCACACTTGTCAACACTTTTATTGTATCCCAGCAAAAATTTAATAAGATACATTTTTAATAGATTGAAAGTGTTTCTCTGTTTACCGTTGTTTTGATGTACAGATTCGCTCGCCCAGTTTAGCAGAACGTTTGATTTTGTTCGTGATGCTTACGCTGTGCGTGCGTCGTGCGTAACGTTCGCGTGCTGAAATCCGCCACCTGCAACACACGCTCCCGTCAGAGCGGCTATAAAAACATCAGCGCGGGCTTCATGTCGCTGTCATATCAAGAGTTTATTCCATCTTATTGATACTCAGGATGGTTCGACTTCGTTTCAGAGAATTATTCTAAGTCACTTAAAGCGTTATCATCAGCTGAATGTGGATTTTGGTGAGTTTGACTTGTTATATATTTAGTATTTGATAACTTTAGTACTTGTCGATCTATATTTTCTCTGAGGCGATGTGTAAATTGTTTGTCAGATTTTATTGCGTCTCTGTTTTTACACACACCTTCTTATTCTGTTTCCATCTGGTTTTTCCACATGTTAAATGTTAATACTGTTTGCCAGGAACGAAAAAGCGCATCCTAGTGTTGAGATATTTGGAGAAGTAACGTTAAAGGATGATTCCACCTGGAGAATGTCTGTATGCTGGAAGGAAAAGGAGAAAACCTGTGCAGAAACAGTTGAGTTTTTATCAATTTATTAGCTTGACTGTTTTGACAAACCATCAATGCAAACAAAAGAATCATTAGAATCATTAAAGCTAATAAACACTTAAATTGCTATTATTAGTACTGACAATAATAGAAAATTATTTTTGTGACATTGTTACGTTCATTTTAAGTTTTTTTTTTTTTGTTATTGCGATGACTGTTTTATTGGCAGTGTTAATACAATTAATAAATACAAAGGAAAAAGCTGCTACTGATAATGAGAATGTATAGTAGTAGTAGTAGCAGCACTACAAGTAGTGATGATGATGATGATAATAATAATAATAATTATAATAATTATTATTATTATTAATATTACATAATTTCATTTAAAAGTTTAATGTCTCATGTCTCTCTGCCATTCAGTCTTTTGGATGCCACACAGGTTTTATGATATTAAATTATGGTTTGTTTCTTCAGGAAACCAGAGAAAGCAGGTCAAAAATCGAACCCGTCCAAGCGTCATCGTGAGCGTCTGAATGCAGAACTGGACCGGTTAGCGAGTCTGCTTCCCTTCAGTGCAGATGTCATCTCCAAACTGGACAAACTCTCAGTGCTGAGGCTCAGTGTGAGCTTCCTGCGGGTGAAGAGCTTCTTTCAAGGTAAGAAGGAATGTTTCCTGGCAAATTTCCTTGCTAAGACTGTAAATAATACATTGGCTACCGAACCTTGATGACTCAAACCAATCTTTGTTTCACTTAAGCATATTCCAAAATGTACATTTTCAGATCATCATCTTGTCTTTTTTTTTAATGTTTTGTGGTTTTGTTTTGCTACAATGTTAGTAGTACATTGTTGCATTGCATGCAGTTTTATATGTTGTGTGTGTGTATATATAGCTGTAATTGGCAAAAGGTTATGGAAAACATTTCCCTCTGAGGAAATTTTCCTTCCATGTGTTCCTTTTAAATTTTTAGCTCATATTCTTAGTTTGGATGTTAAATTATTTATAATACAAAGTAGCGTAACTTTAAAAATAAATTTGCTCATTTTACAAAGTAGATTTTATTGTATTTTGTGGGAAAACTGACCAAATATGTTGCAGTTCTTCTGCCATGTAGAATAAAAGGATTTATTCCAGGAAAGGCCATATAAGGACAAGTCCATGTGTAGCTTAATGTAATGTAGAGATTGCCCTCTTGCACTAACATGCTGTTTGTTGTGACAGTGGCCAAATGGATCAGTGTTGAGCTGTTGTGTGGAGAGCTGGCAGTGTGCTGGCAGGTGGGCATCTCTCAGTTGTAACTGAACTCATAACAAAGTAATGGAGAGTAATAAAAACAACCTTTAGCAACTAAAAAGGACGGAAAGCTGTGTGCCCAGCATGCAATATGCAGTGTTGAGAGAGCTGTTTTGAAAGATGCTATTCATAATTTAAAGTCAAGTCAAATGCATTTATCGCTTCCAGGTCTCTTTGCACAGGTTTGTGCATTTGAGATTTTCAGTAGTTTTTGCACTCAGGAAATTCATAACTGTCATGAATACAGTCATTTATAATGCAAGATCCGACCCTGAAGAACCTGAACCGTCACGGATCTCAGTTTGTGTCAACCTTGATCTTTCCATTCGTGTAAGATTGATGCATGTATTATGCTTAAACATCGCTGTTTTAATGTATTCATCTTCTCAAGGCCATTTGTGTTTTTTGGTCTGATCTCATTTTCTGTTACCTTTCAAGCCGTAAATTATAGACAAGGCCATGACAATGTAGAATTATGTCAAAAAATTCTTGTCAGGTTTAATGTTAAAATGTGAACTGGAGTGTCATCAAAAAGGGTGTCATGGAATGGTTGGAGAAAAGTCAAGTTGAAGAATAGACCGGTTAAAGTAAAAACTTTTGCTAATAATTAAAAAAATTTCATGTCATGAGTCTGATTTACCAGAATCTCATTTGTCCAACATTTTCTTGTTGTTTTTTTTTTTTTTTTGTGTAAAATACGGTGGTGGGTCAATCAGTCTTTGTCTGTAGGAAAGAAAAATCACTTTTCTCTTGTGTCTCAATTGTTTCTCCAAGACTGCAGTGAGAGTCCAGTCAGAGATCTCAATATGAACTCATATTTCTCCTCATTTTTTCCAAGACCAAAGGATCATAGCTGCTACTTTAAGCTTTATATTTTTATGGTATGTCAACAGTTGTGTGTGTTTCAGGTCGCACTGTCTGCAGTGGAACACGAAAGGAGATATTTTGAAAAATGCAATAAAATACTTGTAATAAAGTGCTTGTAATGTGTTGAAAGTCCACTTGCAGTTTTAAAATCGTAAAAGTATATATTTAAAAAAAAAAAAAAAAGTTTTTTTAAAAAATGGAAAAAGTATTTTCTTAAAAAATAATTCTAATATTCTGATTTGCTTCCCAAAAACATGTATTATTATTATTGCTGAAAACCGCTAAGTAGATTTATTTTATTTTATTTTATTTTATTTTTTTCAGAAGAACAGCATTCATCTAAATTAGAATCTTTTGTAACTTTATATCTTTATCATCATCTTTTATCATCACTTTTGATCAATTTAAAGCATCCTTGCTAAATAAAAGTATTAATTTCTCCCCAAAAATATATCCTGACTCCAAGCTTTTAAATGTTGTAGTGTATAATGTTACAAAAGCTTTTTATTGTAGATAAATGCTGATCTTTGGATCTTTCTACTCATCAAATAATCCTGAAAAAAGGTACTAAGCTGTTTTAATTATTGATGATAATAATAAAAATGTTTCTTGAACAGCAAATCAGCATATTAAAAATGATTTCTGGAGGATCATGTGACCCTGAAGATCAGAGTAATGATGCTGAAAATGTAGCTTTGTTCACAGGAATAAATTACATTTTAAAATTTATTCAAATAGAAAGAATTTATTTTAAATAATAAAAATATTTCACAATATTACCACTTTTGCTGTATTTTGGATCAAAAAATGCAGCCTTGGTGAGCAGAAGAGACTTCTTAAAAAAAAATTCTTACTGTTCAAAAACTCTTGACTGGTAGAGTATATTTAATTATGTGGCAAGTTTCAATAGAAATTACATTAAAGTATCTTTTAACTTACTGTAACTGCTTGTCAGTACATTCAACGATACGCTTAAGCCATATTTTAAAGACAATAGATGTAGTTATGAATAAAGTTCATTCTTAAAATTAGATATTTTCAAGAATGTTGTTGAAGAATTTCAACAGGTTTCACACAGGTTTGGAACGATACAAAGGTGAGTAACTTAAAATAAAACCTTAATTTCTGGGTGAACAATCCCTTTAGTGTTGTTCATGAATTTAGGTTTACATCACTGTCAAAGCATAAGTAGCTAATTCTCCTAATTTCTCTGTTCTCACCCTGTGTCTGTCTTGTGCAGATTGGTTGTGCATGACTGAGGTTGTGTCTGATCCAGACACTGTGTTTTCATTCTTCGCCACAAGTCTTAAAACACAGCAGGAAACCCTGTTAAAGCTTTTGTTGGCCCAACACAATTTTTAGAATCTTGTTCCATACAATTATAATTGAATCATGATTGTCGCACGGCCAGGTGAATTCCAACACATTTCCGGGCATCTCGGGTTGTAAACTGACCTCAAAAGCTTTTCTTTATATCCTGTCAGAATGAATAAATTTATTGCTCATTTATTCCCTGCTAATACAAACATCATTATTATTATTGCTCTTACTTAAGTTAGTGGTTTGTTTAAATCACTAATCCTCTTAAGTGTTATACATAAGTGTGTAACTTGTCCTGCACAGTTTGGCATTTTAATTGTCAAAGTGAAGTCAAAGAGTGACACCTGAAGGGAAGTGTATAATGATGGCAAAGATCCATCATGTGTAGCGCTTCTGTTTGCCAACACCATTGGTTCCAGCAGATTGTTGTTACTGGCAGTAGTGCTATTAGACATGCATCAGCTCTGAACTGGCTTACAGAGTCTTAATAGGTTGGACACCTGCATACAGTGATGCTTAATGATAATGAGACTAATGTTGAGCCTGATAGTTAACTCGATTGGTTTAACTATCAGTCTGATTTGCAAAAATGTGCATGTTTATTTTAGAATGTAAATATTTAAAATGCACTTAATTCAGTTTTAACTTCTCAACATGTGGCATCCATTTAAATTATACTATTAGTTTCAGCCGTAGATGTGCTTTTTTTTTTTTTTTTTTTTTTAAGTGAACTTTATACTCTAAGTATTAAGCAAAAGTTTACGCAACAAATAAAATTCTATTCTATTTTCATTTTTGGCTGAATTCTAATTTGATATATTATAGTATAATATTTATTTTATTTATTTAATTAATTATTTTGCATTAATAGATGGCTGAATACAGGCTGAATTATGCAATTATGCAAAGTTTACCGTGGTAATATCAAGGCATTTCTCCCAAACTTTATGAAAACACACTGATAATTTTCTGCCTGGACATTTATCTGTTTTTCTACATTTGTTTCTTAAAGTGCAAGATCCATGCTGAGTGTCATGACTTGGAGAGTGTTTAATGAAACAGCATTTCATCTAAAACCTGAGCTTACTCAACATTTTAAGCACTGTTGTTTCCTTTAGGAAATGCTAATGTAATTTGAGAGTTAGTTGCAGAGTGTGAATAACAGCTTAAACTGCACATCAGGGAGTAATTGAGATCCAGAGAGAGGGAAGAGTGAGTGTGTGTGGGATGTTGAAGTGAAAGGGGCTTATGGGTAATGAATGCTCCACTGGCTCCTGGGGAGCGTTTGCGTGACTGCAGCCTGGCAAAGTCCCCTTCCTGAGAAAAGTGCTATGAGGGGGAAGATGCAGATCAGCTTTGGTGCTTCTGTTTAGACCATTCGCAATCCACTTTTAGTGGCCACATGTGGCTGTTTGATAACCACTTGATTGAATGCTTTTAACAATGTTCAGTTTTTCCAGTAATAGACCAAGCTCAGTTCCAAAATCTACAGCTTTTTCAAAGATGAAGCAAGAAATTTCTTTCATCTTTGCGTTTTTGTGAAAGCGAATTAAATAATTTGTGTTTTCAGTAAGTGTTCAATAAGTACTTCTCATGTGAATTTCTCACCACTTTAGTGGTTTTAAATGATGTATTCAATCCCAAAGGATATTTTTTTTTTTCACAGCTCATGAAAGCTTCTAATTGTTTCATTTAGATGTCAACTTTTTCTCAGATGTTTCTTTTGCATTGACTCAAAAAATGGACATGCATGACTGACTAGAGCAGTGGTGCCCAACCCTGTTCCTGGAGATCTACCTTCCTGCAGAGTTTACTTCCAACCCTGATCAAACACACCTGTCTGTAATTATCAAGTGCTTCTTCAGATCCTAATTAGTTGGTTCAGGTGTGTTTGATCAGGGTTGGAGCTGAGCTCTGCAGGAAGGTAGATCTCCAGGAACAGGGTTGAGCACCCCTGGACTAGAGCTATAAAATTAATATGTATGCTGTAGTTAAAAATCTGGGGTTTTTAGCTTTCTCGTGCTCACTAAGGCTGTATTTATTTTATTACAAATCAAGTAAAATAGTAATATTGTAAAATATTGCTACAGTTTAAACTAACTGTTTTCTATTTGAATATATTTTGAAATGTAATTTATTCCTGTGATGCAAAGCTGATTTTTCAGCATCATTACTCCAGTCTTCAGTGTTACAGGATCCTTCAGAAATCATTCAAATAAATTACTTTTCAAAAATGTATTCAAATAGAAATCAGTTATTTTAAATAGTGAACATATTTTAAAAATGTACTGTTTTGCTCTATTTTGGATCAAATAAATGCAGCCTTAGTGAGCAGAAGAAAAAAAAACCATTAAAAATCTTTTGAATGGTAGTGTATTTTTGTGGAATCAGTGCTCATTGTGCATTTCTCTGCTGAATAGAATGTTCAAAAGAACAGTTGTTTTTTTTGAGAGAAATGTTTTGTAACACTACAAACGTCTTTAGACTCACTACTGGCAAATTTAATGCATCATTGAATGAAAGTATCAGTTTCTTTAGAAAAAAAAGTTACTGATGCAGCTGTGTAACCTGGATCAGATAATCCAGTTTTGAACGAATCTGAGACATGTTAGAGTTCATTTTAATATCTCTGACTTTATTGGCAAAACTGAGCACAGTGTAAGACATTGTGACATTTGGAAAATCTTAAAAAGAAGTGTCATTTTAATAAAATAGGAATTTAATAATTTGTATGAATTCGTCATCAGCTGCAGACAGGGAATGATGTCGGCTCTTGTGCTTTTCCACACTGTGCGTCCAGCATCATGTTAAAATTTCCCCCCAGTGAACTCACAGTTGTGCAGACTCTTGGCAGCTGCCAGACCCTCCTTGGCAATTTCTTCTTGCGTGCAAATCAGGAAAATTCCATCTCGCGTCTCTGTCCTGGAAACATTCCTCTGTTTGTTTTCATCATGTGAGAATGTGTGCTAGAAGCTGATAAATGATCCAAGCGTCCAGCATCATGCATGTGCGTGAGTCTCCAAACATCTGTTTTGGCGTGGGACAGAGGATTTTCCCCCTCCCTTGCTTGCAGATTCCCTGATCTTAGTTGTCCCTCAGATAAATCCATATTTGATCTTTTTTTAACGATTATTGGAGTATGTTTTACATGAAAATACAATTTCAAAATTAATTCAGAATTTTTACTTGCAATTTCTGACTTAAATTGCTTCTACGCTAGATTTATTTGTTTGTGCATATGATCCGAATGTGGTTTAATCCCTTATAAAGCTAGTATTATGTATTCTGTCACCCTGACCGTTCAAATAGCTCTTTGTTAGCACCAAAATGCAAAGCGCAGCATGCAAATTTGCTTCTAAAGAGCTGAGATATTTATTGTCGACATCAAAACCTCCAGTAAGAACATTTATGGGCTCCGTGTTTGTTGGCAGTTCCTTTGCACACAATGTCGTGCAAACGACTAGTAAAATGACCCAGATACATCATAAAGGAGTGTTCTGTTGCGTGACATGTGTAATAATGTTCGCCTGACATGGTGAGTCCTTGTGCAAATCCTTTATTTTCTCCATGCAACACATTCATTCCCTTCTGTCCTTTAAACTGTTTTTCATGCCTTTTTACGCAACTTGGAGCCCGACTATTAGTCACTAAATGGCGTTTTTCAATTCTTTGTGCTTTCATTATATATGCCATTTAGGGATTGCAAAGCATTCCTGGGAAAAGGTTTTAAATCAATATGCAATGCTCAATAAAACAGAATTTATAATAACGGTCATGTAAAACAAGATTAATACTGCAAACAGAGCCGTGTGCCAGCAGACTGATGCATGATCTCATGTGAAAACTGTTTCCAAACTCAGGTTTTCTCACACCACAGCCAAAACACAGAACGCACATGTTGACCCCTCCTCGGCGAGGTTAACCCGAGTTCAGTTGGAAAGCTGTTGTCATTAGTTCTTGTGATGTTAAATAATCCGCCATCGGAGCGCATGTGGCTGTGCAGTGATCTGGTATGTTTGTGTCGCATATTTGACGAGGAACTGTTTGATGGTATGAACTGATGGATAGAACAATTGTTAAATTAATCAAAAAAAATTTAAAATGTAATTAAATCAGCAGATTAGAATGATTTCTGAAGGATCATGTGACACTGAAGACTGGAGTAATGATGCTAAAAAATCAGCTTTGCATCACAGGAAGAAGTTACATTTTAAAAATGTATTCAAATATAAATAGTTTGATATTCTAATAAATATAATATTTCACAATAATACTGTTTACTGTATTTTTGAACAAATAAACAGCAGTGGGAAGCATAAGTCTAAAGAAAATAAGTTTTACTCCAAAATGTTAAATGTAAATTGATGTATGGGTGGTCAGTCTCTTAGTCTGGGCAATTTACATCTGTGTTTAAAGGAAACTCTGGCCCTTTAAGAGCCTGCAGTAAAGCTGGGTTTGCGTGACTCTAGTTCACCAGAGCCTGACCTCAGAGGGACGCCAGTGAAAATGATCTAATGATCTGTCCATCAGAGCACAGGAGACCAGCAATGTAAAAATGAGTTTACTAAGCCTTCCTCTTCCTCCTCTCTTATATCCCCTATTCTCCCTTCAGCACACACACATAATGGGTGAAGTAATTGTATGTAACTGAATGCATCCGAGTGCTACATTCCTTACACTCCAACAATGAATATGTATTGCATAGGGCAGGGGGGTAACGGTAATCTTTCTAAGTGAATTCTCTACTTTTTGTGTTTTCTTTTATATATTTTTGGATCGAAAAAGATATTAAGAAAGCAAGCAAAATTCTATAGAAAAATGAAGTATTGATTTGTTTGTGTGTGTGTGTGTGTGTGTGTGTGTGTGTGAGTGAGTATGTTTCTATTACCATATTTTTTTTAATGCGCAATTTGAAGTATTGCATCAGAAACGTAATGGAAATGCTAAATTTCGGGAAAAAACCCCAAACAAAATTAGCAAAAAAAAAAAAAAAGGGCAAAAATATTTTTATTTTCACTTGAGGTGGTTTTGACTTGTGTGGAAAAGGGTTAATGTGAATATGAGATGGAAATGTGTTTGTCAAATAAATTCCTGCATGAGCATAAAAAAAGTCATGTGACTTTGCGCTATGGGATGGCATAACCTGACTAACCAGTTATATATGACCCTCGACCATAAAACCAGTCTTAAGTAGTATATTTGTAGAAATAGCCAAAAATACATTGTATCGGTCAATTTTTCTTTTATGCCAAAAATCATTAGGATATTAAGTAAAGATCATGTTCCATGAAGATATTTTGTAAATTTCTTACCATAAATATATCACAACTTAATCTTTGATTAGTAATATGCATCACTAAGAAATTAATTTGGGCAACTTTAAATGTGAATTTTTTTTTTTTTTTTTTTTCCCCTCAGTATTTTGAATTTATTTATTTATTTATTTATTTATTTATTTATTTATTTATTTATTTATTTATTTTTTGCACCCTCAGATTTCAGATTTTCAATTAATTTCTAAATATTGTCCTTTCCTAATTAACCATACATCAATGAAAACCTCATATATTCAGCTTTCAGATGATGTATAAATCTCAATTTAAAAAAAATTGAGCCTTATGACTAGTTTTGTGGTCCAGGGTCACGTATATGAAAATTATTTTGAGTGATATTTGGTGCCAGTGGAAGTGGTGATTTTTCTCTTTGACTCGTTGGATGGAAACGTTGGATATGTGTGCATTGTTTTAGAAGGGAATAAACCAGGAGTATGTATTTTATGAATTGTCCATTCATTTTTCTTTTGCACATGTGATGTGATGGGAGTTATTATACTTCTTGATGATAATAAATTTCACAAATTGCTTATCAGTGTCAATGGTTTAGTATTAAGAAACCTCACAAAGGATGGTTTTAAAATTTCCAAGGGCAGGTGTGGAACTAATTTTGTCTAAGTCTTTGGACACTTTCAGGACTCTTTGTGCTAAAATGTGCTAAATTGCACTGGATTTCTCATGTTTTGAGTGGCTGTTGGATTTGTTCTAACTGCATTTGTCATCATTGCTTTGATTTGATTGATCTTTGGGCATTTCTAAACGGAATATTATTGTTTACAGCTCGGTTTCACTTGAGGATAAGCAGATGCTCAACTTCAGACATGATCTCTGAAGCAATGCATCACTTAAGTCTATTTATCCCAACTTATTATTACAAATTATTTGTGCAACCTAATTAATATTTAAGTTTTAAAAGCCATTTGGATTTGTTTAATGAAAGTCAATAGGGTCTAAAGTTTTAGTTAGGGGGAATGAGGGTAAGCAAATAATGACTTCAGTTTTGGGGTGAATTATGCCATTTTGTGTTCTGTGCTTGTACTTGAGATTTTAGTTTCGAAGACATTGAGCGAGGTACAAAGTACAGGGAAAAAGAGAGCGAGTCCGTTGAGTCACTGTGTACAAACACACATCTGCTCGTAAATCTAACCTCAATTGTCAAGAGCAGATCTGGTTTTTATTTCCATCCCCTCATCAAAACAACTGTGGTGAAATGGCTGCTTGTGAACAGACATTTTGTGAAAAGTAGCACATCCACCTGTAGATTTGAGCTTGTTTGGCAGCAAACATGAAGTGAATGAGTGGTGAACGAGTCTTTAGAGAGAGATGATGGACGTTTCCCTCATGCACGGGTTTGACTCAAGTGTGTGTAAATGATAAAATATATAGGTTTGGCCGATAGTCAGACATATATATTGGTCGTCAGGCGAAAAGTCTTTATTGTTTGAGGTTTTTTTTTTTTATTTTTTTTTTATTTATTTTTTTTTATACATTGTTTATGACATAATGACTCTACAGTGGTCGGAGAAACCTCTCTTGAGAGCTACAGCTTAAAATGATGGAAGAATGCATGTGCTTATGTCCATTTAAAATGGCTGCTTGTAAGAAAACAAATCTGGTTTAAATCCAGATTATATGCTTGATATATTTGGGTTGTATAAACATCGCTGCATAAATCTGCTCAGTCTGTTTGTGGTTATCATCTTCGCTTTGATGTTAGGCATTGAAGTTCCCACAAAATTAACTGAAGAAGACAAAAAATGTGAATTATTTCGTATGATTTTATCTTGATCATTTTAGATTAGCACGGCTAATGAAGAGCACTTGGGCCGTTTCGTTTTTTTACAATGCTTTGCAGTCATTCTCAACCAGTCGTGAAATTGGGAAAGTGCATCTGAAATGGATTGATTAGGAGCAGATGCTTAATGAAGAAGGATGATCAGCAGGTTTTGCTCATATGAAGCTGCGATTTGTCTTGGTTCTTTTTATTTGTTAAACATAAATGCAACATTTATGTTAAAAATCAAAACGTGCAGCAAAATTCTAAATAAATGAATGTTTACTTGATATCAGATGGAGAAATCCTGGTCATTCCAAAGGACTTTATTTGCCTGTGACACTTACATGTACGAATTTAGTTTATATCAATGCATATCTGTCTTTATCTCTCTCACAGCAGTCCAAGAGAAAGAAAATCACTGCAGTGATACTTCAATCGCAGCGCACAAGAAAGAGATCCAGCCCTGTGTCATAGAGAGTGATCTTCTCCTAAAGGTGACTGCTTTGCTGTCACAGTTTGGAAATGGTTCTTGTCAAAGAATGCATTCACATCTGGTTCTTGGTTAATTTAAATTCTTTGGCTCAGTCTGAAAAAAGAAAACTTTTTAATTTTGCACATGCAATTTTATTGTCATGACTATTGACACATATTTCATATTTTGTAGTCTCTTCCTGGATTTGCACTGATCGTGAGCTCGGATGGTGTTATTTTCTATGCATCATGCACCATCGTTGACTACCTTGGATTTCATCAGGTAACCCTCAAATGAGATCCTATATGTTTCCAATCTAAAAACCTTCCATAACTTGTTCAGATGCTCACATTTCAATGAGTTTATTTTTTTTCATATATGGGCTATTCTACAGAATTGGTGCAAGCTGCTGTCCCACAACCAAAAAAAAAAAAACACATTTAAAAAGCATTTCAGAGTATCCAAACTTATGTTTATCAAGATCCTTCTATTATCTATTGATACCCACAATAATATTTAAAATATTAGTAAACTTAATATATATAAAATCATTACTAATTGGGTACTTTTAACTGGGTCGTGGCTGTCCTGAACCCTAACCCCTAAATTTAAACTTATGAAAATATTGAAATAATTTTTGTATCTTTTTCTATTGTTGTTTTTGATTCTTTTAAAAAGTGACATTCAAAAAAAAAAAAATAAATAAATAAATAAATATTTTAAATTTTCTTTGTAAGTTATGAAACTTCATGTAAAAAAAAATGTCTCACATTTTTAATGTCTTTACCAAAACAGTGTATGTTTTAGGCTATTGGCCGAGACTAATTTTAACTAAACTGTTAAATTTATGAGCAGGAAATAATCCTGTGTCCCCCTTTATTAGCCACAAGGTGTGAGTAGATAGGTCTCATCATTTTGAGGTAAATGTGTTTAAAAGACTGAAAAATCTGTGTAACTTTAAGGAACGTCACTACCAAACACCTTTTTTTTGGGAGTTATTCCATAACATTTAGTTTTTATATGTGTACCACTGTTCAGAGCTGTGCTAGCTAACCATGTGCTGATTAGCATCTTTGAGCTAGCTTCAAAAGCTAAAATTGTCATTATCGAAATGGTTACCACCGAAACATTTGGTGGAGGTTTTTTTGGGTGTTATCCCATAGAATTGTCACTACTGAAACATGTCATCATTGTTTCGGTATGGACAAAAAGGAACACACAATCCTCATATTTGGGGGAAATAAACAATTTTAGTACAGTTATGCTGTCTTTTTGTATTTTAATGTGTTTTAGTAGTGGTTTAGTACTGAAACATGGGATGTTTTGTCAAAAATAAAGTATACTGAATTATTAGCTAAGATGCTTTGATAGTTTTTGGTTCAATGTGTATTTAAACTAATGAAACAACTTTGAAATCAGTATGATCAACTTTTTGCCTTTTACTAAGAAAAATTGGATTCAAAATACAACAAATCCCATAAATTACACTTGAAATATTGTTAAAAATGTAATTGTGAATTTACCTCTGACAAAATGTTAATAAAATAGCAAAAAATAGATATTTAAAATCTAGATGTAAGCTAAATCTTAATAGGTAAATATAACCCTTCTAATTAAATGATTATTACTGTGTTTCGGTAGTGACATTTGGGGAGAGGACAAGTATTCCACTTTCTGAAAATACAATGAGAATTTATTTATTTATTTATTTTTTTTATTTTATTTTATTTTATTTTATTTATTTATTTATTTTTTTGGAAAGTGAGATTTGGGCATCATCTGAATGCTGAATAAATAAGCTTTCTACTGATGTATGGTTTGTTGGGATAGGACAATATTTAGCGAGATAGAGCTATTGAAAATCTGGAATCTGAGGGTGCAATAAAATCTAAAATCTAAAATCCTGAGAAAATCGCCTTTAAAGTTGTCCAAATTAAGTTCTTAGCAATGCAAATTACTAATCAGAAATTAAGTTTTGATATATTTACGGTAGGAAATTTACAAAATATCTTCGTGGAACATGATCTTTACTTAATATCCTAATGAGTCTTGGCATAAAAGATAAATCTATAATTTTTACCAATACAGTGTATTTTTGGCTATTGCTACAAATGTACCTGTTCTACTTATGACTGGTTTTGTGGTCCAGGGTCACGTATGCATAGAAAGAGAGGGTGTGGTATTTCACGGCA
This sequence comes from Cirrhinus mrigala, assembly GCA_036247105.1. Taxonomy (NCBI): domain Eukaryota; kingdom Metazoa; phylum Chordata; class Actinopteri; order Cypriniformes; family Cyprinidae; genus Cirrhinus; species Cirrhinus mrigala. Next base: position 36,545,712 of record CM070008.1, on the reverse strand, counting down.
CTGGGGTTATTGTAGTAGTATGTGTATTTAGCTTTCATGCGTGATGATCCAAACAAAATAATATATAAATCCAATATGTGACCCATTTTACCTTTTTAAACAGTTCTCAAATAAAATTCCCATCTCATCAGAGAAATCTAAACAACAATCATGTGTGGTTGTATAAAGTACTCACACCATCTGTGGTTGACTGGAAACCATAGAAGTATGTCGTGTTCAAGGCCTCTTCCACCATAATGTGTAAAAATAGGTTATGTCTTTTCACCCTTCGGTTAATTTAAGACTTTCTCACAGCCTTCAAAGAGTCTGGCTTCCTTTGCAAACAAACCATCTCCTCCAAGAAGGAAATTTTGATTGGAAATTAAGATGACACAGGGTTGTGTTAGTCATGAAAGTGTGCTAAAAGCCTTGGATGTCCCACACTGGAAAATAAAGGAAAGGTTGAATATTTTAGGCAGCGTTTGTTGTTTACGAACAGCGAGTACGGTCGTGTGGGCTGGTATTTTGGGCTTTTGTTTTGTTGTTCTTCAGTGTAGAGACACGTCTGTCCGCATGCAAGCAGCCCTAGTGTCACGCAACAAACACATGGGGCTGTGAAAAGGGATTTGTGGGTTCAAGCATAGCATACATTGTACATGAAAACACTGACCAAGGGAAAGCAGTCGGAAGATTCTGATTATTTTGTTTTTTTTATTTTATTATTTTTTTCATTTTATAATTTTTTTTTTTTTTTTTTTTTTTTCTTTTTTCATTTTATAAAAATTAATTTAAATTTGTTTTACTTGATTTTATAGGCCTTTATTAGATATGATAATATAGAACTGAAAGGAGAGACAAGGAATGGGCATGAACTCCAACATGGGTTATTACAAGCACAACAGCTATTAATATGTCAGCTCTTAGTGATTCACTGCTCTGTGCCACAGCTCTGACATCTAAATGATTATTAATAGTCACGAAGCAAACACAACAATTATTGCATGAATTATGAACTCGTTCAACTATCTGCCAGGAACCTTACAACCCAATGTCTTTGAAGCGATTTTACTAGCAGTTAAAGTGACAGAAAAGGCTCTACAATTAAATTTTTAATGAATAACGTTTCTAATGTGGTTTGACGTAAAACTAAATTAGCCTTTATAAACTTCAGCGCAGTTGTTCGTTGTTTGTAGCCCATACAACTTGTGCAGAGGTCAGTGCAGACGAACGCCAAACACACTGATGCAGGAGCTGAAATAAATACGTCCTGGTGTTGTTTTGGTGTGTGTAATCTTTTCTTGCAGACGGACGTGATGCATCAGAAGGTCTTTGATTATATCCATGTGGAGGAGCGACAGGAGTTTCAAAGGCAGCTCCATTGGGCAATGAACCCAGGCCAGCAAGACACTGGTGTGTGTGTGTGTGTGTGTACTTGTTTTTGCTACATTTGGTCCCCACAAGGATAATAAAACCTGAAATTTTTGACCTGCGGTCCCCACAATGTAATAAAAAATGATTAAAAATAGTAAATAATGTTTATCTGAAAATGCAAGGATGCAAACAGGTTTTCTGTAAGGGGTAGGTTTAGTAAAAAACAAGTAAAGCAATGCACAAGTTATTTAACAGGAGAGAGAGAGCGCGACAAAAAGAAAGAGCGCGCACTTTTGTTGCGTGAACTTTATTGATGTTCGCTCACTAAGCACACGCATCATTTTGATTTAAAACAAATTCGTAAATATGAAATAAAATTTATAGAGGCATTCACTATAAACATCATTTATTTTCTACCTTAAGCAGATACGACTGTACGACAAAAGTGAAACTAGCAGCCTTTTAAAGTATCGGTATCGGTACTCGGAATCGGCAAGCACCAAAAATAAAAGTATCGGTATCGGGCGAGTACTGGAAAAAGTGGTATAAGCGCATCCCTACCTTTAACCCTATATAGCACAGTGCATTTGATTTTAGAAGCCTGGGAATATATTGTTCAAGTTGCATGGAGTGTTTTATGATGCTTTTTTTTTTTTTTTTTAATGATTTTGCATCTATTTTGAAACTTATAAGCTCCATCTATTATAATTGCATGGAAAAGATGCATGCATAGACGCTCGAGTCATCTGTCTTGTGTTTGTGTTTGCTCGAGTAGATGAGGATGTTGTGATGGGTCATCTCTATAGCGCTGAAGAGCCCGACGGTGTTCCTCCTGAACTGTCTCCATTCCTGACGAGGTGCTTTGTTGCTAGAGTTCGCTGCCTGCTGGACAGCACCTCTGGCTTCCTGGTCAGTCATGAAATAACTCAAAATATTAAACCTTAGTGGTTTTATGATTTGTTTTAGTTCAAACTCTGATCTGACATATCTAATTAAAGTGATAGTTTACCCAAAAATGAAAATTCTCTCATTAATTACTTGCCTTCATGTCATTCCAAACTCGTAAGACCTTCGTTCATCTTCGGAACGCAAATTAAGATATTTTGTTTGTTTGTTTTTATTTGATGAAATCCGAGAGCTTTCTGACTAAAACAGCAAAACTACTGACACATTCACACAAGGCTCAAAAAGGTAGTAAGGACATTTTTTTTAAAATAGTCCATGTGACATCAGTGGTTCAACTGGCTTTGAACGTGGTAGAATCCTTGCTGTCTATGCTGGGTAAGAAAGCTCTCGGATTTCATCAGAAATATCTTAATTTGCATTCCAAAGATGAACGAAGGGTTTGGAATGACATGAGGGTGAGTAATTGACAGAATTTCCATTTTTGGGTGAACTATTCCTTTAAGTTTGAGACTCTTTAATTAGAAGGCTCAGACCTTCTCAAATGTGTGTTTTCACACGCTCAGTCCACTGAGTTTGTCTTGTTTTTGTCTCCTGTAGAACATGCAGTTTCAGGGCAGTCTGAAGTTCCTGCAGGGTCAGAGGAGGAAGACGGACTCTGGAGCTCTGCTGCCACCTCAATTTGCTCTGTTCTGTGTGGCTGTTCCTCTAGTCCTGCCCTCCATTATGGAGCTCAAGATGAAGAGTGTAATGATGATGAGCAAAAACAAAAGGTCTGGCAGCAGGTACACATTCTGCCCGTCTATACATGTGCATTTTTGTATATAATTATGAAATTAAAATTTACAAAAATTGTTTTCCTTTTTTCCCCTGTAAGCAGTTAGATTTTTGCTAAATCCATTGTTAATTAAAAATAATTTTAAAGAAAAAAATAACTGAAGACAACATAAGATCAATGTAAAACTTCATAACCTTATTTGAATTAAAACTAGATATTAAACAAGAAAACGTGTAATTACATTTCCATGAAAGATTTTGAGAACAAGCTATTTAGTGAATTGTGCACAGTATGTTTTTGGAGTTTACAGTCAGTACAATTTAATATTTTTTTTTTTTTTCTTTAAAAAAATATTTTTATTCAGCAAGCATGGAATTTAATTGATCAAAAGTGGCAGTAAAAACATAATTATACAAAAACTTGAGCTTTCTATTTTTCTTTCAATATTGGGGGGAAAAAAAAATTTATCTGTTTCCGCAAAATGTATTAAACTGCAAAACTGTTTTCAACATTGATAAGAAATGTTAAAACAGCAAATCAGCATATTAGAATGATTTCTGAAGGCTCATGTGACACTGAGGACTGGAGTAATGATGCTGAAAATTATTTAAACATTTAAAAGCTTTAATATACAATAATAAATTGCATTTTAAAAGATTAAAATAAAAAACAGCTATTTTAATGTGTAATAATATTTCAACAATATAACTGCTTTTTTTGTTTCTGTTTTTTTGTTTTTAATGGAAGCCTGTTTCCGCCACTAAATAAAAAATAAAAAATGTTATTGCGCCTTTTTTTAAAATATTTTTTTTTTTAGAATTGTGATACAAACTTGCAATTCTGACTTTTTACTTGCAAATGCTAGGTTGTACCTTGCAGTTCTGACTTTTTCCCATGAATGCTAGTTTGTATGTGCGATTCTGCCGTTTTTTTTTTTTTTTTTTTCAACATAATAATGTCAGAATTGCAAGAATTTTTTTTGCTTTCTAATGCTAGTTTGTGTCTTGAGATTCTGACTTTTTTCAACTCACAATTTTGAGTTTTTCTCAGAATTGTGAGAAATAAAGTCAGAATTGCTAGAAACTTGCAGTTTTGACTTTTTTTCCTCAATTGCTACAGTGGTTTGTACTGTAGTTTGTATCTTGCAATTCTGACTTTTTTTTTCAAAATTGTGTGATAGAAACTCACAATTGCAAATTATAAAGTCAGAATTGCTAGATGTAGTCACAATTCTGACTTTTTCTCAGAATTGTGTGATATAAGTGCTAGTTTCTATCTTGCAATTCTGACTTTTTTCAACAGAAAACAAACTCCCAATTCTGATTTGTTTTCTCAGAATTGCATGATATAAGCTCACCATAAACTTGCAGTTCTGACTTTTTTTTTTTTCCCTCACAAATGCTAGTTTGTATCTTAATTCTTGATTTTTTTTTTTTTTTTTTAATCTTTTTTTTTTTTCTCAATTCAGAATTGTGAGATATAAACAATTGCGGGTTATAAAATCCAATTTTGAGGGTGAAAAAAGGACTATGTTCTCAAAATTGTGAGTTTATCTCACAATTCTGACTTAACTCACAATTACGTGTTATAAAGTTAGAACTGATAAGTATTTTTGCTCCAAAAAAAAGCCTTTGTGAGTTGAGAGGGTCTTACTGAATCGAGATTTTAGATTGTGTGATTACTACATTGATGTAGTGTGGTATTGATGCTATTATTATTAGAATTTTTTCTATTCTATTTCTATGTGCAATTTCTATTTTCTATTCGATACTGTTTACTCATAGTAATTTTCAAAAACATGGTACCATGACTTTTGTAAAAGACAAAGATTTACACATGACTAAATGTAATTTGTCATGTCAAAATTGTATTTTAATCTGTTTAACTTGTACCGTCTTCAGTGATAAACTGCAACGAGTTTCCCGTGGCTCATTTGACGCTGAAGACGTGCTACATCTCAACTGGACAAGCACATCCGGACACGATGGTTCGTGTTCATCCCTGACCAACAGGAAGTACAGAGAAGAGGGCTGCAAGACCCAAGACGAGCCGCTCAACTTCTGTGTTTCCTCTCTGGGCGTCTCTAGACTGCAGGCTGTTGATCCTTCCTGGGACGCCCGCTGTCCTGTTGCCTTACGCACAGGACCCAGTGAAAACTACCTACCTGGAAGCTTCTATAAGCACAGCCATTGTGGAAAATTACGTATTGGATGCAACACAGAATTGCAGAAGCTTGAGGTGGAGGGTTATGTTGAGAGAAAGGTTGAGAAAAGGTACACAATGCAGAATGAATGTTTTAACATGATTCCTGAAGCAGCCATTAAAACAGAAGACTCAGATTCTGAAAACGGGTGTAATGCATATGGGATGCTTTGGCGCCCTGAATATCTACAGGTGAAAACCGAGACGGAATATTATGATTATTGTACTTCATATCAAAGAGGCAAAGCTGTCACCAGTCCTCCCGTCAATGGACACCATAAGTATGTGTGTGCAGGAGTCAACAGACCTCTTAAGTGCGTCCTGAACAAAGACATGAATCACTCTGACACTCCTATCAGCAGTCATGGCGGATATGCGTTTCCAAATGATCGTAAAAGCTGCATGCAGCATGATATCCGGCTGAATTATGAGATTAGGAGTCATGACGTACTGCACACAATCAAACAAGAACCCGACGACTCTCCACCTTGGTGTGGTGATGTTAGTCAAGGGCATGTGCAACAACATATTACTTCAAATTGCACTATGAGCACTGTTCTACACAAAGCAAACCCATATGTTTACATGCAGTAAACCCTGTGATCGCGTTAACATTGCTTTTTGATTACAGCGCTTGCAAGGTTTGTTAATAGTCTTCCTTTTGTTCTCTACAAAATTCTGCAATAAAGTCAGTCCAAATTGACTTTGTATAAAACTTTGGTGTTTTGAAAATTTAAGATGAAAGTTTGAAACTTCCATTGACTTAAACTTGAAAGTTTAGCATTCAAAATTTCTACAGGGATAATGTCACTGTCATATTTGCGTGCTGAATTGAGATTTGTCACCTGAAATCAAGTTATGATGACGACAACAAAGTAGCTCTATAGAAGCTCTAAATATATTTTTCCTCCAAATGTCTAAATATAAACTTCAGACTTGCTCTACTTCTAGAACTTATTCTGTTTGCTACCTTGCAAGTGCTGGTGTTTCCCTCAGGACATAAAAAAAAACAACAACCTAAAACTAGTTAGAACTTATTTTGGACAATTTCAAACTGTGTAATCAAACACATACTCAGGTTTATAGACATTTTTCAGATGTTATTTTCTATTTTGTCTCTTTTAGGTACAGATTTTGGATTTATTAATGTGGAAAATATGTGTACGGAAAAATAAAGATCATTCTCCCAGCGAAAATGTATTTGTGTATAGCATTTTTCATTTTTTTAAAAAGTGCTTAAACATACATTTGCTTCATAAATAAATACTTTTTTTCTTGATTTCAACTGATCTCCATTTTATATGAAACTACAGTACAAATCATACAATTAATTTTGTTTTACTTTTTAAATTATTTTGTTATAGCCTTTGCTATCATATTTAATAATAAAAAAAAATATATATATATATATATATATATATATTTTAAAGTTAAAAAGATATAAAATCTCTCTCTCTCTCTCTCTCTCTCTCTCTCTCTCTATATATATATGTGTGTGTGTATGTGTATATATATATTATATATAGAGAATGAGAATGAGAGTTTTTTCAATCTTAATAAATTATATTGTAATATTTTTTCTTAAATATATATTGTATATTTAATATTAATAGAACTATATATATTCATGTAAATTAATATATACATTTTTTTTTTGGAATACATGTTAAAATGTTTTATATATATATATATATAATTTATTTATTTTGTCTTTTTGGTTTAGTTTTATTTTATTTTGGTTTTTTTTTGGACCAACTGAAGATTATAGGCTAGAGTGATCGTGTTGTCCGTTTTCTGCGTAAAGCCTGCGCATGGTTGATGCTCTCGGCGCAGGCGCTCCCGTCATCTGACTGAGTGTTGGGCGACACCAGGAAGACGCAGCTGTTATGACAGTAAATGAAGAGAATAAACAAACATTAAAATAAAATATCAATGAACAACTTGTAACAACTGACAACTCGTAAAACAAACATCACGCCCGGGTAAGTACCTTCTCATGACCTCGACATTTTAACGATATAAATCTGAAAAAGCGCAGAGCTCTTAATGCTAATGTAGTTAGCCAGGTAGCATCTGTCACTCTGGGCCTTTCAGCACAAAAAAATCAGCACGATATGTGCGATTATTACAATAAATAAAACAGATTACAGTTTTGTTTGATCTTTTTCCTAAAACATTCCTATTTCGAGCAGATGTACGTAACTATCTTTATCTGTTTGTGTTAGCCTGGTTACTGCATGTTTGACCAGATGCAAACATAAACAACTGCACAGATATATATAAATGCATATCAAAAACACAAAACATACCGAATATTAAAATACCTAAATACCTTTGCTGTTTATGTAATTTTGTTAAGATTTAACGTCTGCCGTTTGATTCACTTAAGCTAAAATCAAAACCATAAAAAACGTTTTCCTTACTTGAAATAAAATAAATGTCAACAGAAATGAAATAAAATGTAAATATAATATAATATAATAAAATAAAATATAATATATAATATCTTTCACATTTTTCACAGAAACTAATAAAAACATAAAATTACTAAAAGCAGGGTTTTTTTTTTTTTGTTTGTTTTTTTTTGTTGTTGTTTTTTTTTAAATTTCAGCACTTTTAACCCTTGCTGTTTTTGTCATTTCAGTACCTTAAACCCTGCTGTTTGGGATCGGTTACAATGGAGGAGACGAACAGAGAGGCCGTCGCCACGGCGGTGCAGAGAGTTGCTGGGATGCTGCAGCGCTCTGACCAGCTGGACAAAGTGGAGCAGTACAGACGGAGAGAGGCACGCAAGAAAGCATCTGTGGAAGCCAGATTAAAGGTGATGTTATTTGCCTTCAACCATCTGTTGGTCTTGGGAATGCTTTTACCAGTTCATGTAGAACAAAACGTTTTATTACTTTTCAGGCTGCTATTCAGTCTCAGTTGGATGGGGTACGAACAGGCCTCACGCAGCTCCATAACGCTCTGTGTGATGTGAAAGACATCCAGAACTCTCTGGCAGATGTCAGTAAAGACTGGAGGCAGAGCATCAACACCATTGAGAGTCTGAAGGACGTGAAAGATGCTGTGGTTCAGCACAGTCAGCTGGCTTCAGCTGTCGAGAACCTCAAAAACATTTTCTCAGGTGAGACTGGATGAAAACTCAAATTGCACAATTCATTCACTCTAGTTGGGTTTCACCAATCGGTCGGTCATTTAACAGAGATACTTGATTAAAAATAAGATTTGTTTTTCAATTAATTGCAGATTCACAGGTTGTTTTTAGTCATTTAAAACTATTTATTTACTTATAAAATAATCATATTGTTACTTTTTTCCTAAGATGGTTTCAGTTTTTTTCTGTTAACATCACTTTTACAGTTTTTTTTTTTTTTTTTTTTTTTTTTTTTTTTCTCCAAAAGTATTTTTTACAATGCATTTTTTTAATGCATGTCTGTCTTTAGTAAGTTATTTTTTAGTATTTATTTATTTATTTTTTGGGGAGGGGGGTGATTTTTGGTTGATTATGCATTCACATGTTATTTTTCATATTTATTTATTTATTTATTTAATTATGCATTCATACTCATATATTCATTAGCTATTTTTCAGATGAATGAACATTATTGTTTTTCCTGAATAGTATTTCGGTCTTTTTTTAACTTAAATTTATGTATGTATGTATGTATGTATTAGCTGTTTTTCAGTTATTTATTTATTTTACAATTTGTTACCTATTTTTAAGACATTTACAAATTGTTTTTTACAACAATATTGTTTTTTTTTTGTACTACTTAATTACGGATTTATTCATTTAGTTAGTTAATTAGTTGACTAACTAGTTCATTTTATATTTAAAAAAAATATACGTTAGCTATTTCTCAGTTAATTGCAAGTTTACATGTTGTTGTTCCACATTTTATTTCATTTTAACCACATTAGTTTATTTATTTGTTTGTTTGTTTGTTTTGTAAATTTTTGGTTGATTGTGCATTCATAGGTTGTTTTTCTTATGTATATATTTATTTATTTATGCATGTATTTATTTATTTTCTTTACATGCATGCATACATTCATTAGCTATTTTTCAGACGATTGAACATTATTGTTTATCTCGAATAGTATTTCAGTCATTTTGATTAATTTATGTATTTATTTATTAGCTATTTTTTCAGTTCATTGTATTTATTTTATTTTATTTTACCATTTGTTACCTGTTTTTAGGACATTTACAAGTTTTTTTTCCCAACAGTATTGGTTTTTTTTTTGTACTACTTACGTATTTATTCATTTAGTTAATTAGTTAATTACTTTTATAAAATGTATATTAGCTATTTGTCAGTTTATTGCAAGTTTACATGTTGTTTTTCTAAACTTTATTTTATTTAAAGCACATTTATTTATTTATTTATTTATTTAACTGGTTATTAGCTATCTTATGGCAAATGCGCATTTACAGGTTGGTATATTTAAACATATTTGTGTATTAAGTTATTTATTTTGCTGTTTTTCTGGTGATTACACATTTACAGAATGTTTTTCTCCAACAATATGTTAGTCATTTTTAATGTCTTTATTTATTGAATTATTTTTTTCAAATATTTATGAGCAAGTTTTCAGTTGATTGCACCTTAACATGTTGAAAAAAAAAAAAAAAAAAAAAAAAAAAAAAAATATATATATATATATATATATATATAATATATTTTTTTTATTTTAGAATTGATAATAGGTGCTATATTGATGACATTTGCTGACCCTGCACCCGCATTTTGCTCCCTCCTTTACAGTACCCGAGATCGTACGAGAGACCCAAGATCTGATCGAACAGGGCGAGCTCCTTCAAGCTCATCGTAAGCTAATGGACCTAGAGTGCTCTCGCGACGACCTCATGTACGAGCAGTATCGCATGGACAGCAAGAACGTCCATGACATGAACCTTATTCGTAGCTACTTCGGCCAGGTGCAGGGCCTGTCGGAGGAGCTCTCCAAACAGCTCTGGATGGTCCTCCAGCGCGCCATGGTCACCGTCCGCCGCGACCCCACCATGCTGGTGTCTGTGGTCCGAATCATCGAGCGCGAAGAGAAAATCGACCGCAGGATGCTGGACCGTAAGAAGCAGACCGGGTTCATCCCACCTGGGAGGCCCAAATGCTGGAAAAATCGAATGAATGAAGTCCACGAGGGCACGGTGAGTGCTCGCATCGAGGGCACGCAGTCAGAAACACGTGAGTCTGACAAAATGTGGCTGGTGAGGTTGCTAGAGATCACTAGGAAGTACGTACTGGACGACCTGATCGTGGTGAAGAACCTGATGGTGCAGTGCTTCCCTCCACACTACAACGCCTTCCAGGTGTTCTTAGACCTCTATCATAAATCAGTGTCGGCGCGCGTGCAAGAGCTCGCAGCTGAAGATCTAGAAGCCAATGAGATTGTCTCTCTTCTTACATGGGTCCTCAACACGTACAAAAGGTAAGATACAAGTGGACTGTGTTTAGCTTAAAGGAATAGTTCACCCAAAAATGAAAATTCTGACATTAATTACTCACCCTCATGTTGTTCCAAACCTGTAAGACCATCGTTCATCTTCGGAACACAAATTAAGATATTTTTGATGAAATCCGAGAACTTTCTGACCCTGCATAAACAGCAACACAAGTTGGACAACTTTAAAGGCGATATTCTCAATATTTAGATTTTTTTTTTTTTTTTTTTTTTTTTTTGCACCCTCATATTCCAGATATTCAAATGCAGTAGCCAACATTTGAAGTGGATCAAAAAAGTTCATCAAAGTTTTCCTAAGACAAGAAAGGGTATTGTTTTGGTTTTAGGACAACATTTTTTTTTATAATAATAAGAATAATACAAAAAAAAGCATTTAATTTTTTATTTTTTTAAATCTTTTGTTTATTATTATTTTTCTAAAATTGTAGGTTTACATTTACAGGCTGTATTATATATATATATATATAGTAATATAAAGTATTATTACTTTGAGTTGTCTAGCTGGCTAGTTGAAATAGCAAAAGTTAATGATAAAATTAACATACATTTTCATTTAGTTATTTAGCAGATGCCTTTATCCAAAGTGACTTACAAATGTGACCCTGGGCCACAAAACCACTCTTAAGTAGCACAGATATATTTGTAACAACAGCAAAAAATACATTGAATGGTTCAAAATTATTGATTTTTCTTTCATGCCAAAAATCATTAGGATATTAAGTAAAAATCATGTTCCATGAAGATATTTTGTAAATTTACTACCGTAAATATTTCACAACTTAATTTTTGATTAGTAATATGCATTGCTAAGAACAACTTTAAAGCTGATTTTCTCAATATTCTGATTTTTTTGCACCCTCAGATTCCAGATATTCAAATAGTTGTCCCGTCTCGAGGTCCTTTGCCCCTCTTTCCGCCCAGTACTTTCCTGTCATCTCTCTACTGTCCTGTCCAATAAAGTCACAAAAAAGCCCAAAAATATAACTTTAAAAAAAAAAAAAAGAAAGAAAACAGAGAGTGCAAGTGTTAGAGGTTCAAGTGTTTTTTTTTTTTTTTAAATAAAAAAGAAAACAAATAGATAAAATAGAATTGGAATAGAGAGTGCTAGAGTTACAGTTATATGCCATCTTTTTTAGGCAAAATGTGTTTATGAATTTATTTTTAAACAGTTATTTTAAATGAAAAACCTAGTAAATTTTAATGTAACAAAAACATTTGCTTGAAGGGAAAGCTACCATTTGTGATGCTGCCTTTACTACTCTAACTCAGCATTGCATTCTTCAGTGGCAGATCAGTCTGTCAAAGCGCAGCAGTGAGCAATTAGCTCAATATTTAAAGCAGAGCAGAGAGCAGCAGCACAGCTTTGTGTGCTTAATCTGACTGATGGACTCACAGCAGACCATCACATCGCGTGCGCTCGCAGCATTGAGCAGGAAGATTAATGTACTTATGTGTAGTAGATCTAAACAGAGCAGGAGAGAGAGACAAGAGCAGCCTGCAGATCTTCAGCTCTGCTTTTTGTTGCTGTTTCACATGCTAGTAGGACATGCTGGGATGCACTATGAACTATGCATTTCTCTTTTTTTTTTTTGTATAAATCAGTGTTATTTTAGTATTATTTATATGCTGTTATATTTATCAGTGGTTTAAATCATTTTTTTATTTGCAGTTTTCATTTTAGTTTTAGTAATTTTAGTACTTCAACTCAATTCATTTTATTTCAATTAGTTGCAAAGGCAACATTTCCAAATTTTTGATGTTTCATGTGATATTTGTGTTTTATTTCAGCTTTTTTGTAATTAATAAAAAAATACATTTTTTTGATAATAATTATATTTTATTAAAATGTCAGTAATATTATTATTAATTATAATAAGATGATTAACTGTATCTATTAGTTAATAGTTAACAGTAACAAAACTTGCATCCATATGAATCATATCCTGGTCATATTTCCGAACTCAGAAGGACAAAATAAGAAAATAACTTTTAAATAAAGCTAGTTTAGTACCTTAAATGTTAAGCATTGTAAAAGTATTCTTATGACAGTTAAATATTTTCACATTTTTTACGTAGTTTCAGTTCCAAAATCTTTTTTCCATTTTCAAATATTTTATTAATATTAAAAAATTATTTAAAAATATTTTTTCCATTTTTAAACCCACTAGGACTATTTAAAATATATATATATATATATATATATATATATATATTGAAAATTATTTTAATATAAAATATTATATAATAAAATAATAATTTAATAATATATTCTGTGCATTGAGCAATTTTGTGAACATTTATGTTACCACATGTGAGCATTATGTGATGTGAGCATCAGCCCATACAGGTTGAAATAAACATTTAGCTCTGTCGTACCATAATAAATGAATTGTTAAAACTCAAACACTGAGTCAAGGAATTTCTCTGACATTGACGAAGAGCAGAAACAGGTGTAATTCATGTGTGTTAGCATGGGTGTGATGTCTGGTTCTGTCTCTGGCAGTGGGGAGATGATGGGTCATCCTGATCTGCAGCCCGAGTGTGACGTCAATCAGCTGGAACCGCTGTTGCCCCAACCCGTGGTGGATGATTTGCTGGGCAAATACCTCAAAACCTTCACTGTGAGTCCCTGCGGCACTGGATTAAAAATAAAACCATTTTTTATCTTACATATTATGCAGCCTTTTGGAATGCTCTGCAGCATTCAGCAGCTTCTTTGTTTTCTTCCAATTCTTTCCAGTCAAACATCACAGGCTGGCTGCGCAAAGCTCTGGAAACAGATAAAAAAGACTGGCAGAAGGAGACGGAGCCTGAGGCCGATCAAGACGGCTACTACCAAACCACCTTACCTGCTATCGTCTTCCAGGTACAACAACTTCTATCTGGCCCAATGCTTTAATATACCCACTCACATAAGGTTCGATGCAAGATCTTTTTTTTTTTCCTCCTCAGATGTTTGAGCAGAATCTCCAGGTGGCTGCTCAGATCAACGAGACCTTTAAAGAGCAGGTATTAAAAGTCTGCCTGAAGCAGATGAACTCATTCCTAGTAAGGTACTGTGTTCTTTTTTTTTTTCCACTGATAATTAAAAATATGTTGTTAATATTAGTAAAGATGCACATTTTCATCGTTCGTACATGTGTATGCAGGTACAGAGAGGAGGCGATTGCCTTTAAGGAGGAACATCTGAAAGATCGTCAGCTCCCGCAATGCTACGTTCAGTACATGATCGCCATCATCAACAACTGTCAAACATTCAAGTGAGTGCATTTTAATCAATTATTAAATGCTATTTAAATAATGCATTACAATATTGCATCATTCAGGGTGCCTGTGGATCCCCAAGAAGCCTTAAATTCAGTTTGATGTTCTTCCAAACCTGTATGACTTTCTTCTTTTCGATGGAGTGCAAATGAAGATATTTTGAAGAATGTTGTTAAAGGAGAACTCCACTTCCAGAACAACAATTCACAAATAATTTACTCACCCCCTTGTCATCCAAGATGTTCATGTCTTTCTGTCTTCAGTCATGAAGAAATTATGTTTTTTGAGGAAAGCATTTCAGGATTTTTCTCCATATAATGGACTTCATTGGTGCCCCGATTTTGAATTTCCAAAATGTAGTTTAAATGCAGCTTCAAGGGCTCTAAACGATCGCAGCCGAGGAAGAAGAGTCTTATTTAGCGAAACGATCTGTCATTTTTTTCGGAAAATAAATATTTGTATACTTTTTAAGCACAAAAGCTTGTGTAGCACAGGCTCTGGGATGCGCGTTCACGATGCTACGTACTTTTGAATAACGTCGAAAGGTCACGTGGAACATAGGCGGAACTACAGGCCCAGTGTTTACAAAGCGAACGCACAAAGACTAAGGAAGTGCAAGTAAGTCAAACGCTGTTTACAAACAAAAAGGTACAACGATGTCGGATGATTCTGAAGTTGTAGGAGAAAATAAGATGGAGTTTTTCGCCATACCTTTTTGAGCTGGAGTACACAGACGATAAACTTAGACGTGATTCGCAGTAGTGATGGGAAGTTCGGATCATTTTACAGACTCAGACCTTTGAGTCTCGTTCAGCAAAATGAACGAATCTTTTTTTTGAGTCATTTCGTTCATTTCGTTCATTTTAGCAAAATATAATTAAAATGTTAGGTGTTACTTCCCTAACACATCTACTACTTACACAAACGTTGATCACACTACAAACAAGACAAAACTGTAATGCTATAAAAAACAGAAAAGATTAATTCATTGTTTACCTGGGTCTTTAGTCTATGATTAGCTTCCCTCACCTCTTATCTGACAAGTTTTCGAGTTTGAGTCATTTGTTCATCACGTGACAGCCCCATAAGATGAACGAATGACTCGAAAAACCCAAAGACTCGAAACAGATGAACTAATTCCAGTACAGAACCTAATCGGATGTTGCGCATGCGCGACTGAACGAATCACTCCCCGAGACGACTCGTTCTTCCCGAGTTACATTAAAGATTCGTTCAAAATGAACGAATGGTTCAAGAACGACCCATCACTAATCTGTAGCATCGTGGAAGCGCATCCCAGAGCCTGTGCTTTTTTTTTTTTTTTTTTTTTAAATTACCGATCGTTTTACTAGATAAGACCCTTCTTCCTCGGCTGGGATCGTTTAGAGCCCTTTGAAGGTGCATTTAAACTGCATTTTGAAAGTTCAAAATCAGGAATGAAGTCCATTATATAGAGAAGAATCCTGAAATGCTTTCCTCAAAAACCATAATTTAATTATGACTGAAGACAGAAAGACATGAACATCTTGGATGACAAGGGGGTGAGTAAATTATTTTTAAATTGTTGTTCTGGAAGTGAAGTTCTCCTTTAACCAAACAGTTTCACGTCCCAAAAAATACTATGGAAGTCAATGGGAGCCAAAACTCTTCTTTAAAAGAAAGAAAGTCATACAGGTTTGGAATGACATAGTAAATAATGACAGTTTTTACATTTTTTTTTTTTTGCTTGAACTGTCCCTTTAATTATCATTTTAAGACGTCTTATTTTTGGTAAGGTAAAAAATGTTTTTTAAGCAGTCTTAAAGGATTAGTTCCAGAACAAAAATGTGCAGCTAATTTACTCACCCACATGTCTTTCTTTCTTCAGTCGATCAAATGTGTTTCTTGAGGAAAACATTTCAGGAATGTTCTCCATCTAGTAGACTTCAGTGGTGCCCCCAAGTTTGAACTCCCAAAATGCAGTTTAAATGCAGCTTCAGATGGCTATAAACGATCCCAGCCAAAGAAGAAGGGTCTAATCTAGCGAAAAGATTGGTCATTTTCTAAACAAATGGACAATTTATATACTTTTTAACCTCAAACACTTGTCTTGTCTCTTCTCTGCGATGCGCATGTTAGTCTGTGTTATCTGGGTCAATACAGTTAGGGTATGTCAAAAAACTCCCGTCTCGTTCCTCCTTGAACGTCAGAATCGTCCTACATTGTTGTTTTACCTTTTTTTTTTTGTTTGATCTTCTTTGCATGTTTACTTTGTAAACACTGGGTCGGTACTTCTGCAGCAATGTAGGACGATTTTGAAGTTGGGGAAGAAAACGAGATGAGAGTTTTTCAACATACCCTAACTGTATTGACTGCATTAAACTGGAAAAAAAAAACAGTGTTCACGCAGACATAGCTAAGACAAGCGTTTGAGTTTAAAAAGTATATAAATTGTCAGTTTGTTTTGAAAATGACCAATCGTCTTGCTAGATAAGTCCCTTCTTCCTTGGCTGGGATTGTTTGGAGCTCTTTGAAGCTACATTTAAACTGCATTTTGAAAGTTCAAACTTGGGAGCACCATTGAAGTCCATTATATGGAGATAATTCCTGAATTTTTTTCCTCAAGAAACATAATTTCTTATTGACTGAAGTAAGAAAGACACAAACATCTTGGATGACAAGGGGTTGAGTAAATTATTTGTAAATTTTTGTTCTGGAAGTGAACTTTAAATATAATAAAAAAAACTGCAGATAACCTGATAATTACTTTACAGTGAAAGCAATGCATTATTTCTGCATTATTTCTTTTTACCATCAATAATACACTGCTAATGAACCAAACTGATGTTTTAATTCATTTCAAAATGTTTGTTTTCAGAGAGTCTATAAATAGTCTAAAAAGGAAGTACTCTCAGTCGACTGAACCCACTCAGAACGACGCCGCCATAGACAAGCTTCTGAACGAGGTGGCCAAAGAGGGCTGCCAGTTCCTGCTAGATGAAGTCTTCCTGGACTTGGAGGTGAATGTGCTCAAGTTGTAGTAGTGTCAGCTGTTGAGCTTTAGTGACTGGGATAAATGTCAGATTTTTGACTGTTTCTTGGTCTCTTCACAGCATCATCTTAACGAGCTGCTGACCCGGAAGTGGTTGACGGGTTCTCATGCTGTAGACACTATCTGTGTGACCGTGGAAGACTACTTTAACGACTTTGCCAAAATTAAAAAGCCTTATAATCAGGTTTGCACTCTAAAACGTCTCAGAAAACGTGTTATTTTATAGTAGATGAGTCTTGTTTGTTATAATGCTGACTTAACACTTTTTTTAATGGAAAGACCAGAGGGCTGTTCTGTGCAGATATGCAATTGGCATCAAAAGTTTAAAATAATGTTAATTATTTTATCAAAATAAGAGGGATCAAACAGAATACATGTTTTTTTTTTTTTTTATTCCGTACTGCCCTGAAAAATATATTTCACATAAAAGATGTTTACATATAGACGTTGAATTTATAAAAATGACCCTGTTCAAAAGTTTACATACGCTTGATTCTTAATACTGTGTTGTTACCTGAATGATCCACAGCTGTTTTTTTTTTGTTTAGTGATAGTTGTTCATGAGTCCCTTGTTTGTCCTGAACAGTTAAACTGTCTGCTGTTCTTCAGAAAAAGTCCTTCGGGTCCCACAAATTCAGATTTTCCAGCATTTTTGTGTATTTGAACCCGTCCAAAAATGATTTTGAGGTCCATCTTTTCACACTGAGGACAACTGAGGGACTCAAATGCAACTATTACAGAAGGATCAAACTCTCACTGATGCTCCAGATGGAAAAACAATGCATTAACTTTTGAACAGAATGAAGATGTGTACATTTTTTTTTTTTTTTTGTATTTTTCCTAAATATTTGTTTCATTTAGTACTGCCCTTCAAAAGCTACAGAAGATACTTACATGTTTTCCAGAAGACAAAATAAGTTGAATAAAAGGTTGAGAAATAAGCTGGATCTCAGAATCATACAGTCACTGTTACCATAGAATTTGTGGGACCTGAATGATTTTTCTGAAGAACAGACACAACTATCACTAAACAAAAAAACACAGCTGTGGATTCTTCAGGTAACAACACCGTATTAAGAATCAAGCGTGTGTAAACTTTTGAACGGGGCCATTTTTATAAATTCAGCTATTATTGTGGACTATATGCAAGCATCTTTTGTGTGTAATATCTTTTTCAGGTCAGTACTAATTAGAAAATAACATGCATTTTGTATGACTCTTATCTAGTAAAATAATTAACATTTTGCAGTATCTGGAAGGTGTATGTAAATGTTTGACCTCAACTGTATATGCTACCATTGTGAAATTGTGAAAAATATTTTGTGAAATATTATTACAATTTGATGCAGATGTTTTTATTTTAATATATTTTAAAATATAATTTATTTCTTTGGTGCAAAGCTGAATTTTTAGCATAATTTCTCCAGTCCTCAGTGTCACATGATCCTTCAGAAATCATAATATGCTGATTTCTGCTTATTATTATCAGTGTTGAAAACAGTTGTGCTGCTTTAGATTCTTCTGGAAACCATGATACATTTTTTAGAATTCTTTGATGAATAAAGTTCATAAGAACAGCATTTATTTGAAATATAAATCTTTTGTAACATATAAATGGTTTACTGTCAATTTTCATAATTTTAATGTCTTTCTTTAAAAAAAAAAAAAAATCTTACTGACCTCAAATTTTTAAATGTATTTTATGGATGCATTGATTTCCTATAGTTCAAAGAATGAACCTAATGCAAAAGTAACAATTCAGCACTAACTATACAGTTTTTGTGTTTTCCGATGTGTGTGTTAAACAGGAAATGACGAGTGAGGCTCATCGGCGAGTGGTGGTGGAGTATCTGAAGGCCATTATGCAGAAGCGCATCTCGTTTAAGAACGCCGATGAGAGGAAGGAGGGAGCCGACCGGATGATGAAAGAAGCTGAGCAGTTCAAATTCCTCTTCAGGAAACTTTCTGCTGTGAGTCTCACAACACCAAATGCTCTAATGATGCCTAGAACATGCTGCTATAATACATGAGACCAAGTGTTCTAGTATTTATTGCATCACGGTTAACATGTAACATCATCAGTGTCTTTTTGAAAAGCTCTTTATAAAGCATGTTTGTGTGTGCAGGGAGAGGACACAGACCGCCTGTGTGATGCCATCGCTGCCATTGCTGAGGTCTTCAAACTGACCGATCCTGCACTGCTCTATCTAGAGGTGTCCACCCTGGTGTCCAAATATCCTGACATCAGGTTAGACTTCATTACATTGAAAAGATTGTTAAAAAAAGTTTAAATTTGGACACTCAAAACCACCTTTCTGTTGTCTTCTATCATTAGAGAGGAGCACATTGTGGCCCTGTTAGCTGTTCGTGGAGATGCCAGTCGAGAAATGAGACAGACGATCATAGAGACTCTAAACCAGAACAAGCCATCCTCCTCCTCTGTCTCTCAACCCGTCTTCAGAGACATCACGGTGCCATCCATCACCATGACTGCCATGACCTCTATGGCTGTACCCAAACTGCTGAAATAATCTGACCTTTGACCCCTAGAGCCTTTACTAAGCCACTAACAGGCCACTGAGCGGAGTATCGACTCCATTAATGCACTTTGGAAATACATTCTCTGCCATATCAGTGTAAACATCTCGGTTTGATGATGATGCGCACTCGAATGGCAGCAGCTCGTGTTGAGACTGCGGATGCTTTGATGATTTATGACTTGATGTACAGAAACATTTCCATTATTTTCCTAGCCTGGCCTTAGTAAAATGGTTAAAGGCTGAATTAAAGCAATATAGTTCACCCAAAAACAAAAGTTGTCATCACTCACACTTCCAAACCCATGAGTTTTTGTGTAGAACAAGGAGATATTTTGCACAGTGAACAAGCTATTATTTTTCCATATAATGCAGCTGTATTGTAGTTAATGGATGTCAAGCATTAGAAAGGCAATGTAAACATGGTCCACGCAGCTCATGCACTAGTCAAAAGCTTTTGAACAGCAAGATTTTTTATGTTTTTTTTTAAAGAAGTCTTTTCTGCTCACCAAGCCTGCATTTATTTGATCCAAAGTACAGTAAAAACAGTAAAAAATTCAAAATATTTTTACTATTTAATATAACTGATTTCAATTTCAGTGCATTTTAAAATGCAATTTATTCCTGTGATTTCAAAGCTTAATTTTTAGCATCATTACTCATCACATGATCTTTTAGAAACTATTCTAATAGTCTAAATTTGCTGCTCAAAAAACATTCATTATTATGTTGAAAACTGCTGAGTAGATTTTTTTTCAGGTCGGTCTTTTATAGCATTATAAATGTCTTTATCATCACTTTTGACCAATTTAAAGCATCCTTGTTAAATAAAAGTATTAATTTCTATCATTTCTTCAACAAATTATACTGTAAGCTTTAAAATGGTATATACTGTATAATGTTATAGAAGCTTTTTATTTCAGATTAATGCTGATCTTTCTATTCATCAAAGAATCCTGAAAAAAAATTATTCAACTGTTTTAAATATTGATAATAATAAAAAATATTTATTGACAAGCAAATTAGCATATCAGAATGATTTCTGAAGTATCATGTGACACTGAAGACTGGAGTAATGATGCTGAAAATTTAGCTTTGATCACAGGAATAAATTACATTTTAAAATACATTCAAATAGAAAACAGTCATTTTAAATAGTAAAAATATTTAAATATTTTTACTGTTTTTGCTGTACTTTGGATCAAATAAATGCAGGCTTGGTGAGCAGAAGAGACTTCTTTAAACAAAATAAAAGTTGTATTGACTGTACTTTTGACTGACAGTGTATAGTTCAATTGACAGAACTTTTATTTTTGGGTGAACTATCCTTTTAACACCATAAGGTTGCATTAAGCTGCCTTTGTGTCATTCATTCTAATTAATAATGTACAGTCACTGTTTAATTTCTTTTTGTTTCACCACAGTGCGACACAAAAGCGTCCTGCTGGACACTGTCAGGAACTGTAAAGAACCACGGGACTCCATCACATCAGTTTTCATTTCAATAAAATCTGGGTAACACTAAGTGATATAAATGATTTACAATGTTGGAATGAACTACAGGTCGTCTCTGTTTATACACACACACACGCCCTGAATCTGCCAGCTTAGGAATCACAGGCATCTTGCATATTTAAATATGTAATTATCTCTCTCGTCTCATTGGCTGAGCTCATGTGTGTGTGTGTATATACATATATATATATATTTACACACATACATACATAATGAGGGGAGGAGCTATGAGGGATTCTAATGGGTGAGAGAGAAACATCTTCCACTTCAGCTTCACACAAGCAGCGCTGACCGTAGAATGATGTAATGAATGCAATTTTCATGCAATTAATGCAAATTTTGTTGATTACGCAATGCAGTGTTTTGAATGTCTGCGTTTAGGTTGTAGTACTATGTATGAATGTTTTAAGCAACAATGTTTCAAACAGCTGCTTTGTTGTCACAAGACCTCAGTATGTTTAATTTAGACAGTGGCATCCAGTTAGAACAAAATACAAACTTTTTTTGTATTTTAAAGCGATAGTTCAATCAAAAATGAAAATTGTCATTATTTACTCACCTTCAGGTTGTTTAGAACCTCTATGAGTTTCTTTCTTCTGTCGAATCAAAAAGATGATACTTTGAAGAATGTTGGGAACCAAACAGTTGACGGTTGCCATTGACTTCCATTGCATTTTTTCCTATAATATGGAAGTCGTTGGGTAACGTCGACTCAAATGAAATCAAAAGCAACACAACAAAGTGGGTTTTTGTATTTATTGCTAATATCTTGACAGAAATGATCAATTTGCCAGAAAAAAGCAAATGTGATCAGATTAATTTGACCTCTCAGTACAGATTAATCAACATTTACATATGAAATACAGTAAACGTAAACTCAGAGGCAAGATATCAAACCTCGTTCATACAGTACAGCTTCATAAATCTATAAAAAGTGTAACGAATACAGTCGACAGGTTTCAACCTTGAGTAGTTAACTCCCTTTCGAGTCTATTTACAGATTAGTGATTTACCAAACCGAAGGAAAGCACATTTAAAAACCTGCAACACACTGTTGTGGAAAGCAACTCGTCTAGTCCACCGCATGTTACTAACCGTAAATGTGCTAAAAACACCTGGACAAGCATGAGAGGCCTTGAGCCCTTCATCAAAAAATCTCTTGAAAATATCAAAATAAAATGTATTTAATACAAACATGCCAAATCTCCTTATATATATTTATTAAAAAAAAAAAAAAAAAAAAAAAAAAAGGGCTGCTTTGGCAAAATTGCAATAATATTTCAGAAATACAACTTTTAAATATGTACTTTAACACAAAGAGTTAAGACATTTGAAATTATTTTCAATACACTTCCAGCTGCTTGCATGGCAATAGGCACAAACGTTCGCCGTCTGGTTCTTTGACAATTCGCAAGAAAATATTTAACACACAAGCGAGATATTATAATGCTCAAAGTTGTCCTATGTTAACGAAACTCTTGGTTAGAGAGTATCTTGTGTCAGATTTACATTTACATTTGCATTTCCTCTAACAGTGCTTTAGGCTTAGGATGAACATGTATGAAGGATTTTGTCAGACTCGAAACACTTAAAGCACAGAGTCTCCTATGTGAAGCTGCTCTCTAGTGGTCAGAGCGTGTAAATGAGAGGCAGTACTGCAGATCTGGAGATTTCAGTGCATTTCAAACACCTGACTCACATTTTTCAGAGAACAACAGTTGTAGTGCATCGCATTCAGAATGAGAACTGGGCAAAACAACGGTGCATAATGTCGCCAAGAGCATCATTATAAACCGCTATCAGCAAGAGAACAAGCATATCTTTAATAACAAAATTAACTTTCAAAATATTCCTTTTTTTTCTCAGTATTCGTCGTTTTTTTTTTCTCTTGTAGCGTGTATAAAAGCCTATAAAGATTCACCCGTGTCAGAAAACAAAAAAAAATACTGCACTAAAGGACTCAAGTTCAATTTTCTCATCAACTTCGCCAGACGCTGCGAATGAGAACATCAGCTCCTATAAAAATCCTTCTGACAACAATAAACTATTCTGAACCTAAAACAAAAATCCTCTTGCCAACCATCCTATTTGAACTATAACATTAAGATAATTTAATTTCTAAGAGAACCCATTAAGTTTAAGCAACTTGTCATTGGCTCTTTTTTTGCTCTCCAGACAAGGATGCTTATACAAGCAGACCAGAACTCTATCTCAAGGGTCTCTGGAATCGCTGGCTGGCTGGGCTTTGGTCCCCTGCTTGCGGTCAATCAGTTTTATCTAGTGCTTCTGAGGAGTTTGGGGCAACGTACTTCAGCCGGAAACCACCTGAAACATACAGAGAGGTCTATGTAAGTATAGGGCTAAAGAACAAGGCTCTGGCACAAATGCTTCAAGCAATTTAAGTTCAAAGCTGGTTTATAGCACATATCTATGTATGTAACTCTGCCGCCCCCTTGAGGTTTTTTTCTGCCACAGCAACACAAAAAACGTAAGCATAAAAAACGGAGCATACACCTCGTTTTTGTACATTTTATGGGTGTGGCTTCTGGGCTTATCTACATCCAGCTATTTTTAGCTGTACAAAATAGCTTGTTTTGCTCCTTGATATTGCACATTGGTGTGTCTATTTGTAGACACAAATAGTAATTTGTAGTGCAGACAGTTTTACCGTTTACTGCACGTTGTTATTGTTAACCGCAAGTCTCACCCATAGGTTTACTTCCACGTTGAAGAATAAGGTGGATAAAACTGGTTAATTTCATTACAAAGCGTGGGTGAAGGGCATATAAAAACATATCTCAAATCTCGTTCACTTCCTATAATCAAATCTACCGCGTTTACCATTGATGCAAAAACCAATGAGTTTGGTTAAAAACGCGCGCGCGCAAACAAACGGTCTCCCGTGCGCGCCAAAACTCAAATGAAGAAGGAATATAAATGTGAGTGAAAATCACTTGAATTTCAGTCTGGTTTTCCTCCTAAAATAAATCGCATTACTTCACAAAACTTGGAATAACACACACGAATATATATAGACTACTGTTTTGGTATTTTAATGTGATTTTTAAAGGTTCAACCACCGTTACAATCATCGTCCTCTCATCCCTCGTATCTTGTTTAACGGATGAAAAACTCAAGTGGGTGTAAAAGCGACATAAGGTGAGTAAATACTAGTATAGAGTTATATACTAGAGGTTTTTTTGAAGTACTTCTTTCAATATTGCTCCTGCAAACCAATCTCTTAAAAAAAAAAAAAAAAGTAAAATTATATATATATATATATATTATATATATATATATATATATATATATATATATATATATATATATATATATATATATATACACACAAACACACAAATTAACAGTACAATAAAATAGAAGATATTTTAAATGAAGAATATTTTGCCTATTTAATATAACTCTGTTCCATTTGAATATATTTTAAAATGTAATTTATTCCTGAGATCAAAGCTAAATTTTCAGCATCATTACTCCAGTGTTCAGTGTCACATGATCCTTCAGAAATCATCATAATATGCTGATTTGCTGTTCAAGAAACATTATTATTATTATTTTATATATATAATATAATAATAATGTAATAATAATAATAATAATAATAATAATAATAAATAAATAAATAAATAAATATATATATATATATATATATATATATATATATATATATATTATTAATTATAGTATATTATTATTATCAATATTTAAAACAGTTGAGTATGTTTTTTTTTTTTGCAGGATTCTTTGATGAATAGAAAGATCTAAATATCTTTCTGATATAGAAAGCTTTTGTAACATACACTATACCATTCAAAAGCTTAGAGTCAGTATGTTTTTTTTTTTTTTTTGGAAGATAAATTATAGAAATTACTACTTTTATTTAGCAAGGATGCTTTAAATTGATCAAAAGTGATGATAAAAACAGGAATAAAATACATTTTAAAATATATTCAAATAAAAAAGTTATTTTAAATAGTAAAAATATTTACTGTATATTTTAATTTATTACTGTATATTTTAATTTGTAATTTACCGTATTTGCAGCACTATTAGATCAAATAAATGCAGGAAAAAACTTTTGACTGGCAGTGTACTTGTAGAGCGTTCCTGGCATCTTCATACCTGTCCCAGCATCGATGGATGGCTGCTTGCAGTCTTGAGCATAATGTCCACTCATGCCGCAGTTATAGCAGGACACATTGTTGGTCTTCTTCATGTTGGTTCCGCTAGACATCATGCCAACCGGCGGAAAGACAGGTGGGTAAAAGCGACGGAAGGGAGGCATCTGAGGCAGGTTGTATCCCGCTTGCGACGCCAGCATGTGATCCGTGTGAGCGTGCAGGAACGCCGCAGGAGGACCGGTGTGAGCGTAGAAGGGCAGCGGCGTCCCGTTATTCTGGTGACCCTGGGCAGGGAAGCTGTTGCATAGAGACGGAGAGAGATGGAAGAACGGGGGCGGCGGCCCGAACATCTGACGGGCAGGTTGGGGCGGCAGGAAGTAGCTGGGTGTCTGGTGAGCGCCGTTGCCCCCGCAGCTTCCACGGCAGCCGCAGGCGTTGCAGCCCCCCTGCTGCTGCGTCCCGCTGGCCTGTGGTGTGACTGGCAGGCTGGAGCTGTTGATGTAAGACAAGGAATCGCTCTGAGCGGTGCTGTGTGTGACCGCGGGTGCCGGCAAGGGCCCCGGTCCTGGGGTGTGCGTGGGTACAGTTGTGGGGCAAGGTCCTGGTACTTGGCTACTGCAGGAACTCAAGCTGGAAGAGGCATTGGCAGTAATGGAGGCCTTGGCATTTGTTTTGACAGGATTGTTGGCCGCGGTGGTGTTGGCAGGCTGCAGAGGACAGTGGCCAGGCGAGAGGACGCTGAACGCCCCCAGTGGAGGCTGCTGCTGTGGGTAAGCGCTGGCCGACGATGCTCCCAGGTCTTGGGGCAGCGGGATGGTGATGGTTATCACGTTCTGGGGCTCGGCGACTAATGGATTCACCATGGCAACCGCTTTCCCGCCAACGCCTTTGGCGAGGTGAGTCTTTTCAGCTGGTTCCTGCGCCGAGTTATCAGACTGACTCTCTGTATCTGAAGACACACACATTAAACATCATGTAGATTTTATCTGGTAACTCATAAAGGTATTAAACTATTGTGACAATGAAAAAAAGATTGATTCCACAGGTCAGCATTAACCAGTTTTTTAGTCATAAATAGGGCTGCAACGATTCCTCAATTCTATTCGATATTTTTGCCCGTGTCGCGTAATTGGCAAAATACTGGAAGTGGCACATTCCACATATTAAACCCATTTAAAAATCATACTTAAGCTTATATAATGCTATTAAGAATTCACAAATGCTATGATTCCATTCAATAAATATATGTGATGCAGGTTTAATTTATGCGCTTTAATTACATGCATGTAGGTTACGTACGTGCATCTCAGAGTGGCTCCTTTATAATTTGTTACCATTTACATGTGTGGAGTGCCTCAAACTCCATCTCTGCATATTGTTATGAGTTTGAGTTTATTATTACATTCATCTGGGAACGCAGTGTACTTCATTTCATCAGATTTGTAAGGTAAATCATTAATAGACCTACACAAACAGGAGAATACATCATTATCCTTAATATGCTAACTGTTCATTGCCATTTTAAAAATACAAGTTTAAACTCTTACTCTGAGTTTACACATTTTGATGTCCACATATTCAAGAAATCACAGTGGCTGACATTTGAATTAAATGTTGTTGAGTCAATATTAAGCTGATTAGATCATGCAGTAAAGTGTAAAAACAATCGTCAGGCTGTTGGCGCCCTCTGCAGCCAGTTGTCAATGCGTAATGTACATTAGCTCTTAGTATTTTATCAGGTTTTTTTTTTTTTTTTTTTCAATAAAACCATACGATTATATGCTTTTGATACTTTATTTGAACTGACTGTTGTTGCCTCATTGCTATTATATATGTATTTTAAGTCATTTTAAAGGCTACTGTTCACTTAGGTCTATTTTTTTCCTACAAAAAATTAATTATAATTATCCAATTACTCGATTAATCATCAGAATAACTGACAGATTACTCGATTACCAAAATAATGTTAATAATGTTAACTTAAGAAATATAAAATCTAAATAGAAGTATCAAATAGAAAAAAAAACTGAAATGTGCAAGTTTGAGTTGAAGTACTAAAATTAATACAATTTTTATAAAACATGCTAATAAAAAAAATGACAAACACATAATTTGACTAAAACTTAAACTAGAATTAAAATTAAAATTGGAAAAAAATAAAAATAAAAAAAAATACATATGCATGCACATATTTAAGAAAAATGTTGTTTATATATTAAAATATTCATATATATATATATATATATATATATATATATATATATATATATATATATATATATATATATATATATATATATATAATTTCAATTATATGAACATAAACATATACATGTAGATACATGTAAATATTTTAGTGCTGTCAAACAATTAATCACAATTAATCGCATCCAAAATAAAAGTTTACGTTTACATAATATACGTGTGTGTATATTTATTATGTATATATGAATACACACATGCATGTATATATTTAAGAAAAATGTTATGTTTATATATTAAATATATTTATATATAATATAAATTATATAAAATGTAAATATATACATGTAAATACATGTAAATATTTTCAAAATATATGTGTGTATTTATACATACATCATAAATATACACAGTGTACACATTATGTAAACAAAAATGTTTATTTTGGATGCAATTAATCACGATGAATCATTTCACAGCACTAAATACTACAACATTATATAATACTAAAATAACACTAGTGCATTTTACTGTTGAAATAGCATGAAAATTCTTTTGGATCGCATGGAGAAGCCCTTCGAAGACTATTTTTGCATTGATAAGGATTTTGAAAAAATTTAGATTATTCTATCAGGTGCAACCCGGTATGACTTGTTTTCTTGCTATTTAAAAGCTAGATTCTGTGTATGCATGACTTTGTCATTCTGCTAAATGTCTCTATTTGTGTTTCACAAAATGCATGAGTTTGGAACAACATGAGGGTGAGTAAATTACAGATTTTTTTAAATGAACTATTACATTCTGAATAACACACCTTGGTCTTCCAGGCTCTTCTGGTGAACAGGGCTGGACGGCACCGAGTTTGAGCTCTCTGATGACGTGTCCCCATACCGGTCCCTTCCTGCATCTATAAACCACAGGACAGAAGAAAACACGGCTATAGTTCACACATAACATGCATGTGGAATGTATTTGGAGATGCACAAACATCAATAATTATTGCTTTGTTGTTTTTTAGCCTTGGCACAAAGACCTTTGCACGCTGCCTGGTTGATCATCAGTGCTGCAGAAGGTTTCTGGATCCCATTAGAAGTCTTGACACCGGGAACTCGTCTGCTTCTATCCCTGAAATCGTAAAACAGCAGTAAAGCAACCACGACCAAAAGACCTCCCCAATGCATCAGTGAGTATCCATGCATCATTGCATTTCAAAATATTGTCTCAGTTCAGACACAAAAACCAGGTCAACATTTCAATCTGCACCCATGTAGAGGAAAACTAAACAGTAGTGGGTGTTTGTGTACCTTTTTGCAGCTGATCTTCCTTTGTTCTTCTGTCCAGCCGTGAAGATTCTTCTGTCATTGGTGCAGTTCTGCGAGAAGACAGAATGCGAATGTGTCTAACATGCCTCAAAACAATGACCAGCTGTACTGTATTTTTTTAAAATAGTGTGCACAATGAAGTAGTATGCTATAGTTTCATCACAACTAGTTCATTAGGTTGCATGTTTTCTTCACTGAGTGGCATCCTGTCTTCCACATTTTTTAAATCCAATTCTTTATAAAATCCTCAAAACTCTTGACAATCCAATCCAACAGGGAAACAAGATATTAAAAATTTGATGGGGAATGACTTCCAAGTTCAGTCATTACAAATTTATGGTAAAGGAGGATTGTGGTATACAGTATTTAATTAAGTCTTTATAGACAGTATGCATTAAAAATTGCACAGCATTCATACTGCAGAAGCACTGTCAGTCATATGCCATTCCAAGAATACCAAAGAGCGAGAAACAATTTCACGGCCTCACCTGTTCCAACTCAGTTTCTTTCTTCCAAACTCTCTCTCCATTCTGCTCACAGTTTCCTCTCCTCTGGCATTCAGAGCGCTGATTACTACAGGGAGAAGAAGACAGATTATGTGACAGGAGAAGGCTGTAAACATGGTTTACTCTACTGATCCCTACAGGACAGGCCTAAACCTAATCACGTACAGCAGTCTTAAGTATTTGGGCACTTAAGCCACACTTAACATAGGAATGTCACTGCATTAGATAATAAAATATGAAACCAAGTTACATTTATTTTAAAGAAAACTGCACAAGCACACTTTACAAGCAAACATTACACTAAAAAAAAAGTTATTAAACAACATATGCGCTAATGTTAAAGTCTTTATGTTTTTGAAAGAAGTATCTTCAATGCTGCATTTATTTGATTTAAAAAAAAGGCAAAACAGTGATATTATGAAAAATCATTACAATTTAAAATATCGGTTTTCTATGAAAGCCCGTTTCCGCCACTGAATAAAAAAATAAAAAAAAGGTTATTGTGACTTCACAATTCAGACTTTTTTTTCTCAGAATTGTCAGATATAAACTTGCAATTCTGAGAAATAAAGTCAAATTGTGTGATATAAACTCTCAATTCTGAGAAATAAAGTCTATAAAGTCACAATTCTGACTTTATAACTCGCAATTGCAAGTTTAAATTATGCAATTGCGAGTTATAAAGTCAGAATTGTGTGATATATACTGGCAATTGCAAGTTATTAAGTCAGAATTGTGAGATACAAACTTGCAATTCTGTGAACATATCAGTCTTTTTTTCTCCTCAGAACTGGACTTTATAACTTGCAATTGCGAGTTTGTATCTCAGAATTGTGAGCAAAAAAGTCAGAATTGTAAGATCAAAATTGCGCAATTCTGACTTTATTTCTCGCAATTGTGAGTGAATACCCCATAATTCTGACTTAATATCTAGCAATTCTGACTTTATAACTCGCAGTTGTGCATTTATATCTCACAGTTCTGAGAAAAAAAAAAAAGTCAGAATTACGAGATGTAAACTCGAAATTGCGAGAGAGAGAGAGAGAGAGAGAGAGAAAAAAAAAAGTCAGAAATGTGAGATAAAAAGTCGCATTTACATTTTTTATTCAGTGTCTGAAACGGGCTTCCATAGTTTTCTATTTGAATGCATTTTACAATGTAATTTTTTTTTAAAATTCAAAGCTGAATTTTTTTGCATCATTACTCAAGTCTTCAGTGTCAGACGATCCTTCAGAAATCCTTTTAATATGCTGATTTGCTGCTCAAGAATCATTTCTTATTATCAGTCTTGAAACTTTTCTCTTAATATTTTTCTGAAAGCCCTGATGCGTTCTTTAAAAATATATATTTGTTCAGTGAATGTCTACCTCAGTCCTGCAGCTCTGACGCTGTAAGCCTCCACATCTGTAAAAGACAAAAGTCACCAATAAGACTGTGTCATCAGTACAACATTAGCACTTAAATGGATGTTGGCATGTGTTTCTAGGGCAGATCTGACAGGTCTGTATCTCTCTTACCCTCCTCCAGGCTGGAAGTCTCTGAGCAGTCCTCAGAGAAACCTCGTTCTGGCTGATGGATTCTGGCTACGGGTGCACTGGTACCTGCAGAGATGAGCAGATGGGCAAGTATTACACAAAGACACCATGCTTAGTCTATTCATATGCTCATATTTGGTCATTTTAAGATTAGTCAACAAATGATAACGCTTTCTGATTGGCCAGAAGGGTTCTCACAGTGGCTGCATGGCAGTACAGATGCATCAGACAGGAAGAACCTGGAAACATCACATCTCTGAAGGACATCTTGTGATAAAGATAGGAACTTCTCCCTGCAAAGAAAAGTTAAAGGTATTGAAACAGTCATTGATGTTTTATTTTCACAATCTGTGACTACATCTAAGCTGTCCTACAGGAAGTAGAATCCCCTCTGGCCCTGACATCAGTGTTACTGACCTAAATTCTGCCATGTGTTGTGGGACTTGAAAAGGACACTTTGTTTTATATGACAACAACAAAAAAAGAATTGAACACAGATTTCCTTTGACAATTTAGTGACAGACTTAATCTAAATCTGTCAGTCTCTAAAGAATTAAAAACCATCTGCCTAACATTATATAATTTGAACATATCTAGTCAGGATATAGGTCTGAATAGGTTTAGGTTGCGTTAGCAGTTGTAACCCTCTCCTTGTCTACCTCATGCTTATAGTTTAAAACTAATAAAGCTAATGCACTTGTATTTATCATTTTAAAATATGCTAGTTATGCATGTTGTTTTTGGTTCAGCACTGAGACTTTAAGATTCAGATTTAGGAATTGCACTGAAATGTATGTTTTCAGCACAACCGCATTTATCCCATGACATAGACTATAATGTGATTATAATGACAGCGAATTGAACAAAAACCCAAACAAGCCAAATGTAGCACTGCATTCCGGGAAAGAGAAAACCTAAGTGACTTAAAGCTGAGAAAAAGGAATGCAAATGTAATGATGTAACATTTTTCAGGAATAACAAAATTATGCAAGATTATACTATTATTAATAACCCTACTTAAGAGTGAGATGAGACTCACCTGAGGTTTCTCTCCAGTTCTCTGGATTCACATTGATCTCCACGACTGAGTAATCTGACGATCCCCTTCTCAAAGCCATCAGGGCTCTGCTCTTTAGGAAGCTAGAGAGACAGAGGGATTGTTTTACCTCACTTTGCACTTTGCAATTTCAATTCAGTGCAGCTAAGCTACAGTTGAAGTCCAAAAGTTTACATACACCTTGCAGAATCTGCAAAATGTTCATTTAACCAAAATAAGAGGGATCATACAAAAATGGATATTAATTTTTATTTAGTACTGACCTGAATAAGATATTTCACATAAAATACGTTTACATATAGTCCACAAGAGAAAATAATAGTTGAATTTATAAAAATTACCCTGTTCAAAAGTTTACTTACACTTGATTCTTAATACTGTGATGTTACCTGAATGATCCACAGCTGTGTTTTTTTTATTGCTTAGCGATAGTTGTTCATGAGTCCCTTGTTTGTCCTGAACAGTTAAACTGCCCACTGTACTTCAGAAAAAATCCTTCAGGTCCCACAAATTCTTTGGTTTCTCAGCATTGTTTGTGTATTTGAACCCTTTCCAACAATGACTGTATGATTTTGAGATCCATCTTTTCACACTGAGGACAACTGAGGGACTCATATGCAACTATTACAGAAGGTTCAAATGTTCACTGATGCTCCAGAAGAAGAAATCATGCATTAAGAGTCAGGGGTGTACACTTTTGAATGAAATGAGGGTGTGTACATTTTTCTTGTTTTGCCTAAATATCATATTTTTTTCCATTTAGTACTGCCCTTCAAAAGCTACAGAAGATACTTATATGTTCCCCAGAAGACAAAATAAGTTAAATTTACTCTGATCTTCAAATTCAAAAAGTGTTCACCCCCTGGCTCTTAATGCATGGCTTTTCCTCATGAAGCAACAGGGAGCGTTTGAACCTTCTGTAATAGTTGCATATGAGTTCCTCAATTGTCTTCAGTGTCAAAAGATGGATCTTAAAATCATACAGTCATTGTTGGAAAGAGTTCAAATACACAAAAATGCTAAAAAAAACAAAAAAAAAAAACAAAGAATTTGTGGGACCTGAAGGGACAAACAAGGGACTCATGATTTAAAAAAAAAAAAAAAAAAAAAAATTATAAATTCAACTATTATATTCTCTTGTGGACTATATGTAACCATCTTTTGTGTGAAATATCTTGACTCAGGTCAGTACTCAATAAAAAAAAAAAAATAAATAAATAAATAAAAAAAAATATGTACATGCATTTTGTATTATCCCTCTTATTTTGGTAAAATTTACATTTTACAGATTCTGCATAGTGTATGTAAACTTTTGACTTCAACTGTACATGTTCTGGTGATAAAAATGAGGCAATAAGGCATACTAAACTGAAAGAAAGAGTAAAAATGCTGTTTAGAATGACTGTTTAGAAAAACCAAACCAAAATCACACTGAATACTAAAAATATAAAAATAAATGCCAACTTATTATGGTAATAAGTACTGAAAAGTACATAAATGATACTAAAATAACAGTGAAGCACACACAGTGCAGTATGCAGAAGGCTCGTATTCCATTACGAACACAGCCAGAGAGAGGAAAATAGAAATAGAAACAGATGGATAATGTCCCTCGCTGGTCTGGCCAGGTGGCATCTTGCCCAGCTGATGGGCACACTGGCATGTGCTACAGTCTCACGTGACTAAACAAACACAAATGCCACACCACAGACCTATTTCTCTCTGCTCACCTTTAATAGAAAATCCTCCAACTCACGATGACTTTTGGTGACTGCAGTAGATGAAGAGTCTGACCATTTCACCTGCAAACAAAAGAGAAACTCAATGAGAACAGAGCAGTATTGCTCTCAACAGTCTGAGCCCAACAGATCTTTTACTTGGATTCCCCAGAGCTCATCATATTTCACTCAGACATGAATAATTGTGCTTGTCCTTTTGCCACAGATGCCTTAACATGGATTTCTTCACATCTCCTCGGTCAGATATTCCAATAGTCTGGGTTCCAGAAATGACATTACAGCAAGAGAAGAACATTTGAGCTTTTAGACTATTAGCTCATTTTCAAAGATTACGACGTGTTAGGTAAATAAAATATTCCAATGGAATCTCCTATTGAAATCTAGGCATACCTGAAATATTTAAACCAGCCCAAATAAAGACGATGACATCAGCATGGGGCGTACGCCCAGAATCAGTTTTTCGCCAAACTGGGTCATTGCACTATTTTTTACACTTAAGCATTTCAACCGCTAGAGTTCACTTGTTTTAAATTAATTCACCACAACTTTAGCTCAAACAAATATTTTGCAGAAAAGAAAGTCCCAGTGCTAAACTGAAAAGAACGCATACATAACTATCGTGCATAACTATCATATTTTTTAACCAGTACAGACTAAAGTCTGTAAAAGTTGTTTTACTTTAATTCAGCAAGGACACATTAAAATCGATCAAGCGTGACAGACATATTTATATTATTACAAAAAATATTATTTATATTAATATTTATATTATTTTATACCATTACAAAAATACATTGAGAAAAGACCTTTGTATGTTTATAAAAGATTTCTATTTAAGATAAATTCTTCTGAATGCTGTTCATCAAAGAATCCTCACAAAAAATAAATAAATAAATAAATAAAAAATAAAAAAAAATTCCAGTTTCTACAAAGATATTAAAAGCAGAAAAGCAAAAACTAATAATAAAATGTTTCTTGAGCAGCATATTAAAATGATTTCTGAAAGATCATGTGACACTGAAGACTGGAGTAATGATGCTGAAAATTCAGCTTTGCATCACAGGAATCAATTACATTTAAAATATATTCACATAGAAAACAGTTATTTTAAAATGTAATAGTATTTCACAATAGTACTGTACTTTACTGTATTTTTGAACAAATAAATGCAGCCTTGGTGAGAATAAGAGACTTTATTTATTAGTAACTATTACTAACTAGTGCTATTCTTGATTATTCAGTGATTGATTCATTGCTGTTAATAACTTAAACAAGTATGCAAATCAGTTGTCAACTAATTAATTTAAGCCGAAATGCATTTGATAATCATGCACATAGTTACACTTCCAGAACAAAAATTTACAAATAATGTACTCACCCCCTTGTCATCCAAGATGTTCATCCCTTTCTTTCTTCAGTCATAAAGAAAGGTTTTTTGAATAAAACATTAAGATTTTTCTCCATATAATGGACTTCTATGGTGCCCCGAGTTTGAACTTCCAAAATGCAGTTTAAATGCAGCTTCAAACAATCCCAAATGCGGCTGTAAACAATCCCAGCCGAGGAAGAAGGGTCTTATCTAGCGAAACGATCGGTTATTTTCATTTAAAAACATAACATTTAAATACTTTTTAATCTCAAATGCTCGTCATATTTTCTGATATTTTCTCCCACAACTTCAAAAATCATTTCAAAATCATCCTACATCGCTGCAGAAGTACCGACCCAGTCTTTGCAAAGTGAACATGCAAAGAAGATCAAACACCCTTAACAAAAAAGGTAAAACAGCATTATAGGACAATTTTGAAGTTGAGGGAGAAAATACGATCTGAGGTTTTCGACATACCCTAACTGTATTGAGCCAGAATACACAGAGTTCAGGGAGAGCGAGACAAGATGAGCATTTGATATTAAAAAGTATATAAATTGCATTTTTTATGAAAATAACCGATCTAGACAAGACCCTTCTTCCTCGACTGGGATGGTTTACAACCACATTTGGGATCGTTTGAAGCCGCATTTAAACTGCATTTTGGAAGTTTAAACTTGGGGCACCATAGAAGTCCACTATATGGAGAAAAATGCTAAAATTTTTCCTCAGAAAACAATTTCTTTACGACTAAAGAATGAAAGGCATGAACATCTTGGATGACAAGGGGGTGAGTACATTATATGTAAATTTTTGTTCCGGTAGTGTATTTCTCCTTTAATGAAAATGTCAGTAGGGATGTCACCGTGAAGAAATTTTCACATCAGTATATAAAATTGTGACAAAACGAGTATTACCCGTAACACTGCTTTCTCTTTTGCTTTCAAATTTACGATCTTGGTGTCACACTTTACAAGAAAAGAATTGTCTGCACTTACATTTGGACATCGTTCACTAAGACTAAAATGAATGCTTGAAAGATAGATTCAATCAAGCACAACAACCAAACAGTACAACGACAAACTAGCTTATATAATATATAATATTTATTAACAAAAATAAATAAGACATACAGCACATGCTGTATTTAACAGAAATTAAACATAAAACAGGAAATAAAGTCTAAAGTGGAAGTAGTACCTAAAATAAATGGGGCATTTGGTGTCCTCGCTGTGCTAGAGTTTTATTTTTTTTACAAATTCCATTTTTTACTCTGCTGGAAAAGTTAATTAAATTAAATTTAAATTAATTACATTTTATTACTTAAAAAAAACATGTCTAATTGTTTGAAATCATGAAACTTATTTATACAATTTTCCATTAGTTTTCTGGATTCCATTTGAAAGTTTTCAATAAAATGTAATAATAAAAATCACCTCTAAGAAATTGGTTTTAGAAATTATGTTCATGTATTCATGTACTTATATATTGAGGCAGCAAAGACTAAAAAACACAGCATGCTTCAGTATGCGTGTAGTAAACAAAACCGCGCACCTGCGTCATTCATTTACACAGAGACACGCAGAACATACAGGGCTCATGTGTGACCTTGGACCACAAAACCAGTCATAAGGGTCAGTTTTTTGAACTTAAGATGTATACATCATCTGAAAGCTGAATAAACAAGCTTTCAATTTTTGTATGGTTTGTTAGGACAGGACAATATTTGGCCAGGATACAGCTGTTTAAAAAATGTGGAATCTGAGGGTGCAAAAAAAAAAAAAAAAAAAAAAAATCTAAATATTGAGAAAAATCACCTCTAAAGTTGTCCAAATTAAGTTCTTAGCAATGCATATTACTAATTAAAAATTAAATGTTGATATTTACAGTAGGAAATTTACAAAAAAAAATCTTCATGGAACATGATCTTTACTTAATATCCATTGCTTAATAGCCACTTAATAGCCATTGCTACAAATATACCTGTGCTACTTAAGACTGGTTTTGTGGTCCAGGGTCCATATTTAGTATTTTTGTGGCTTAATATTCACAGACGATCATCCATATTGTGTTTTGACTGAAGTGTACTGACCTACTTTTGATTTATTCATCCAAAATTTGGCAAATTCCATGACATTCCATGTTATACAGTAAATTTGGTTT
Organism: Cirrhinus mrigala; assembly: GCA_036247105.1. NCBI lineage: Eukaryota > Metazoa > Chordata > Actinopteri > Cypriniformes > Cyprinidae > Cirrhinus > Cirrhinus mrigala. Next base: position 36,508,610 of record CM070008.1, on the reverse strand, counting down.
TCCGTTTCGTGGAAATCATAGGGCCCTAGGAAGGGCAGTGTTCAGTGGGGTGGTATTGCAGGGGGCAGGTAATGTAATTGATGTACGGCCAAACACCCGGCCTACTGCATATTATGGCTGTGATAGTGTTTTAAGCCATTCTCCTGTGGATTTACAGAAGAGCAAAACTGTTTTCACTGTAGTCTGTTTTCAGTAGAATTACACAATAGAGGTCCATATAAACTACAGCCGTTGAGAAAGTTTTGGCAGATATCTACTCCGAACGACTCGATAAGATGATGCCTGTAATTGCTGCAATTATTCTAAAAAAAAAAAAAGTGTTGAGGTGTTTATCTGTAACCTCAAACTGGCTCTTTCAACACCCGGGTAGCCCATCACGCTGAGTAAATATTTTAGCCCTAACAAGGGCTGGCACGCTGTTTCGTCTGCTCCTCTAGTGAATACTGATGTCTTAATCGTAGGGTTTGGCGAGACTCAGGTGGTCAGGGTTCAGTTGTAAGCCTGGGAAAGGGTGGAGAATCAGTCTTCTACTGACGCATGGGGATTTCAGATTGGGATGCAACTCACATAAGGATGGAATACAAGACTTTAAGACTGACAGAAAAAAGGTAGTGGCTCAAATTTGGCTGAGAACACATAATGCTTTCCTTTTCCTTCCATTCTTTGAACCTTGTTTTGATGAGGATGGATTGGACTCGGCTGAATAACACTATGTACTAACCAGGAACGATGGTGCACAAATCACAACGTCTAATGATTTTAGGTTCACACTGAGAACATTTAATGTTTAATAATGTAAGGCAGCATTCATTTATGCCGTTTATGATGATAACAAACTGAACTGACAGTGATTGTGGTTTTAAACACTTAAACCTCTGTCAGGACTGGTTTCTATCTTAATATATCCTGGGGAGCGCAGAGCGAAAGACTCATCATGTCCTCACGGGTGTCCTCAATACGTCTCCTTCCCACTTCAGCCTCCAAACAACCTTTAGGTTACAAAAACTGAATAACAGCACAACAGACAGGCTGTTGTGGAAATTTTGTTTATTTGTTATAAATATCAAAAAGTTTTGACACTGAACTTTTAAACTGTATGAAAATAGTTCTATATTGCTGAACCAACAGTCCAGTAAAGTTTTATTTACTTGTCAAAGCCAATTTTCACTTGCACCCGGTCCGTAACTTTAAGCCAGACAGTTCAGCATGACCTTTTGCAAGACCTGATTAATAGTGAAATTGTCAAAGCCATTTTAAAAGTGGAACTACGCATATGCATCCTAAAAATATAACACTCAAAAAACAACAAAAAGAGTCATGACGCAACAGCTAAAGATGCCAGACTCGATGAGTATGGCTGTAGCAGGGGATTCCAGCGATCAAAAAAGACGTCTTAAGAGGAGTTTACAGTGCAAATGGTCTAACAGCTTTAAAAAAAAATTTAATTATATATATATATATATATATATGTATTTGATGGACGTATAATATGTGTCAAGAGGATTCACTCAGTATCATCATCTCATTTTTGACCGAGATGGCTTTTATCTGGTATATATATATATATATATATATATATATATATATATATATATATATGCTGGATTTCATCTGCGCTTCTTACTTATAGGAATCATAATGTGTGAAATCGCATTTTCCTTGATCTTTTTATAATAAATAGAAGTACAATCAGAAAAATTTAAACAATCTTTTTTTTGTTTAACCTATTTTCTTATTATGATGTTCCTAGTCATATTATGCAGAGTTTAATCAGTTATCACAAATTAAAACTGTTTTATAAAATGTTTTATAATAATATTTGTAATCTTTAAATCAAAGTATAATAACTTGCTCTTTCTTTAAAATTACTTTCCTTTTACAATCCCTCTTATTTATTGACCATTTATTTCATTTTTCTTATCAGAAACAGTTTCACTCGGAAATGCGTCACAATATTGAATTACAATGGGTTGTGAATGTAATTGTGTTGACCAGATAGACCATTTATTCAAACTAAAAATGCCAAAGTGAGACGTCAGACAATTGCAGTACAGCCCAAACAATACATGCTACTTGAACAGCATTGTGAGTTCCCTCAATTTCATATTTAGCTTGGTATGCTATAATGTATTTCAAAGGATATTTATCACGTCATGACCAAGCTTTTGTGATAAAACCGTATTGCAGGATTCCAGGGTAATTTTCACCCCTGAAAATTACACGATACATTAGGCGAAGGAAAAGAAAAGCACTTCTCTCGGTCAGGCCCTTCTCTCTCTCTCTCTCTCTGACTGTTTTGGCTCTGGTCCATACTCTCACTGTGAGCTGAGCCAAAGCCTCTTTGGTGAGGCTGTCAACTCTGTATCAACAACCGGATGTTTACAGCTCAGGCTTTGCATGTTTCCTCACTTGTCCCGGAGAGACAGAAATCTCATGTACACAGCCGAGAGCATAGCTCGGCCTTCAGGACGCGTCTGGAACCACAGAGGCTGAGTGCGCGTTCATTTTAGGGCCTTGTTAACACCATGAATAATGCAAAGCGTGCATGCAAATCTGAAACAACAACTTCTACTAAGACAATAACTGTGATTAACTGTGAACTGATTCACACCGTGCCTACACCACATTAATGTTCTTTTTTAACTAGCTACATTAGCACACAAATTGTTTTATAGTCAAACTTTACTGCGTAATTCCAAGTGGAACACAATATTCAATGAGGGAAAAAAAGTAGAGTAGGACTTGACTTTATCCATCGGGAATTGACTGAATCGTGGGTGTTAACATACCAGAATGGAGCCAGGCGGGTTTCTTTGGAATAACATGCATAATAACATCAAGAACAAGCAAGTAAATGGGGTCCATTTTGATTTCATGTTAAACTTATTCTATTCTGTAGTGATCCAAGCCCACTTCACATAGATGTGATATGTGATGTATCGTGATAGATATATGGGACATTCAACAGAATTGGTGCAAACAATTAGTTTGCCTAATAAATGTGTGTATATAAATACACAAATTAATGTATATATTTAAAAGGAATGCGTTATTTATGTACAAAGTATTTTTATTTATATATATATATATATATATATATATATATATATATATATATATATAATATAAATTATAATAAATACATATACTTTTAAATATTTCTTAAATATATACATGAATGTGTATACATGTAAATATTAGTAAGCTCAAAATATTTAAAATCATCATTTATTGGGTACTTTCAATTGAGAGGTGGCTGTCCCAAACCCTAACCCCAAAATTTCAACTTATGAAAATGATATTGAAATAATTTTTGTATTTTTTTCCATTGTTGTTTTTAAAAAGAATCCTTTTAACTCTTTTAAAAAGTGAAGTTCAAAAATATTTATTTTATATTTTCTTTGTAAATTATGAAACTTTACGTAAAAAATGTTTCCCGCATTTTTCATGTCACTACCGAAACGGTCTATGTTTTAGTCCATTGGCTGAGACTGATTTTAACTACACCCCGACATTTATGATCAGGAAATATTCCTGTGTCCCCCTCTCTCATAGCTACAAGGTGTGAGTAGAGAGGTCCCATCATTTTGAGGTAAAATGTGTTCAAAAGTCTGAAAAATCTGTGTAACTTTAAGGAACATCACTACCTTTTTTCTGCAATTAAGCACACTTTTTTGGGAGTTACACCATAACATTTAGTTTTTATACTGTACCGAAATATTTGGTGGAGTTTCGGTAGTGACATCCAAAATTGTCACTACAGAAACGGTGATGACCGAAATATGTCACTATTGTTTTGGTAGTGACAAAAGGGAACATATAGCCCTCATATGGGAGAAATGAACAAAATTTTAGCACAGTTATGCATTTTTTTGTATTTTAGTATGTTTTAGTAGTGTTTTAGTTTGGAAGTTAAAAGTCTGTAATGTGATGTGGTCACTACCAAAGCATTACTGTCACTACCGAAACTGTGCAGTCACTACCGAAACATGGGATGTTTTGCCCAAAATAAAGTATACTGAATTATCAGCTAAGATGTTATGATATTTTTTTGGTTCAGTGAATATTCAAACTAATGAATCCTTAACTTTGAAATCAGTATGATCAACCTTACGCCTTTTACATAGAAAAATTGGATTAAAAATATAACAAATCTCAAATCACACTTGAAATATTGTTAAAAATGTAATTGTTATTCATTTACCAATGAATAAATTAATAAAATAGCAAAAAATTTATTTACAATGTAGATGTAAGCAAAATCTATTTAAATTATTATTACTGTTTCGTTAGTGACAAATTTGGGGAGAGGACAAATATTCCAAAATTTTCTGAAAATACAATATAAAAATTAACTGCAAAGTTACTAGTATTAATATCCATTTTTATAAATGATTACAAACCTATATTATTTAGCCATGATTATGTGGGGAAAATGTATTGGATATCTCTAAATACTACTTTAATTTGTAACTTCAAAAATTAGCAAATTAACCATTAATACAAATTCATTAAAATACATTCATTTAAATTCTGGGGAAATCTGTAAACAGAGATTCTGTGCTGACCTACCAACTGACAAGCTAACAATAGTGACCATATAGTTGTTCAAAGTACCTCAACATTTTTTATCTTTCTTCCTTAGGAGACTCTTTCTTACCGGCATGACATATAACTGGGTACATATCATTCTAAATCATTTCTCACAATCCTGGAGCTCTAAGCTTCTTTTAGATGAAATGTCAGTGTTGAAACACTTCCGTCTCTGAGGGGTTTTTGAACTTACCTCAAAACTGTACTGCCTGCCGTCTCCTCCCATAGAAACTTCCTTCAGAATGATCTTCTCAATGTGTACCACTGCAACATCAAAGGACATCATCGTTACAGTGCTAAAACTCTGGCTTTTTTTTCTATGTGTTGAAAGGGTTTTTTAATATGCGGAGGTGGGATACCTTCCCTCTGCGACGTGCCGCTGAGGTGTGGATTGGCGTTGCTGCAAAGAGTCCAGTCCACGTCATTCTCCCGGTGTGGACAGAGGAAACCCGGTCTGGAAAACTGGCTCTGCAACGGCAAAAGAAAAATTATTATTAAGAAGGTGAGTAAACGCGTCGATTTTTAACATTAGACTCTCGGATGAGGAAAATGGACACACCTGAGGTTGTCAATGTCATTATAAGACATTAAGTTGATGTTTTTTGAAAAACAAAATAATCTGAAAGGTAACAACTAATCTAGAAATTTGAAATTCACCAAGTGAACGGGTTTCCAAATGTGAGTAAATCAGAGCACTGCATCTGAGGCGTGACACTTACAATCAAGCCAAATCAAAGCTACTCACATTCAGTCATTCAAAATGTGTCAATTCATTTGATTGAACCAACTGATCCCCCGTTTCATCGTGTATTTGTCCACTACTCATCATCATCATTTAAACCATTACCATCACTCTCAACTTGACATCAGCAACAAACAACAGACATTCATAAATAGACAGAGAATGTCGTTTTGGAGGCCCGATTCGGTCTAATGAGTGCGGACGTCCCATGCGACGAAAAATCCCACACATGGCCTCATTTACAAAATGCAAGCCCACAATCAAATCATTCACATGGAGATCAAAAGAGAACAGGGAGGATAGCACACAACATGACCCACAAGCCTACAAGACACCAATAAATGTAGCAAAGCAAATGTGTTATCATGTGGTTACTAGATTAAAGAGTTTGGATAACTGACATTGCATATTCCTATTAAGAGGTTTGCTGACACATATAACTTACAAGAGACAACCAGGCATGCAATTACATAAATGCAGTTTAATTTTTTAAGATCTGTGTTTGATATATTTGAGCACAGTATTTGCCAGGATTTTCCCTGTCAGGGTCTGGCTTAAAAGGGACGCTTTAAACAACTGAACGTATTGACAGCTGCCAATCATCATGAGCACATAAATCCTGCAGATGTCTTGATACACTTCTACCCAATTAAATTTCTATTGGACTTTTGGAATCCTATTTGATTTTTTAAGTAGTCAGTTCCCAACGATTCCCAACAAGACAAAAACATCCACCACAAGAACATACCACTTTTGTAGTGTCATGTGATTCCTTTTTATTGTCCAACAGTATGACATTATTTCAGTATGTGACATTTAGAGATCTTATAAACATTACCCAATACCCAAAGAGACTCTTTAAAAACAACTAAATAAGATTTTCAGCTTATCCAGTAGGATCTTTGTTTCTTAATCCAAATGAAATTCTGTAGGACTAATTCAAAAGTTTGACAGAAATTCCAACAGGGATCCAGCACACATTCCTTTTTTTGACTATGGTTATTCATGTTTATTAGTTCATGTCAGTTTAAGTGGTGGTACCTAGGAACACTTATTGTATCACATGGTAACACCATGACACGTTCAAAAACTGTGGTACTTTTTATTAGTGACTTTGAATCTCTACATGGTTTCTGCTCTTACTGATGGTTTACCATGGTATTTATATGATATTCCAAGAATTTCAAAGAATACCTTTGCATTAGTATAGTGAACATTCAATAAAAAGGTAATCCCATTCTGCTTTTGGTCACTTTTTTGTATTAGTGACTTTAGCCAATACATGAAAAAAAAAATAATACCATATTTTGCTACCATAGTAGAACCATAATATTCCCTAGAGTACCATGTAAATACCATGGTACATGAATTTTCAATACCTTGGTACATCATCTGATACATCATTGTACGATGGTACTGTCACAGGACTTTTCTGTAAAGGTGGTACTCCCAAGAATACTATGGTATTGCCATGTTCATGTGCCAGTATGAATATGATGTTCAGAAAACCATTGTATTTATATGCTACTCAATGTATTTCGAAGAATGCTATATGTTAGAACAGTACATTTTCAAAAACCAATGGTAATAATATAATGATTTTGGTCATTTTTATTAGTGACTTTAGCCAATACATGAAAAGGTACCATGAAACTACAATGTTACCATCGTAGAATCATTGTACCATGGTCTTGTGCCAGGACATTTACCTAGAGGTGGTATTCCCAAGAATACCATGGTATTGCAATGCTCATAGTACATTTCCGAAAAAGCATGGCAATAACATGATGTTTTTGGTCACATTTATTAATGACTTTAGCCAATACATGAAAAACTACCATAGTACTACCATTGTTTTTGGACATGTACCATATTAGAACCATAATATTTCCTGGAGTGCCATGTTAAATACCATGGTTATACCATCTGACACCATCACTGTACCATGGTCCTGTGCCAGGACTTTTACGTAAAGGTGGTATTCCCATAAATACCATGATATTGCCATATTCTTATGGAAATATGAATATGATATTCATAAAAACAATGTATTTATGAGCTACTCTGTATTTCAAAGATAACATGATATTAATATAGTGCACATCAGAAAAAAACATGGTAATAGCATGGCGCTTGTGGTCATTTTTTTTTATTTTATTTTATTTATTTTATTTGTGACTTTAGCTAATACATAATTTTTTTTTTTAAATAATACCATAATATTCCCTGGAGGAGCATGTAAATACTATGGTTTTACCATCTGATACAATTGCTGTACCATGGTACTGTCACAGGACTTTTCTGGAAGGGTGGTACTCCATATCAATTTGGTGTTTTAGGGTACGTGTCCAAAACATAAAATGACCATGGTATTTTTGGCACTTTTGTTAGTGTAATGTAGGTGATTTTAAGGTAAATATAACACACCCATCTTTGGAGTCTATCCAACTGCGCTCGCAGCTCTTCCCGCTGATAGAAACTGAACGCCGGGTGTAACGATCCCATCGTGAAGAGCAGCCGCAGTTGATCCACAGTCTCCGGCTCCGGCAGAGCCCCGCACATCCCGGCGTCCATTCGACTCAACGTCCTGAAGAGAATCCCGGCGCACTCCCTGCTCTTTGATCCGAGCAAAGACAAATAAACGAGCAGTTTGGACAGCACAACGGGGTCTCTTACGTCCACCAGCCCCTCCAGATCAGCGGGGCAGTTGGCCCGGATCTCATAGTCCCGCAGGACGGTGAAATCTCTCCGGGCCAGATCCTCCAGACAGGCGCCGAGGAAGCGTAGCTCCAGCGGCTGACACATATGCAGCAGCCCGCAAAGCAGCTCCACGCGTCCGGACGGGTTCAGCTGTAAGCCGAACCACTCGAACACCGCCTCCTTATCGAGCTGAGCCGCTCCGGTGCCGCTCTCCCGATCGGAGCCGTTAACGGAATTCAAGTCGCATCGGTGATTTTCGCCTCCCGCCGCTCGCAGCTTCATCTTCATCATTATCAGCTCTCAAACACGAACATCAGAGATGGAAGTCCATGGATACTACTTTCGGGCCAATATTTCGGCATCAAACCGCGGTAAAATTCCCGATTTGGGGCGGAATTTCGCTAAAAAAAATTGCTGTCTGTAGTCTGACGGTGTGGCTGTGGTCAGTTTGCCAGATTACTCGCCTGCCGTGCCTCCAGAATATCCTGTCAATCATCCGTGACTCCACCCACACGTCGCAGGGTCCTAAACTCACCAGCTCCAAAGATTCATTTTATGAACTGACAAAATCTAACAAATATATAAATAATTGAGTACATTAATTATGAATTTAATACAATACGATTAAATAATAGCATAACTAATTCAATATGGCACGAAATATATTAAAGGGTTTAACTGCGCTATAATTATATACTCGAGTGACCTTGTGCTTTTTATAAAACGGCTGTTCTAGAAATACAATGCAAGACACAAGTGTTCATTTAATTGTGTTTATTAATGAAAACAATAAGCAGAGTAAAATAATTATTACGCCAATTAATATAGTTCCATAGTAAATGTGTACGCCCATTAATACATTCAATTGACCTCGACTCACGGCACGTTTAAGTGTTTTGTGTTGGGTGCTTGCTACTAGCAATGCTGTTTTTTTTTTTACACGTAATGTAAAATGCTCAATACGTAACAAATCATTACAGATAACTTCCTAACAAGCTGCTAAATAAGGATTTTGTAAATAAGCAAGAAATTAGTATTCTGCGTTGGCCTACAAATGATGACGTCACGATAGGATACCAAGATAGTATTCAATCGCATGTGAGTCTGTATGATTTTAAGCATGTTTTATGCACTTTTCCTTTTATTTAAATATGTTTTCTGAAATAGGAAAACATTTTTTATTTTAATTGTTAAACCAACTTGCAGTTCCATCATGAACCACTAGTTCCCGAGCCCCGGATTTAAAAAAGGCATGGAAAACCTTATTTGTACTCAGTGTAAAGACCATTGTATCCACCAGAGGGCGTCAATGTATAGCCGAGACCTGATGTACTTGCAGTATTTAAACAAGATCACAGAATTATCAAGAACATGTAGAGTTAACTTTGAGCAAATATCATAACCAATCTCCCCCAAACCACCATTTCCTTTCATATATTAGGACGAGGAGAAACATTGCCCATTTGTGAGTTGCACAGCACTTTTATTCCCATTGCTCTTCCACCTCCGATCCTCCACACAATAAATGCATTGTATTTCAGCATCATTACATCATATTAAAAACACTACACACCATTAAACTAAACTCACATGCTTCAGTTCACTTGTTTATGTCTCCTTTATTTTTGTCTAATGTGATTCCTCTGGTACCTGGAGGGGCCCACCTTTGATCCAAAATAGCTGTGCTAATACATGAATGTGTTTGAACAGTGGATATGTGTACAAGTCTGTGGTGTATAAATATATACACAGGGACGTTTAGCAAAGCAACTTGCAGGTTATTCCTTCCTCGGGTACTAATGTGGTTGGATGTGTTACTTTCTTTCTAAACATCTTTTTATTCATAAACAGGCCAGTGGAGGTGGTCCCTGGGGAGTATTAGGATTCAAAGAAAGGCACCAACATCTGTGTTTAACAGATGGAAACAAACTATGTGCTACTGGAAGAATAAAGGCATAGTCTTCAGTGTAACACAAAAGACACTGCACAGACATGATGTTAATGTAATGTCAGTGGACTCTTCTAAATAACTCAATGCATGACGGCAGAGAAAATAAAGACGTTTTGGACTGCGCTATTTGTGGAATGGGCCTTGGGTTTAGAGGCTCCAAGCCATTTGGCTTGACTTTGAAGATGGTTTTGTGGAGGGTTAAACCCATACTCCTCCCTCTCTCTGATGCCTGTCGCTCTTTCATTCTGCCCAGGAAAGGCTGTACGTCACTGTGGGTGCAGATATAAAATAGTCTTTGGCTGTATCTTGCCATCTGCGCACTGCTTCTGCAGCACTGGACTGTAATTCATGTCAGTGATGAGAGCATTTTTAGCTGTTGTCTTGTAACGTGTTGGTGGCGACGTGTTGGTGTTTAAACTTGTGGATATCCAGGATTCACATTGCTGGTGAGAGAATGGCTTATTATTTTAGTTGTTTTTTTTTTACTTGTTTATAGGAATAACTGATGTTTTCTTTAACTTTTCTAAGGGCCATGGTATTATAAAATATCCCAGGGAAAAACATGGTAACACCATGTTTTGCATGCATTTGTTAAAATAACTTATCAAACAGTACCATGGTATATATTAAAATATAATTTTTGGCACTGCTAAAGTACTTATTTGTATGTGAAATAAAATATAAAGTAATGGCTTTCTATTTGAATACATTTTAAAATGTAATTTATTCCTGCTAAATTTTCAGCATCATTACTCCAGTCTTGTCACATGATCCTTGAGAAATCATTCTAATATGCTGATTTGCTGTTCAAGAAACATTTTTTTTTTATGATTATCAATATTTAAAACTGTTAAGTACATTTTTTCAGGATACTCTGATGAATAGAAGGATCCAAAGACTAGCATTTATTTGAAATAAAAAAGTTTTTGTAACATTATACACTATACCATTCAAAAACTTGTCAGTATAATTTTTTTTTAAAGAGATTAGTACTTTTATTTAGCAAGGATGCTTTAAATTGGCGATAAAGTGATTTATTATGTCACAAAAAAATTCTATTTCAGATAAATGCTGTTCTTCTGAACTTTCTATTCACCGAAGAAACCTGAAAAAATTCTACTCAGCTGTTTTAAACATAATAATAATAATAAATGTTTTTTTGAGCAGCAAATCAGAATATTAGAATGATTTCTGAAGATGTGACTGGAGTAATAATGCTAAAAATCCAGCTTTGAAATCACAGGAATAAATTACATTTTAAAATATATTCAAATAGAAAACAAATATTTTAAATAGTAAAAAAATTTGGATCAAATAAATGCAGGCTTAGTGAGCAGAAAAGACTTTAAAGAAAACATTGAAAATCTTACTGTCCATAAACTTTTAACTGGTAGTGTAAATATTAAATTTAATTATATATAATATATATATATATATATATATATATATATATATATATATATATATATATATATATATATATATAGATGTAAATATTTAACACAAAATTTCATTTTTTTTCCCCAGGCACTTTCTAACTACTGCTTGGCCTCTTGTTGCCATACCATGTGGACATGGATGTTTTCTTCACTGATTGTTTGTGCTTTATTGCCGCACATCCGTGGATTCCAGCAAGAGGACACTCAAGCTGGTTTGTCATCTTATTCTAAGTTTTACTTTATGATATGTTAGTCAAATGGTTTAAAACATTGAACATATTAACAGTACAAAGCTGCATTAAAGCGATGCTCTTGATACAGTACTGTAGCTCTAACAGAAAAAGCATAGCACCAGCAATGCAAAGTCATGGGTTAAATTTTCAGGAAATGCATAAATAGATAAAATGTATGTCTTAAATGAAATTTAAGTCACTTTGGAATTACTACATCTGCCAAATGCATACATGTAAATGAACAGACTTGAGAAAATTACTTTTTAAAATACTGCTCAGTCATTCTTGTGTCAACAAGCAGGGTGAATTCATGTAAATCGAGCAATTATTTGAAATGGCAGTCAAAAAGTGGACAATTATATTTGCTCAAGAATTTTAATCCAACTTGGTCTGCATGTGGACCCTATTGGCAAATGTGTTTTCTGGGTTTGCAGGTTGTAGCACAACTCCCAATGACCTTGCTTTCATCATCGATGGCTCCTCGAGCTTGGGGATCCCTAATTTTGAAACAGCCAAGCGCTGGCTCATCAACATCACCAGTGGCTTTGACGTGAGCACCAGGCACACTCAGGTGGCCGTTGTCCAGTACAGCGACACCCCTCGACTGGAGATTCCCCTGGGAAAGCATCAGAACAATCAGGAACTCATCGAGGCCATCTCCTCCATCTCATACCTGGGGGGCAACACACGGACCGGCCGCGCCATCAAGTTTGCCACAGATCACGTCTTCGGGATGCCTAACCGCACCTTTCTATCTCCGAGAAACCGAATCGCAGTGGTTCTCACTGATGGGCGTTCGCAGGATGACGTTGAGGATGCTGCCATGGAGGCCAGGACACAGAATATTGTTCTGTTTGCAGTCGGTGTGGGAAATGAGATCACTAACACTGAGTTAGTGTCTGTGGCCAACAAGCCACCCTCTACTTATGTGCTGCACGTGGAGGACTATAAATCCATTGCAAGCATATGGGACCTGATGGAGCAGAAACTGTGTGAGGGTGAGTCGTGCTAGACTTCGGAGCATATTTTTCTTTATAACCAGTGACATTAAAGACATTACATGGATGTAGACTTTGGGGCTCAGCATCAGTTTAATCTTGAAGATAAACTGTTGCTCATCATTTGCAATGACTCAGCAAAAAATATTAAGTGAGAAGATACATACAGACCTTTGGAAATTCAATCTTTGGACTGGTGTTTACTTAATGCTATATAGCATCTATTTTCTGTTGTTTTGTTGAGAGTATGTTGATTTGTTAGGAGTTTAAGCACGTAGCGCTGAAACTCTATTGTAATTGTTAGAAAGGTAACAGATCAGCGATCTCAACGTAAAAACTGATCGTGCAGACCAAACCGTAAGTCGTAGAGACTTGAAACTTGGAGGGATGGTAGTACTCACCCCAGTCGGCCTGATGGGGGAGCTACAGCGATCAAAAGTAGGAAATCGCTCATAACTAATCTGAAATTTTGGGGTATTTTGGATTTTTTGCAAAACCTACTTTTCCAAACTAGTCCTAGTTTTTTTGCCCAATCAGAACCAAACCAGTGCAGAAAGATTCTCTGGAGAGTGAATATCAATAATTATTAAAAAAAAAAAGTCGGACTTTCAATTCATCGTCACAAAGGGATGCCAGAAGGTTCAAAAGGGACAAGGCCACTTTTAGTAAAATGCCCATAACTCCTGAATGAAATGAGATATTATCGCCAAACTCAAAACACTTATGTAAGAGCTCAAGCTGAGGTGGCAGGAAAAAAATCACAGAGCTTGGCCACTTGGTGGCCCTTTAACAGGGAAAAACACAGATATAGCTATACCTACGCAATCATTTGTCCTATCAACATGAAAATAGCTGTGCAAGGTCTTGATTCAAAGTGCCACATGTGTCTATAAGGACATTTGCATATTTCAAAAAATCATTGCCACTATTGGCCGATGAAGTTTGAGCACCTATTAGACAAGGTTAACAGAGGTCAGTTGGAACGAAACTCAGTGGGCTTGTTTGACTCACGGCCCCAAAGGTGTGAGAAATTTGAAAGAAATTGCTTATTGGGGGGCGATATTGTGTTTTTCAAGGACGCAAACGATTGTGCATATTATACGATAGAACTCCTCATTCTGGACAACTTTGCCTCTAGAACCACTGCTGTCAATCAAATTGTTAGTTAAATGATTGAGAAGATATAAAAAAAACTACTTTTGCGAACTAGTCCTGGGTTTTTCGCTCAATCTGAAAGAAAAAAAAACCCTCTGCAGTACAACTCTCTGGACTCTCTAGGTCCATAATTATCAAAAAAAAATGTTGAAATTTACCCTTTGGGAAGCTATAACGGGGTCATTTAGAAAAGGGGCCTGTCTGAATTTACCCAAAATCCTATAAAGCCTGAAGGAAAACTCAAAACTTCACGAAACCTGGTGAGCACATGCAAATTTTTAAGGAGATCAGACCACACCTGGCACTGTAACAGTCATAAACATTACAAAACATAATATTTCTAAGGTACCTGTATTTGCAAAAAAAAAGGCTTGCTACATAATGTCTTTTTTCATATGTGCTTAAATGCCTTAAAGCGCTTGAACCCCAGTAATCACTGCTTGTTATGTTATATTATATATCTTATATTTTTCTTTTTTATTGCTCAAATGTTGCTCTTTCCTAATTAGGGAGACTTTTTAGTTACAAATCAACTTTTTCAGATGTTTCTCCTAAAAGTCCTTAATAAAAATGAATACAAATAAGTCCAATACTTAGAAAATGAATGTGGATAGCAGCTCACATTTGGTCTTGGAAGCATGTGATGAGTTCATAATGAGATCTCTGACTTTTGATTGCGGACTTTGGTGTCTTGGCAAATAAGAGCACAGTTTTGAAACTGTGAAAAACTGAGAATCTAGAAATCTAGATGTCCATTTGCTTTCTATTTTATCTCATTGCTGTCTAGGAGAAACAGTTGAGATTTTAAAGAGATCTCATTAAAGCAGGTCTCAAAAACGGACATTTTCGTATTTGGTTATTATTGTCTGGTTATCTAAACACGCTTTGATTCAAAGCATCACACTACAGTTGTGAATTGAGCAGTTGCATTCTCTCATTCACAGAATCGGTGTGTCCAACGCGGATCCCTGGGACAGTGAATGATCAAAAGGGCTTTGATCTGATGAGCCTGATGAAGATCGAGCAGTTGGCTCAGAAGGTACAGGGCTCTTTGATATCAGAAAGAGCGTCACAGCTCAGCCCTCGAATGGATATCACCCACAACACCAGGTGATTTTTGCTTTCCTTGTTGAAAACAGTGTTTTGAAGCATGGTAGCTTGTTTAAACTGGTTTAAGCTGGTCTTTAGTTGATCATGAGCTTGTTTAAGCTGTTCACCTAGCTTCTGTTCAGCTCAGAACCAGCTTATACCCAGCTCATGACCAACTAAGGACCAGCTTAAACCAGCTCAAACCAGCGGTTGTGGTTGGAAAACTCATGCTACTTTGACCTTTACTTGATGTTCCTCACAGAGAGATCTTTCCTGAAGGCCTTCCACCAGCTTTTGTGTTTGTGGCCACTCTGCGCTTGAAGAACCCAGCTCACTGGATGAAGTTTGACCTGTTAAGGGTGTTATCTCAGGAAGGGGTTAAGCAGATTGGCGTGACTGTGAATGGAGCAGACAAATCGGTTACTTACACTTCCACCAGCACTCTGAAGAACGAGCAGACAGTCATATTTAATGACAGAGGCATCAAGGTCTGTGAAATTTCAATTTCACTCTTTAATCTCATTAATAAAAACATTGGCTGCATCCCAATTCACATGATACATTGCCAGTCAAAAGTTTTTGAACAGTAAGATTTTTGATGTTTTTATAGAAGTTTTTTCTGCTCACCAAGCCTGCATTTATTTGATCCAAAATATACAAAAGCAGTAATATTGTGAAATATTTTTGCTATTTAAAACAACTGCTTTCTTTTTTAATATATTTTAAAATGTAATTTATTCCTGTTATCAAAGCTGAATTTTCAACATCATTACTCCAGTCTCCAGTGCCACATCATCCTTAAGAAATCATTCTAATATGCTAATTTGCCGTTCAAGAAACATTTTTATTATCATTATTATCAGTATTTAAAACAGTTGAGTCATTTATTTATTTTTTTTAAAGATTTTTGATGACTAGAAAGATTTATAATCAAAAGATTTCTATTCCATGTAAATGCTGTTTGTCTGATCTTTCTGTTCATCAAAGAAACCTGAAAAAATCCTTCTCATTAAATATCATTAAATATTTATTATTATTATTATATTCTCAGCATATTATTATTATTATATTATTATTATATTCTCAGCATAATAATAAATGTTTTTTGAGCAGCAAATCAGAATATAACATTGATTTCTGAAGGATCATGTGACTGGAGTAATGATAAGAAAAATTCAGCTTTGAAATCACAGGAATAAATTACATTTTAAAATATATTCGAAGAGAAAACAGTTATTTTAAATAGTGCAAATATTTCAAAATTTCACTTTTTTTCTGTACTTTGGATCAAATAAATGCAGGCTTTGTGAGCAGAAGAGACTTTTTTTTAAAAAAACATTAAAAATCGTTTTTACACTTTTGACTGGTAGAGGATCTAGTATGCAAGATTTAGTATGCAAGTTTTCATCAACATTTCCTATTAACATCAAAATAAATACTTTTAGTGTGCATTTTGGAATGCAGTTACTATTAAAACATCTATACAAGTAAGAATATCAATGTGTATGTGTTTAATGTCTTTTAATTATATTATTTATCTCTGTAGAGGCTCTTTGACACGGATTGGCATCAGCTGAAGTTCCTGGTGAGGCCCAGACGCATCACTTGCTTTGTAGATGGCACATACGTGGAGGAACAGCTCCTAGATCCAGTTGTTCCCATCTACATTAATGGAAAAACTCAGGTCGCCAAGAAAATCAATATTGAGACCACAGTCCCTGTAAGTGTCTTCAACACACCTGCCTGATCACAAGTTTTTATGTGCCAAACTAAGTGAAACTTAGAAGCCCACAAACGTTCATATCAATTAAAATTCTGTTGTGGTTTGCGCTTCTTTATCAGATAATGCTGCAGAAGTTACGCATCTACTGTGATCCCCAGCAAAGTGAGCGAGAGACAGCATGTGAAATTTACTCTGTGGTAAGGTTTGCTGGCATGTTGTTGGTCTTTCTAGCTAAGCTGTTCACCATCAAAAGCTGGTGTTAACCAGCATGGTGGATGTTGATCCAGGAACGCATCCATCTTGTGTAAATCATGTTAAGTGTTATCTGCTTCCAGTGATTTTCCTTCCACTTCAATGTATTCTTCTTTGTTTTTTACAGGATGATGACAGGGTAAGTTACCAGCCTGAATATTCATGCTTTTAAAAATGTTTAATTTGGTTTAGTTTTGTTTTACATGCCATGTCTTGTTTCCGCAGTGTCCTTCGGATCGCTCTCCTGCTGTCGAAGGTTGCGATTGTCCTAGTGGTAAACCTGGTCTGCCCGGTCTTCCTGGCCCTATGGTGAGACATTTTTTAAACTATGCATTCTAATGAATTAATAGGCAAACTTACTGAGGTCTTTTGCTTGTTTGGGACATCTAAAACATATATTTAACATGTTTGAACGCAGGGTTTTAGAGGGGAAAAAGGCAGAGAAGGACCTCCTGGCCCTGATGGTAAACCTGTAAGTACAACAGAATTATTTGTGGCATTCATAATGAGATTCGGACCTGTGTAATCACCATAATCTGTTTGTCCACCAGGGGAAACCAGGAGAAAAGGGAGCATTTGGAGAGCCTGGTCGAGATGGCCAGAAAGTGGGTAAAACATCTAGAACCTTTTCTGGTAACCCTAAAGCGTTACGTTAATAGTTCATTCATCCATTTACAGGGTGAAGCAGGTGAACCAGGACAGAAGGGGGAGCGAGGGTTGGACGGACCCAAAGTATGTAGATTTTGAGATTTTCATTGTCATTAAAATGAATAAAATATATAATGGCTTTAATCTCTTAATAGGGTGAAATGGGGCCACCAGGGCCTTCAGGACCAACAGTGAGTCTTGAACTTCTTTTAATCTTAATTTTTCTGTTGTTATGTTTAACCCTTTAACTGTCACTCCCATTTTTGAACACAGAAATAGAAATGCACTATCCAGGCTTAATTTTTTATAATTCATGAATGAAAACATTTTGTAATATGATTTTGATGTACATTTTCCATGGTAATGCAATGTCTGATTCTAAAATGCCTTTCAAAGGATGAATTGATATATAATTTCTTATGATTTCTAAAGTGTGATAGGGAAAAAGGCAATGAAGAAAGTCATTTGTGACAAAGGTCAGAACTCATGTTATGATGTAGATTTTTTTAAGTGGCACTCTTGGCATATATTAATCTATTACTTTTCCTACATAATTTGTAACACAAAAATATGGTAAAATATCCACAGAGTGGACGGTGACAGTTAAAGGGTTAAAAGTTATGTGCTTAAATTTTCTGTTTAGTAAGCAAAAACTACAATGACTGAAATGATTTCCTTAAAATCTCTTCTAGGGCACTGGCTTTTCCAAATTGGATTTAGATGACTTGGGAGTTCAAGGAAGCAAGGTTGAAAAACAATACATTCTATTAAATCTATTAAAATGGCAGGAAATTATTACCAAACATTGTTTTTGCTTATGCAAACAATTGTGACCTTATAGGGAATCCCAGGAGAACCAGGGGAAATGGGACCACCCGGAAAACCCGGACTGAATGTAAGAAATCTGCTTTTACCATTTACCATGCTTTTACCATCATTCATGTTCATAGTGTGCATTAGTGATCATTAACAGCTGTTTTGAATTAAAGTTAAAAAAAAAAAAAATCAGTTCAATCTTCTTCATTCTCTTTCCTCTGCAGGGTGAACCTGGGAAACCTGGTTTAACTGGACTACCTGGACTTGCTGGTCCCAAGGTAAGACAGATTTCAGACTGACGTTGTATCCAAAACACTTCAAATTCTACCACTACTTCTGTAATCATAATCAATTACAACCAGGAACCCTTTGATGATGAGACATATTAGAAACAGTCATTAAAAGGCAGCAGCCTCCAACACTGCAAAATGTGTGTTTTTATCTTTCCACAAATATCTAAACATTCAAGAATTAATATTAATTTACATGAGTAGCAAGATGACTTTAAGCTATTAAGACTTGTTTTCTGATACATTTGTCAAAATTAAGTCTGTTTATGCCTGAATGAGAACAAAAATAGAAGCCAGTTGGTTTTTCTCTTTTGGATTAAGTTTATATCTCTTATCCAATTGGAGGATATCTTGTCTTATTTTAAACATAAATACACTTTATTGTGATAAATTAATCAGAAAACAAGACTTCCCATCTTCCCAATATTCCTGAAGAGTTACTTGAAAAGTGCTTTAATTATTTAAAGACAATATATCTATGAAATAAGTGTTTTATTTTTCAATAAGCACATATCTTTTAATGCAAAATTCAACGATCCAAAAAACATCTTACTTTCTTGCTTATTTCAGTTAATGTTATAAAACGAGCCAAGCCAGTAGTAGTACCTGACAGTATCTTGTAAGAAACAGGAACAGATGAACTGAATCAATTGAGTGAGTTGTTTACACTGGAACCGCTCCGATTGATTCAAACTCATGACTTTGATCATTCATTTCAAGCGATTCACTCGTAAACCAGATCAAATTAAAAGAGCCATTCATTTTCGAATTTCGACATCGCTGCTAATCGTTTTAAAAAGTACGTATACTGATGGGTGAAACAGAGCTTTTCGAAACTCAGAATCAGTTAAACCATTGCGTCGCAAAATGATTCAACTGGATCGCAAATCATTTGATTCATATCGGGACTTCAAATCGCGTAACACGAATCATTTGATCTAGATCGGAACTTCGCGGAACGCGAATCATTTGGTTTATATTGGAACTTCGGAGTGGGTTCGTGAATCATTTTGCAAATCACTTGATTCAGTTCGGAACTTCGGAGCGGTTTCGTGAATCTTTTGATTCAGATCGGGACCAGTGTTGCCAATTTAGCAATTTTGTTGCTAAATTCAGCAACTTTTCAGATTACCTTAGCAACTTTTTCTTTAATAAGCACCTAGCAACAAATGTAGCTATTTTTTTGAAATTTATTTGGCAACTTTTAGCAACTGTGACTCAAATGATAAAAAGGCACACATTTTCTGGTAATTTTTAAATTCAGGTAAACCTGTGAAAAAAAAAAAAAAAATCAATACAGAAAATTCCTTTAAACTAACACAGTACACAGTACTATTTTACACTTTTCTAAAAGTGTAGCATACTAACTAACTTCCAATACACTGCTTAAAAATATAATTGAATGTGTAGTTTTACTACTTAATAAGAAAAAAAACATAAAATATAATTGTTCAGAAATGTGTAAATATTCAATAATTTAAAAATAAATATATAATATTATTTATATTTTAATATTAATATATTTCTTTTTTAGTTTTACTAACAAATCTAAATTAACATTTCAAATCAAATTCATAATCATATTTTTTGCTGAGCTTTTGCTGAGTGATCTGAATGTGTATTGTATGCAGTTTTGTGTTGTGATTATATAATGATGTCATCACAACCTCATCTAGCAACTTTTAGCAACAAATTGTATGACCTTTAGCAACTTTCCCTGAAAATTATTGGCAACACTGATCGGGACTTCGGAGCGGGTTCGCGAATCTCCAAATATAAATATGCTTCGCTTTATTTTTGCCATTCTATTTTATTAGTATATTTTTATTTATTTATTTTTTTATAGAATTTGAAAGACATTGCTTAATAAGTGAGATCTCTGTAAGAAGTCTTTGAAAATCAAAAAAGTAGTGTTTGAAAAGTCCTTGAAAGTCCTGGAATTTCATTTTACAGTATCTGTATGAACCCTGTTTTCAGGTAGGCCTAAATGTATGTTGATTAAGAATGTTTAGATGTTTTGTACTGGAAAACCAGACTAAAAAAAAGAAAATCAGTTTTGCTGTTTGCTGACATTACATCACTGTACTGGATTAAAAAGACTGTAAAGGCACTAAGGAAACCCCACCTATAAACACAATGTCCCGTTCCCCAATGAATTGATGACTTCTATCTGTTTTTTGAGGTTAATGAGAATCAATTTTCCTGTTCTAGCATACAAAACAAACAGTTTCTACTTTCTACCCAAAAGTATCTACTTTCTACTTCACACCCAGAATTTTGAAGTATTTAAAGCAGCAAAGGGTGTAAACCATCAGATGTGTTAGGGATATGATCAGACATCCTCTCACACGAGAAAGTCCTAGATTATTTAAAGAACAAGGGCATATTTGTGGCCTCGTCGTCGTCTCTTTGACATTTTTCTTAGCTTTTTGCCAGAAGCAAACTGTCGTCTTGCCCAAAGGTCTATATATAGCGACTTAAACACCCAGATTATGATTGGTCAATGACACAGTACACATCATGAGCTGCTCTCTGCTCTAGATGAATATAAGGTCACATGCCAGCCAAATTACTGTGTGCTGGATGCATTTTACATGAGCTAAGGTTTAACGTTAGTGTAGTTGACTACTGTGGTTATAATGATAAATGAGACAAATGTTGCTTTAAGAAGTTTGTGTATCATGGCAAAGCTTTTTTTAGCAGAATGTTGACACTTCGTAAAAATAAACTAGCACCTACCAATAATATTTGGGAACACCACTGTGAATATTAAAAACACATATGATGAATATTGTACACTTTCAGTGTTCTAGGTCTTTAGTGCTCAGATGTTACTCTTTTATAACTTAAAAGACCTCCAGAAGTTTTCAGGAATTTTCTCTTTTACTAACCATCAACTTTGTCTCAGATATATATATATATTTTTTAAGGTGAATGTTGGAATTTGATGAGAAATGTCTCTCATATTGAGATCTATGAGGTCTAATTGCAGTTTGGGACACTTTTGGTGAAGAATATATATAATTTTCATTTTTTATTATTATGATTTCTTCTTTCTATATAGGGAAGTTTGAGCAAATGAGTAGAGTTTTTAGACATAAATTGGGAGCCTGTCACTCAGATCTATTTTCAGGCTACTGCATCTGTCTCAGCATCTGCGTGCCGCCCGTTCCCTGAAAATTAGTGCCGCCCTGCCATTTACTGCCCCATTAAATCAAGCCTGTTTATCAGTACAGGGCTTTGATTTGACTCTTGGCAGCACTCTATGTTTGTTCAGGTTTGGATGTGGCTTTGTTTGAAATGTGACATTTAGATTTGGTTCCACAAAGCTATTAAAATAACCGTTAAAAACATTTGAAACACGTTCGGTAATGTTCACTGAAATTATCTAACTTATAAAAAATGATTCATAGCATGCATTTAGCAGGTTTTAATGCTCACTCTTGCTCAAACTAATGATACTTTGGTCTTTTTGATAGATTATTTTGATATTGAAATGATAAAAGGTCTCTTTGCACATCTTTAAGCACTAGAGCTGTGCAGTTTGTTGCGCTCAAACCCGAAAAATGCTTTTATGTTCAAAAAATGTGTTTACTGTACTGTACATGTTGTACACTTATACATTCATGAAGGCCCATAGCTAGCATATGCATGAGGATCACTATTATTATGTTTGCTAGTTTTCGTTATTAAGTCCTTTGGATCCGAGACAGAATTGCCTGCTGTAGCGGCAACACCAGGTTTCCCCAGACCGCTAAGGGATGATTAGTTAACCAAAACTCGGTTTAATGTGGTGTGCCAGAAGAGAGCTCCCTTATAAGGGTGGGTTTCCCGCAGCACAAGTGGTGCCGCCAACCCTGGAAACAGCCTTTAATCATGACATGCAGACATACATGCATATGGACTGTTAAAAGAAACTGAAACACACAGACCCCAGAACCCAAGAACGACTCGTGACTGTGTTGATTATAAGTTTACGTGAAGCGAAATGGGTCATTACTTACGTTTCACCTGCATCAGATGTTCATTGCACGTACAAAAACTGCCACCAAAAGGTTAAAATAGATAAAAGTCATGTGGAGTCTCATAAATTCCTTTTAATTGGCCTTCTCCTGGATATAATTGCAGAGCGACGGTATAAGGTACAATTATTGTTTGTCATGTTTCGAGAGCATGCTTTGTGTGAGGTCTTTTCAAATGTCAAAGCTTCAGGGTATAGCCTATATATGCATGCCTTTGAGTATGTTAACAAGAGAAATATAGTAAGAGAACGCATGGGAAATAAACATTTGACCACCTCATTTTAAATTAAAACTAGGCATGTTTCATTAGGGCTAAATTCAAGTTCACAATTGAATACTAGCATACAGCACACAGCACATACTAATTTTTGTTTAAACTATATATATATATATATATATATATGATGCTTTAAATATGCATTGATGAGTGTCTTTACCTGTAGTATGGTACTTTAATGCATGACCTTACTACAGTTAACGTTAAATTTAGAAAGAAATAATATTGTGTCATAAATAAATCCTTTTTATTATTACTTTTTTAATCCACCAAATTTACCTAATTTGGTGTTCCTGGTCAAAAATTACCGGGGGGGTTGGGTTTTTTTTTTTTTGGTAATATTCACTTAAATATTGCGGTGCATAAGCTCAAATGAATGAGGCCTACGATCAATCAGTTCCAAAAAGAATTACAAAAACTAATTGAAATAAAATAAGCTGACAAAAAGACTGAATCAAGTAATTGGCAATAATAAAGCAAAAAAAAGAAATTTATAAGCCATTTTTTGTAGGTTGGTCATTTTTGACCGGGAACACCACAGATGTAACAAGGTGAGAAAAAGCCCAAAAATTACAAAAATGATTATAATTATTATTATTTTATTTATTTATTTTTTGGTTGTTACATCCTGTTTGAGAAAAATCAGTCATTTTTAATCCAATACAATAGCATAAAAAAAAGGAAAAATATCTCCAGGTCAAAATGACCGAAAAACATCATGAGGGTTAAAGTATTTTATTATTTGCATCAATACTGGAAGCATACAAAAATCGTACAAAGAAAATTCACTTATACTGTGAACCGCATGCATACTGCATGACCACATAAATAATATTAGCCTGCTACCCTACAAAGGCAAAACTACTACTGGAAATGGCCAAAAGAAAAAAAGTCTTAGTCTTAAAAGTCTTAAAAAAAATTCATTTTTTCTCCTCTTTTTTAAATAATAGTGTTCACACACTTTTTCCCTCTAAATTTGTAAATCCTAGTCTAAAAGAGACGATTTTAGATTTCACTTTGACAGAATGTGTAGTTACAGTCTTTGCCTTTGTATGGCAGTGTGGTATAGCAGTGCGTTTTTCTGAACATATCCCATGCCTCATGCAAAATGTGGTACGTTACATATTTTCTGTCAGGTGTGTTTCACCATACACAAATTACATGCACATGTAACCAGAAACATGCTATTTTTGAATTCACATGATGGCCGGCCACAGCCCAGATTCTCAGGAAAGGAGGACATCTCTTACCAGCATTCCCACATGTGTACGGCTTGTAATTTAGAACTTCAGAAAGTGCAAAAAAAGTCTTTAGATAAGCTCCCTTTACAGTTGGGTGTAACATGTTAAGATTTTAATGACAGACTGTCTCAAATTTCATACTTACTTTACAATTAAGATGTGTGCGTATTTAACTTCTCAGTGCTTAATTTCTCTTTATGTAATTAGTATGTAAAAAAAAAAATGTAACCCAAATTGGAACTACAAAACTCTAATTATATCTGCAATTAGTAGAATGTACCATGATTATTTAAGGCAAAGCAACAGCCTTTACCACATTTCCCATATTTCTAGAAATATGCGTGATACTAACAAACTGTGAACTATTCACAAAAGAAAAACCACCAATTTAAAACAAAATAAAATACATTTATTTATTTATTTATTTTATTATTATTATTATTATTATTATTATTATTATTAATTTATTTTTTTTTAATTATTAGTATTTTCTTCTTTTGATTTTGAGATGCAATATGTGATTTTAACAGCATCTGACTACTTGTTTTTTATTTAGGGAGAGAAAGGAGATCTTGGTTTGGCAGGATCAGATGGACAACCAGGAATGCCTGTAAGTTTATTTTATCATGTTATGTGTCCTAATTGCTTTTTTCTTCCACAGTTTTAGTTCAGATTAGTTCTTTAGTTTTAGTTGAAAAATGTGAGATGCTTTGAAAATATAGCTCATGCAGTTTGATTAATTAAGCATCAAACATATGCAGTCACTCTGTCATCTAATAATAAATTCTAGTTAAGTTTTAAGAAATCCATAAACTGCAATGCAACTACAATGTTTTTACAGTCAAACTCCATTCTGGAATAATTTCCTTTAAAGTCGCTTCCATGTCATTTTCATTACTTATTTCAATCTTAAATCTCTAGTTTATAGGTTGGCTCCTTTTAGACCTTCTGTTCTGGTCTTTTCTGGTTTTCTTAAGCTGCAATTCAGCACATTAGATCATTTGTGAAGCATAGTGTGACACTGAAGAAGGAAGTAATGGTGGAAGGGGCCCTGTCACATGTTTAGCTGGGGGTCCCACAGATTTGTGGTGTGCTGCTAACTCTAGATTTGGAAATGATGAGACCACAGTGTTTACTAATCCCAAAATACATCACTGAGATGTAGAGTAGCAGATGATATGTGTATATAGTCAACATCAGCTCTGTTTATGCTCTAAATGTTCTTTAAAGTCATCGTGCTTCATCACTCACAAGTGAACTGCGACTGACTATGACGAAGGAAAACATTTCTGTAATGCAACAGACGAGGCCTTAATCAGTCTTCTTTCAAAATGCCTCGGAAACTGAGACAGACTAATGCTGAGGCTTATGTAACTTGTTTTATGCAATTTTAATTGTAATGTTCTTTCTTTTTTTCCCCTTTTTTTACCAGCTGGTTTTAAAATTGAAAGTCTAGCTCATTACACACACATGAAGTATGATTCATAATGAATAATTAGTCAATTGATTGTTGTTTTAGATTTTGTGGGGTTTTTTTTGGTGACATATTTAAAATATTCTTTGCATGACCTTCTGAATAAAATGATTAGCATAATCAAAATAATTCATGAAATTTCTAGATGCAACGAGTGATAAAATGTTTTTGTACTCATCTTAACTTCTTGTATCTTGCAGATGAGATGGGCAGGAAGAGCATAAAATAAACTGCTGATGATGTGCAAAGTTTCACGAATGCGGTTGCAAGGGTGTTATTCTAGAGACCCATGATTTCTAATGCTGCATTCTTTTGTCAGCAGCTGCTTTGTAAGATGAGAATCACTTGCCACACAATGTCTATGCACTTTGCTCACTCTTCCTGTGATTTGAGCATTTGCAGCTATATATGTTAGCATGGAGAGTGTTGGTAGATGGTTTCAGTCCAAAGCTAATTTGAAGTGACTTCAGATCGTTTATGCTTTCAGCAAAAGTCAGTTTTCATTCCTATTTCAGCTAATGACTTGAAGTGATGTGGCCTCAGTGTAAATATTTAGATATCCATGGTTTAGCTTGATATATGTATTCATATAGTAAGTACTCCCTTTTGGGGTAACGGTTTGGCAAGCGCACAATTCTTCCCATTACCAAGCCCAGATGCTGAATGCAGCCCAATGGAAACTTTGAGGCAGACATCTGTCTAGTGTCGTGTGATTAATAAAACCATTAATACGGCCCTCCCTCTTTTTTGAGGTTGTGGTGAACCTCTGAATGTTCTCATTTCTCGTTCTTTCCTGCAGAGGCGTTTTATTTGGCCAATCCGTGCATGCAGAGCAGGTGGAGACGGGGGTATTTCTTGTGACCGATTCCTTAATGTCAATAAATGCTCTAGTGCACTCGCTAGAGGTCAGCAGGTTTCCTGCACGTCTCCATTTCCTTCTTGTCTGTCTATCTCTGCAATCTCTTTTATGTCTGTTGCGACACGCACTGAGTGGAAACTTTTGCAGTTTGATTGAACACTTTTACACTCATTCATTTTGCAAGTTGTTTAGGCTGTGCTTCCTGTTTATGGTCAGTCAAACTGGCTCATTTGAAAGAAAAATGTACAAGATTATCACATCCCTGAAATCTGGTGCAGGAAGCGGGATGAATCAGCTGTGAATGGTTGTAGGTGTGGTGATTTGTGCTTCTCTTTTATCTTTCATCATAAACTCTCATGTAAAATGCTCTAATGAAAGAATATGTGCTTGCCACTACATTAGACTGCTTACAGTGTGGCTTGGCACTGATACAGAAAGGCAGCACTGGGTAAATAAACAGGCAACAGTGGCAGTAAAAGGTGCTGCCAGCATGTGAAGCCTGTGTAATTGTAAATTTCAAACACTATATCAAACTATATCAGATAGAAAAAACGCACATGAGATGTAAAACTGCATGTTATGCAAACCATAAACAACTTATGGATGGTTTTTTGTGTTTTTTTTTGTGTTTTTTTTTTTTTTTTTATAGGGTATGCGGGGGCTTCCTGGAGAGATAGGCCCTGCTGGACCTCAAGTAAGAACTAATTAACTATTAATCATAAAATATTAAAAAGGATTAACCCTTTAACTGTCACTCCCATTTTTGAACACAGACATAAAAATGCACTATCCAGACTCATATTTTTTTAATTCATGAATGAAAACATTTTGTAATATGATTTTGATGTACATTTTCCGTGGTAATACAATGTCTGATTTTAAAATGCCTTTCAAAGGATGAATTTTGAGATTTTAAGTTTTGAACTGATATATCATTTCTTAAAATATCTGAAGCGTGAAAGGGAAAAAGGAAGCGAAGAAAGACGTTTGTGACAAAGGTCAGAACTCATGTTATGACGTAGATTTTTTAAGCTGCACTCTTGACATATATTAATAATATAGTTTGTCATGATTAGATTAGGATTTATTTGTAAATGGTGAAGTAAACTTTCCACAGAGTGGACGGTGACAGTAAAAGGGTTAAATATAATAAAACACAATATATTTCTTAAGCAAATTAGCATATTAGAATGATCTCTGAAAGATCATGTGACACTGAAGACTGGAGTAATGATGCTGAAAATTCAGCTTTGCATCACTGGAATAAATTACATTTTAAAATATATTCAAACAGAAAAGAGTTATTTTAAATTGTAATAATATTTCACAATATTTCTGTCTTTACTGTAATTTATGATAAAATAAATACAGTCTTGGTGAGCATAAGAGCCAGCTTTTTATAGTTTGGTAGTGTCATTTTCAGAGTGTTGTTTTTCTTACAGCTTTTGTTTTTTTTTTTTATAACAAAATAATTTTGACAGGGTGAGCAAGGCATGCCAGGACCAGCAGGTTTTACTGGACCAACGGGACAGCAGGTATCTCATAATTTCACCAAAATTATCTTTTAGTACGTTCAGTTTGTTGGCTCAATGTTAAATTGTGGTTTTACAAATAGTAACCATTTAAGTTTTTTATCAAGGCCTCTAAATTTGGGAAAGGTGTTCAGCATCATTTGTTCATGAACAAAATCGTGCGACTACTACTTTTTTTTAAGAAATCAGGCTTAGGATGATATAAAAATGCTAAAATGTATTCAAAATCCCATTAATTTTTCTTTTAAAGGAGAGACTCAAACCATATCTGGAAACCATAATATAATTTATAGAGACTTGTGTGGGGTGGCACACTTTTTGTAACCACCTGGCAACCACCTTGAACATCCTAGCAACCATATAGCAACCCACTCATAAAATTTTACCAACCGCATAGCAAAACTATGCCAATCACCCAGAACACTGTGGTGGTGAGTTTGGCACAGGCGGGCACCACTTAAACCCACGTCATTGGTTAATGTTATCAGGCTGGTGTGAGACCAGAATTGTTTGACTTGTACCACAGAGTTTAAACTTTCTAAGAAATTTACCTATGAATGACTTTCTTCTTGTTGTCTTTGCACATTAAACTGGCATGGGCTAAGAAATTAAAATACACAAAATGTTGATGGTTATCATCGGAAAAGATGTGGCAAATAAAACATATTAGGCTTGAATTATTGATGTTTGTCTTACTACAGAGTTGTCTTTAATTTTAGGGACCCCCAGGCCCAGTTGGCCCACCTGGCATAGAAGGTCCTCCAGGCCCAAAAGTAAGTCATTCCAGCTAAATAGGTATAGATTATTGCATGTTTAGTAACTACTTCTTCTTTTTATCACCTAACTTCTTAAGTGATAAAAATCTGAAATGTATGGGTAATTAAAGGAGAAGTTCACTTTCAGAACAAAAAATTACAGATCACCCTCTTGTGATCCAAAATCACGCTCATGTCTTTTTTCTTCAGTCGATAAGAAATGATGTTTCTTGAGGAAAACATTTCAGGAATTATCTCCATATAATGGACTTTAATGGTGCCCCCAGGTTTCAACTTCCAAAATGCAGTTTAAATGCAGCTTCGAAGGGCTCTAAACGATCCCGGCCAAGTAAGAAGAGCCTTCTCTAGCGAAACGATCGGTCATTTTTGAAACAAATGGACAATTGATATACTTTTTAACCGCAAAGGGTCATCTTGTCTCGTATCTGTGATGCGCATGCATAATCTGTGTTAATCCAGATCAATACAGTTAGGGTATTTTGAAAAACTCCCGTCTCGTTTTCTTCTTTAGGGTCAAAAACGTCCTACATCGCTGTTTGTGTGTACCTTTTTTTTGTAAACGGCGTTTGATCTTGTTTGCATGCTCACTTTGTAAACACTGGGTCGGTACTTCTGCAGCGATGTAGGACGTTTTTGAAGTTGGGGAAGAAAACAAGATGGGAGTTTTTCGACATACCCTAACTGTTTTAAACTGGAATAAACAGAGTTCACACAGACGTAGACAAGACGAGTGTTTGAGGTTAAAAAAGTATATAAACTGTCAATTTGTTTCCAAAATGACAGATCGTTTTGCTAGATAAGAGCCTTCTTCCTTGGCTGGGATTGTTTGGAGCCATTTGAAGCTGCAATTAAACTGCATTTTAGAAGTTCAAACTTGGGTGCACTATTGAAGTCCACTATATGAAGAACATTCCTGAATTTTTTTACCTCAAGAAACATAATTTCTTACTGACTGAAGAAAGAAAGACATAAACATCTTGGATGACAAAAGGGTGAGTACATTATCTGTACATTTTTGTTCTGGAAGTGAACTTCTCCTTTAATTATTTATTCAGCAAAGACACATTAAAGGGTCATGAACTACCTTTTTATTATTTTGTACTGTTCTCTGAGGTCAACTTATAATGTTATCAAGACTTTTACATCAAAAAAACATCATAATTTAAAAGTAATAGGCTATTTTCTGTCCTGTTTTATCAGAATGCTATGTTCGAATATGCTTGGTGGATTATCGTCTCGGAAGTAAACGCCCACTGCTATGATTGGCTAACAGCTGTGTATGTTTGACAGCCTACATCCTTCATAGATGGTTGCTGCTGTGATTTAGTTTAAAAATGCATAAATACTCAATAGACCAATTGTTTGTTTGTAAACATTCGGGATGCGTGCGCATCATGGTTGCAGAAAACCCAGAAGAGAATTACACGGATACAGTACAAAATAGTTCGATTTAAAAAGATTGTAGATTATATTGATTAGATGTCATTTTCAAAATGTTCTCTGCACATTACAAGAGCTTGTCACCCAGCGATAAGCACCGTTATTCAATGAAACTGACGTTAAATAGTGGGATAGTCTTACAGATCGGAAATAGGGATGACGTTTTTGTGGGTGGTTCAAGTAGCAGCCTATGAAGCCATGAAATAAAAGAATAAAAAAAAGGTAAATTTGATTTTATATTTGAAAATTCTGACTTTATTCTCGCAATTCCAAGGTTATATCTCACAGTTCTAATAAGGAAAAAACAACTCGTCATTCTCTCTTTTCCCCTCGGCTCAGAATAGGAGTTTATCCCACACATCTGGCTGTTTTCCCTCAGAAGTGACAAATTCACTGTTTTTGAGTTAAATCGAGTCATAAGGTCCGATTTAGGAGATATAAACTTGAATTTGCGAGAAAAAAAAAGTCAGAATTGTGAGATAAAATAAATAAATGTTATGTAAAAATGTAAATAGTGATAGGTTTAAATAATATTTCATGTTGTAACTGTAGGGATAATATGTCCCCTATGAACAGCGTATTCAAATTCAAATTCAAATTTAAATTTGTATAGCGCTTTTCACGACACATATCGTTGCAAAGCAACTTTACACCAAATTAAAGTTTTTACAATATATTTAGTAGTAGCTTACTAGTGGTGACTATGTCCAACAGCTTGTGAATCTGCTTCTCCACGGCCTCCAGCTTGAACGTGTCCTCACCTGCACTCAAAGCTAGACACAAATTCCCATTAAAGCAAGTAACAGTGAGTAAACAACGGTAATTTGTGTAAATAGTGTGTAAATAATGCAAGCAAGATTAGCGGCAATCACGCTGGTGCTGCTAACGGGCTATAAGCTAGCGGACTCAGGAAATCAAAACAAAACTACTGATAACAAGGCAATCCGGTTGTTTTAGTTGTAAAATACAACAGGGGGTATAGTCACATGTTATATATATGTATAAAATTGATTTTAGATTGAAAAATAGACAATAAGAAATTAACTTGACGGAACTCAAACTCTAAGTGTGCGGCAGTAACAAACGGGAAGTGACGCATACGTGAATATTTTGTAGACCTATTGTTTAAATCCAATTTATGCTTTAAAAGTAGAGTAATCATAGCAGATTTTATCCATAGTTTGTCCGTTTAAGCATCTGCATTTAGCTTCAAATGGCGTCTTTGATGGCAGTATTCTATAAAAATTATTTGCATTCCAATTTTTACATCAAAAGGCACATTTTTTTTTCTCTTATTCAGTGGATTTTACCCAATTACCTTCACTTGTTACCAGTGTTTTTCTGCAACCACTATGCGCACGCAGCTGCAGCCGTAATGTCCACTCCAAATTGGTATATACATATCAAACAATCTGTAATAACAAACCAAAGCAATAGTGACCACATAATAAAAATAGTCACTCACAAAGCATGACATTACTGTTGGATCTAATATAGTCGGCACAGTATTGTCTTCCCGCATTCCTGCATCGAACTGTGCTTTGTTTGTAAACAAATCTGCTGTAAAATGAAGTGAACAAAAGACCGAGTTCTTACTGATGCAATCTGGATCGTCATTAAAAATAAAGTTCACTCGTTCCTAATGTTGGGATCAGAAGGAAGGCAATGCAAAAACTGTTTATTTGCAATTTGGCTCTGCACAACATCGTGTTGTCTTCTGAGCTATATTCATTGTTCAGTTTCTGCATAGACCTGCGTTCGCATCTCGTTATTTACACCACATGTGTGAATTGGTGGGCGGGGGTAAACAGCAAACAGCACACTAATATGTCATAAAGAGGCACATTCCATAACCATTTTAGGGCTTCAATATAAGCTGTTTTTAGACTAACAAGAAAGTTCTGAAACTTACAGAATGACCTCTTAGATGTCAAAAGATCAGGGGATTT
Organism: Cirrhinus mrigala; assembly: GCA_036247105.1. Classification (NCBI taxonomy): domain Eukaryota; kingdom Metazoa; phylum Chordata; class Actinopteri; order Cypriniformes; family Cyprinidae; genus Cirrhinus; species Cirrhinus mrigala. The sequence goes on along the minus strand of CM070008.1, from coordinate 36,476,411 downwards.
CTCAGTTCCCGACCCCTTTAAATTGATCAAAAGTGAAAATAATTTGTACTTTTTTATATCACTTCTCACCGTTTTATTGACATGGAGTGAAACCTTTATGTGTTGATAGGGGAATTCTGGCTCTCGCGGACAGGATGGGCTCCCTGGACCACCTGGCGCTAAAGTGAGTGAGCCAAGGGAGGGGGATTTCCACACATAAAAAGTCTGAAAATACGATATAATCTCCTTTAGTGACATACCTGCTGCTTCCCCAGCCAATTTCAGGAAATAACTTTGAGTAGCAGATGCTATTTAAAACCTCCCATCAAGTCATAATGCTCAGAAACCTTTAGTTCACTTTACATAAGTTTCCCTGAATGGGATCCAACGGCCTAACAAGTAAAGTGCTTAAGACAAAATATGTATAAGAGGAAGGTTATTATTGTAGGCCTACAAAAGGCGAAGCTGAAAGACTATTTTTATTTCACCACCTCCCACAGAAGTTTTAAAGTGACAGTTCAAACAGAAGTGAAAAGTGGTTCATATTGTGCACTATTCCAATTCTTTTGAAGCCATACAATATCTTTATGTGAAAAATAGACTGAAATTGAGCTGCATCTTTCTTTATTTACCAAGATAAACGAATTAAATGACGTGTAAGTCAAAGAAAACCAATATAAACAAAAGACAATGATATAAAACAGCTCTACAGATTATTCTTTATAGGAAAATGCGAATGTACGCGCCGTTGCGTTTATTCTGGGCTCACCTGCTTGTGTGTAGTTGTTTTAATAATGAATAGGAGCATATTGAGTTTAGTCTTTATCATCTTAATCCGTCATGCCACATTATGCCACGTTTTGCGAAGGAAAACACTATATGGCCTACATATACATTATATTAATAAACTGTATATCGAATTTGATCTTTTAATTGCATCTTAATACGCTGAGCCATATTAAGTGTTAATGGTTTTCTACGGGAGGAAAACGCTTAACGAGAGCTTCATATTCATATTCGTTCATATTCTGCTGTTCTGTGGCCACAGATTTGTGGGTCTTGTTTTTATCTCCTACAGATGACTTGCAGGACCCTGTATGTTATGCTAAATTAGTTTTAATCATTTAACCAACACAACTTCTTGTCTCCACTGGCAACACGCACGATTTGTGTGGATTGCAAGTGACGTCGCAGGTAGCTGAGAGTGCAGGTGGCGATTGCGAGTGACATTGTAATTTAGTTTATTTTTTCTTGTCTTCACCACCTGGCTACTGTTTTAAAATGTTGAGAGATCTGATTTAAAAAAATAGTAAATATATAAAATAAAGTAAAAAATAAAATAGACTGCAAATTACGTCACTTGCCGAAGGGCAGGCGTCTGAGAGTGCAGGTGCATGTCTGCAGCCAGACCCTGTTGACAAATAAACTAAAAATCTAAATACTAAGTCTTGTACTGTGTGCATGCATGCATCCACAGGGTTCAGATGGAGAACACGGCATTCAAGGTCCCCCTGGCATTAGAGGTCTACCAGGGTTTAAAGGTTATAAGGTACGTCCATCTTCAACGCTGACAAACCCAACTTGATTTAACATCTGCCTTGCTTTAATATAAGGTTGCATTACAAATAGTTATTATCTGTCATTTTGACTGGAAGTCAAAGACAATATTTTTTAAATCGGGATGAAATGGAAGTAGTGACAAAAATCTTTTTTTCTGTATTGTGAGGTACATTCAAGTCTAACACATTATTGAAAAAGAAAAAAAGTAGGGTGGGAACTTCTTTCTGTGCATCAGTAGTTTGGATTTGAGATGTGGATGTTGCATTTGTGGTTTAAGTGATAAAAATTATGAGAAAAGTCCTGATACTGTATGTCACCAGACACCTGTGGCTTTCACCAGAAGATTCAGTTACGATTAAAACTGTCAAAGTCAAAGTGCAAACAAAAAAAATGCATGGATGAATCATTCACAGTAAGATCTATAACGTGCATTTATAAAATAGATAGGTTCCATTTTTGTTCCATGCCATATTTAATGTGACACTAAAATTCACAAAATTCTGTCTTACAAAATGTTTCAGGTTCTTGTCTTTTTTCCCCCTCTTTCTACTCATACAATGTGAATAATACATTTGATTTAATGAACAATATCACACTAATCATTACAGAAATGCGAAATGTTCCTTCCCAGTTCGGATCTGCATTTTTCTCACAGGCTGTTTTCACAGTGACGCTTTAAAACTCTAGTTTTCTTCTCTTTTCTTCACTTTGAATCTTTTGCAATGGGAATGCTTCTTAATTAGGGAAACACACTCAAAAAATGATGAAAAGTGTGGTAGATGTGGTAAATGCAAATGCAACCTCTATATAGACTGCTCTTTAGCACTTCAATGCATTATTTAAAAAAAATGTTTGACCTCTGTTAAATGCCAGTGCTCCTATGCTTGTATTTGCAGGGTGACGCAGGATCATCTGGACCAAAGGGAAGTCAGGTAGCGTGACTGCTCAGTGATGAGTGACAAATTTGACATTTAATTTTTCATGTCTGTTCAAAAGGAACATATTATGAGAGAGTAAGTAAAAGAGGAAGTTAAAAAAAAAAAAAAAAAAAAGGTGCTAAGATGCTATGCAAAAACATATTTTTTCTAACATAAATTTTGACCTACAAAAGATACTTATTTTTATTCCGCAGTCAGGGTCAAAAAGTTGTAAACAAAATACCATATAACATACCAGTTCATCCAGGCTGATTTTACTAGTATCAAAAGAAACTGATTGACTTTTTTTATTGCATCTCCCTTGCCAGGGTGAGAAAGGAAACCAGGGAGAACCTGGAGTTGCTGGAAAACATGTATGTAACAGCTTTTATGCTTCATTTGTAGTGTTGCTAATTCAAGTGTATTTCTGGTTATGAATTTTGATAAACGTACGCAACTTTGAAACCAGACATGGCCCTCAATGCTTGTGCAATGGAAAGAAAAACATCCCACATACTTAGGAAACCCAAGTCATATCTAGAAACCTGAAAACATGCAGAATATCATAAGATTTCTGTTCTTTTTTTATTTGAAAGAAATACTTCTGTTTAGCAAGGATGCTTTAAATTGATCAGGAACAACAGTTAAGACATTTATAATGTTACAAAAGATTTCTATTTCAAATTGCTGTTCTTTTAAACCTTCTGTTCATCAAAAAATCCTGAACAACATAAACAACAGTTTTCAACCTTTATAATCACAAGGAAAGTTTCTTGAGCGGCAAATCAAGAGTTTTTTTCAAAAACATAAAAAATGTACATATAAATGTCTAAATGCGATGTCTCTGAATGGAATTTCTCATAAAGTGATAGGAAGTTCAAAGTGCACATGGCATAATGTACTTCTCGTGTTCTCAACAGGGTGAACCGGGCCTGAAAGGGAACAAAGGAGAGGTACAAAACTACTTAAAACATTACTACTGTTGTCAGCGTCTCACAAGCGTTTCCTGATTAGTCAGAATCAAGACGTCTTTTGGTTCCCTAGCAAGGGACTAAAACAAGCTTCAATGTTTTGAACCCAACATATGTAGTCTTGGCATCTTGTTTGCAACTTCTTCATAAATTAAAACACTTTTTTTCACAGCACAAAAACTGAAGGATGACACAAGGCATTGAATTGTGCTTCCCACTCCCTTTCAGCCAGGTGTAGCAGGGGAGCCTGGAAGCAGAGGGGCTGATGGGAAAAAGGGAGATGTGGGTCCATCAGGGCCACCTGGATCTCAAGGCTTTCCCGGTCTAGACGGCTTACCGGGGCAACCAGGACTTCCAGGTTATCCAGGGAAACCAGTGAGTGTGATGCTTTAAGTGAGTGTGATTAATAAAGCATGCCTGATGGCGATGATGTTCTTGTTCAAATATGACACTGCGTTACAGGGCAAAGCACCTTCAGAAGAGCAGCTTATGAAGATCTGTGCTTCAGTACTACAGAGTAAGTTTTCATGTCTTTGTCTTATTTCAGTGGCAAATAAATTGAGTGAGGTTGGACGAATGAGAAGACAAAGACAGAATATGCTTCTGCAAGCATGACTTTTAATATCTGCCCATTATTTTGGTTACAATTGAATCATACCCCAAACCTTAAGTATTAACTCATCGTTCTTATATTTACCGTGAATTTGTCACTCTAGCAACCAAGTGCTAAAAACACTCCTTAGCAACACACCCACAATACCCTAATATTGTGCCTGTGACTTTTGCATGTCGCATCATTTGTGTATTCTTCAGAAGATGTAAAACTCTAGTATTCAAGATATGTAAGCAAGATATTTTATTTTGGTACAGAAGACTAAGATACTCAATAGGAATAGCATTTAACTTATGCTGTGTGTAGATGTGCCTCTAGTCTTATAGCTGGAAACATCTGGAGTGGTAGGAGCTTCCAGGGCTACTTTCGGTTCTCTGTAAAAAAGAGGAAAAACTTAAATACGGTTGTGAAATCCTTTTGTTGAGCCAGCATACGGCTATTTTTTGTATTGCCGGTACAATCATAGATGTTACATCATTTTCTTTGCGCTCCTTAAAAGTCTATGAAATGCACACAAATGAAACTTGTTGCTTGTACATAGTACATGAAGATAGTTAGACATATATTCATTATTGCAAAATAAATTACGTCAGGATGATCGGAACATTAATGCGAAGCATTTGTACATTATCGTGCTGTTTGATGAATAACTTATGATGTGAGAATGAAACGTGGAGCTAGCACAGATATGGTTAGATGTTCAGTTTAGCATTGTTATACAAAAACTGTAGAATACAGCAATTGACCAATCGGAATCAAGTATTCCAAAGACCCATGAAATACCACCTAATAGCATTGTATCTAGCAGGTGCATGTACAGGTCCGTATGATGTAGTGTAGTCAGTCATATTAGAAAACCCAAACTAAGCATTGAGGATTTTTATCGTCCAATCATCTCTCTAAATCAGACATGGGCAAACTTGGTCCTGGAGTGCCGATGTCCTTCCACCATGATAAAACTCACCTGTCTGTAGCCTTCTAGTAATCCTAAAGACTTTGATTAGCCTGTTTAGGTGTGTTTGGTCAGGGTTGGAGCTAAACTGTGCAGGGACATCCGCCCTCCAGGACCGAGTTTGCCCATGTCTGCTCTAATTCAGTGGTTCTCAACCACTAGGGGGACTAAAAAAATAAGCTTTGAAATAAGCTAAAACATCAAGAAGTAAGCTGACACCATGTTTCTTATTATAATTTGTGCCCACAGCTTCTGTCATTTTATTTAAAACTTGACAGAAATGAGGAAACTTTAAAGGTGTGGTTTCTAGACATGGAGAAGTCGTGGAAATGTTTATAACTAATAGAAATCTTTCTAGGGATCAAGCCCTGCTATTTGTGACAAAATTATTATTTTTTAAATGGCTGTAGTTATCACGGTTATTACAGTTAACTAAAACTAACACTTTTTATTTTCACTTTTATTTTAGCTAGTTGCCGAAAACAACATTTCTCATTTTAATGTAGTTGACCCTGATGTACTGAAATAGCTAAAACTAAAACTGAAATAATAAGTAATAAAAAACTATTAAAAACTATATGGACACATTAAAAATAATAATAATAATAATAAAAATAAAAATATTAAAATGCCCAAAATATAGCTGCAAGCAGCAATTGCGGGGCCAAGCACAAAAGAGGCAGAATGAGGAGCTAAGCATGGCAAGGAGCAACAGACCAACTTCAACAATGAGTAATTAAAGCCATTTTATGATATATCAGTTGAAATGGCTGAAAAATCATAAATGCAACCAATAGTAATACAACTTAATGGCTTATCACTTTTGACCAACAGGTGGTGCTGTTTTCAAATTGATGTGACGTGTTCTGTGTGAAGTAACAATGACACACACAAAGTTTGGTGTCATCATGTCAAAGCTTTACAGAGATACAGCCTCAGAGTCATTTTGGCATCAGTTTTATTGCAATAGTGTAATGCCATCCAAAGTTATTAGCATTTTTGTAAAATTCATTATTAATGTTTAATGAATGGTGTATTACTTCTGACCAATAGGTGACACTGTTACCAAATTGATGTGGCGTGATCAGTGTGAGGTGGCAATACATCTGAGATACAGCTTGAGATGTAGTTTGGCATCTTTCCAGCAAATTCGTTGATGCGCTAAACGAAAACGGTTTCATATATCGACACGAAATTCATGACTTTTTGCCAGCATGGTCTGGAGATGATCTGAGTCAAATTTGGTGAAGATCGGACTAACGGTCTAGGAGGAGTTCGAAAAAGTAGGTTTTCAACATTAATTAAAATGGCAGACATGACATGTGGCCAATATTGGCATAATGGGTATCAATGTTCTTGACATGACTCAAGGAATCTATTGAGATCACTTTTATTACATTAGGCTAATGAAAGCAGAAGTTATTAGCATTTTTCAAAATTTCTTTATAACTTTTGACCACAAGGTGGCGCTGCCCCCAAACTTTTTGAGTACTGTCAGGGCTTGGTGCCGAAGATACATACCGAGTTTCGTAACGATACGTCCATGCGTTCGTAAAATATAGCATTTTTGGACAAAATTCAATATGGCCGACACCCAAAATGGCTGACATGGGAAAATTGGGTATGGTTGGACTCGGCATGATTCACCAAATTTAAAGAGATCAGTTTTGTGATTTTTGGCCAAACCATTGAGAAGTTACAAGCAAAAATAGCCATTTTCATATCTCCTGACCACTAGGTGGCGCTGCTCTGAAACACAGCAGGTAGCCTCAAGTCATGCTTGTTATAACACTCACCAAGTTTGGCCTCAATATGCCAAACCGTTGCGGAGATATAGCTTCACATCCATTTTTGCATGCTCTTCTAGAAATCGTTCACGCGTCATTCGAAAATGGTTTGACTAATCAACTTGAATTCCACAACTTTTCGCCAGCGGGGTCTGAAGATGATCTGAGCCAATTTTGGTGAAAATCAGACAAACCGTCTAGGACAAGTTCGAAAAAGTAGGTTCTACAAACAAAAATTTATAGAAAAAAACTAAACCTTACGATTTTGGAATTTTGGACTTCATTCGACTTGGCATGAGCCAGGGATTCAGAGGAAAAAAGAATTTTGATTCTGTGCCTGTGGTTCAAAAGTTATTAGCATAAAATTATTGAAATTTTGGACAGGTGGTGGCGCTAGAGAGTTTGAGTTAGAGACTCCAAACTTGCTGTGGTTAATGTTGGGACTGTCCTCTGTGAGTGTGCCAAATTTCACAACTTTCCCGCAAGCGGTTCTAGGGGCTGCTATAGACTCGAGTGGAAGAAACGGAAGAATAATAATAAGAACACCAACGGATACAATAGGTGCCTACGCACCTGCGGCGCTTTGCCCCTAATAATAATAAGAATTCTAACGGATACAATAGGTGCCATCGCACCTTCGGTGCTTGGCCCCTAAAAACCCCACATACGCAACAAAATTACTAACACTTCAAAATTAAATTGAAAACTGAAAATATATAAATAAATAAAAAAAAGAGTTGAAAATTATTTGATTATTTCCTTAATTTTATTGGGGGAAAAAAGAGAGAAAAAAAATGAGATTTGAAAAGAGAGAAAAAAAAAGTTTGGCAAAAGGTGGATTTAAACTATGGCTTGCGTTTTACCATCTACATCACTGGAGCTGTTGTTTGACGATTGTCTTTTGTAGTGTTGACTATCCCAATCACACTTAGTGTAAATAGACACTACGAAATAACAAACAAACAAGCAAACAATATATATATATATATATATGTATATATAGACCTTTTTCCTGAGTAAACGATGAGATGCTCTTCTGTTCCGGTCTCCATAGGAACCCATTCAAATAACGCCCATCTGTTGTTAATGTAGACACCGGATGCAAAGCATTCTTCAGGTTAAAAGTCAGGCTGACTTTCGTGTTCAGGAAAAACATCTGTATATATAATTACGTTATATTATATTACATCGTAATATATATAATATATACATATTTCACCTTTATATTTTATCTTTCATCTGATTTCGCTATTTTATTATTATTTTAATATATTACCACTCCTAGTTTAGTACCAGATACCAGTCAAACAGGTTGAGAATCATTGCACTATGTTAATTCAACAGGCCAGCTGCCACAGCTCCTGCAGGTTATGGGCCAAAGCAGCTGCCAACACTGTGAATCCAAACAAGGACCACCAGGTGATCCAGGTCCCCCAGGCCCAACGGGCCCATCTGGACCCCCCGGGTTTCCCGGCCGGGCTGGTTCTCCAGGCTACCCGGGACCTCCAGGGAATAGGGGACCTGAAGGGGTAAAAGGTGAGTGTAACGGGACTCCAGTGAAGCGTGTTAGATCCAGATGCGGGCTTTATTAAACACAGCGTAGTCAAGACAGGCAGGGTCGATCTCCAAACAAACAGTAATACGAAGGAAAGACAAAAGCATAATCCAAATAAACAGGCAGAAGGTCGCAATCCAAGAGAGCAGTCCAAAGTAGGAAAATAAACAGGGCTTTGAAACTAGGCAAAACTATGGCAATGAAGCAAGACAAAACTATGGCAAAAAACAAGGTAAAACTATGACAATGAAACAAAACCATGGAAAATAACAAAACAAAGCAATGAAAATAGGGAAAACACTTGGTAGAGTCCGCACAGGCAAAACAATACTTTGCGGAGGCTGTTTGGCATGGCCAGCCTTATATGGCTGCCAAACAGGAAGTAACTATAGAAGCAGCAGAGGGAGCGGTAACAGACAGTCCATGAGCAAGGGCTCCCTCTGCTGGCGTGGCGTTACAGAATCCCCCCTCTAGGAGCGACTCCAGGCGCTCAAAACTACAACAGTCTAGGAGGGTGGGGAACAGAGGCAAAACAGGGGTGGGACGGAGGGCCAGGTCCATGCAGAGGAGGTGGGCCTGGATCGTGGAGCAGGGACAGACAGTGAAGCACTGGAGGACCTGGGCCATGGAACAGTAGCAGACAGTGAAGCACTGGAGGACCTGGGCCATGGAGCAGTGGCAGACAGTGGAACCTTGGAGGACCAGGGCCGTGGAGCTGTGGCAGACAATAGAACCCTGGAGGACCTGGGCCATGGAGCTGTGGCAGACAGTGGAACCTTGGAGGACCTGGGCCGTGGAACAGTAGCAGACCATGAAACACTGGAGGGCCTGGGCCGTGGAGCAGTGGCAGACAATGGAACATTGGAAGACCTGGGCCGTGGAACTGTGGCAGGCAGTGGTACACTGGAGCAGAAGTCCACCATTTTTGATTCGGAGGAGACTGAATCCATGGTGGAGCAGGGAGAGCAGGCAGCCATGGCGGGGCAGGTAGAGCAGGCAGAGCAGGGAGCCATGTCAGGGCAGACAAAGCAGACAGGAGCAAAAATACCCACAGAGGAACTAATGGCATCCATAGCAGAGCATAGGGTTCATGATTGGCCTTCTTGACCGTGACATGGCAGGCAGAGAGGTCATGATAGGCCTCCTTGGCCGTGACATGATGGGCCAAGGGTTCATAGAAGGATGCCACCCCCATAGGAGGTTCTGCAGCCGGAGCCGCCACCTCCGGGGCATTGGCGCAAACTCATGGTCAGATGTGGCAGTGAGTTCATGGGTGGACGCCGCCTCCTTTGGAGGATCTACAGCATAAGCTGAGACCTCTGGAGGCATAGGCGCAAATTCTTGGACAGGAGAGGCCTCTGGCACAGACTCGTGGACAGACGAGGCCTCTGGAGCGCAGTGTGTAGCCCACACGCTCAAAATGGCAACAGCCATTACAGGCAGCACAATAGATAGTGAGATGCCTGCCGGTCTTGAGGGCGTGGACGCTGTGGACATGTGGCTTGGGAGCGTGGGCTCTGCGTGGCTTGGGAGATGAGACGAGACCTGACGAGGCTTTGGAAGGACGGCTAAGACCTGACGAGGCTCTGGGATGTCAGCTGATACATGACGAGGCTCTGGGGGGTCAGCTCAGACCTGACGAGGCTCTTGGAGGTCAGCTGAGACGTGACGAGGCTCTAGGAGATCAGCTGAGATGTGACGAGGCTTTTGGAGGTCAGCTGAGACGTGACGAGGCTTTAGAAGATCAGTTGAAACGTGACGTGGCTTTGGAAGGTCAGACGGGACCTGGCGAGGTTCTGGCATGATGGCCGTGGCTTGGCGAGGTTCTATACTAGCAGCCATGTCGTGAAGAGGCTCCATTAGGAGCGCAGCTGAGTCTTGACTTGATTCAGGAAGGTCTGCCGTGACTTGACTTGACTCAGGGAGGTCTGCAGTGACTTGACTTGACTCCGGGAGGTCTGCCGTGACTTGACTTGACTCAACAATGACTTGACTCGTCTCGTGAAGACCAGCTGTGAGTTGACTTGGCTCGTGAAGGTCAGCTGTGACTTGACTTGGCTCAGAAAGATCAGCTGTGGCTTGACTTGGCTGAGGAACAACAGCAGTAACTTGATTTGGCCCATGAAGATCTGCTGTAACTTAGCTTGGCTCATGGAAATCAGCTGTGGTTTGGCTTAACAGACAACCCAGCTGTAACTTGACTTGACTCAGGAAAAACAGCTGTAACGTGACTTGACTCAGGAACAACAGTTGTAACGTGACTTGACTCAGGAACAACAGCTGTAACTTGGCTTGACTCATGGAGAACAGCTGTGACTTGGCTTGACTCATGGAGAACAGCTGTGACTTGACTTGACTCAGGAACAACAGCTGTAACGTGACTTGACTCAGGAACAACAGCTGTAACGTGACTTGACTCAGGAACAACAGCTATAACTTGGCTTGACTCATGGAGAACAGCTGTGACTTGGCTTGACTCATGGAGGAGAGCTGTGACTTGACTTGATTCAGGTACAACAGCTGTAACTTGGCTTGATTCAGGAACAACAGCTGTAACTTGGCTTGACTCATGGAGAACAGCTGTAACTTGGCTTGACTCAATGGAGAACAGCTGTAACTTGGCTTGACTCATGGAGAACAGCTGTGACTTGGCTTGACTCATGGAGGAGAGCTGTGACTTGACTTGATTCAGGTACAACAGCTGTAACTTGGCTTGATTCAGGAACAACAGCTGTAACTTGGCTTGACTCATGGAGAACAGCTGTAACTTGGCTTGACTCATGGAGAACAGCTGTGTCTTGACTTGAATCAAGAACTACAGCTGTAACTTGACGTGGCTCAGGAAACACAGCTGTCGCTTGACTTGGCACTGAAAGTGCAGCCCTGACTTGACTTGATACCGGAGGATCAGGCATCACTTGATTTGTTTTGTGTGTGGCAGACATGGTGAGATGAGATTTGGATGAGATGATTTTGGACTGATGAGGCTCGGGCGTGGCAGCCATCTTGGCCGGCGAGTCAGATGGGGCGGCCATCTTGTGAACAGACTTGGGCATGGCGACCATCTTGTGAACAGGCATGGGGATGGCAGCCATCTTGTGAACAGGCTTGGGGATGGCGGCCATCTTGTGAACAGGCTCGGGGATGGCGGCCATCTTGTGGACTGGCTCTGGGATGGCAGCCATGACAGGTGCAGACTCTGGAAGCGCAGCCATGACGGGTGCAGACTCTGGAGCGGCAGGCATGGCGTGAGCAGGCCCTGGAGCAGAAGACGTGACGTGAGCAGGCCTTGGAGCAGAAGACGTGACATGAGCAGGCTGTGGCTTGGTAGACATGACTTGAGCAGGCTTTGGCTTGGCAGCCTTGGCATGAGAGGTTTCTGATGCAACTTGAATAATCCCAGACATGACTTGAGCAGGCTTTGGCTTGGTGGACATGACATGAGCAGGCTTTGGTGTGGTGGGGAATGTGGGATGGCATGATTATTCATCAGCAACACCCACAGTAAAAGGTGAACCAGCCAGCATCAAAGCGAAATCAATGTATTGTTCAAGAGTTCAGTGAGGGGTATGGCGAGGCATGAGGTAATTGAGTGAGTCTTTGAGTCCATGTCGAAAGATGCCTTTTAGTGCAATGTCATTAAATCCTACCAAATGGCACAACTCACAAAAATCAGCAACATAATCTTCAATGGGCTGGTCACCTTGGCGGAGACGGAAGAGGCGTGATGCTGGATCCATGGTTGAAGTTGTGTGTTCTGAAAGCCGCTGGATCTTCGGTGGGCGAAGTATTCTGTAACGGTACTCCAGTGAAGCGTGTTAGATCCAGATGCGAGCTTTATTAAACACAGCATAGTCAAGACAGGCAGGGTCGATCTCCAAACAAACAGTAATACGAAGGCAAGACAAAAGCCTAATCCAAATAAACAGGCAAACGGTCACAATCCAAGTGAGCAGTCCAAAGTAGTAAAATAAACAGGGCTATGAAACTAGGCAAAACTATGGCAAAAAACAAGGTAAAACTATGACAATGAAACAAAACTGTGGAAAATAACAAAACAAGGCAATGAAAATAGGGAAACCGCTTGGTAGAGTCCGCACAGGCAAAACAATACTTCACGGAGGCTGTTTGGCATGGCCAGCCTTATATGGCTGCCAAACAGGAAGTAACTATAAAAGCAGCAGAGGAAGCGGTAACAGACAGTCCATGAGCAAGGGCTCCCTCTGCTGGCGTGGTGTTACAGTGACGATTATGTGAAAAAGTTTATCTCATCTTTTGATTATAAAGTAACTTAAGGGTAAATGATGGTCAACTGTTTTTTTTTTACAGGTGATATTGGCCCAGTGGGTATGAAAGGTGCTAAAGGACAAGGTGAAATGGGGTTGCCAGGTCCACCTGGCCCGGCAGGTAAAAACACACATATCATACTGGTGCATAATAATATGTTTTTGTCGTTTGCAAGCACGTCCAGAAGTAACTTTCTCTTTCACAGGTTTGCAGGGCCCACGTGGGGATGACGGTGAAGGATATCCTGGGCCTTCTGGCCCACCAGGGAAACCTGGCACTCCAGGCATCCCAGGCAAACGTGGGCCCCCGGGAGCCATGGGGGTTTGTGACCCGTCCTCTTGTTATCAAGCCTATGGCTTTCGAGATGATCCTTTCAGGAAAGGACCTAACTTTTAGCATCGGGATTGTACTGATTCTATGCAATCTTTTCTCTCTCAAATGGACATTTCCGGTGCTCGGCGTTGACCTCAAGAACTCATAACCTCTAAAGAACGATGTTCTTGACTTTAAATATGTGATGTGTTTTTCTATCTGAGAATCTTGTGTTGAATGTGTTAAAATATCTCATCCGCTCTTTTCCATACAGAAAAGTGCTGTTGAACTTCAAAGAAGCGGTCAGTAGAACTCATGCATTAGATTCAAAGTCTTCTGGAAGCCTTGGACTAAAAATTCAATCATTATTTGGTGAAAATGCGCTCAAACATCATGCATGTTCATGAACTGTACATCATTGATTCTCTCATGTCCTGTGACCAATTTCATTTTCAACTTTCGACTTTGTTTTTGGGTGAATTGTTCCTTTAAAGAAAAATTGCTATACTGTATCCACTGCACTGCCCTAAGCAAGCTACCTCTATATAGGATGTGAAGCAATTTCTACCGGCTACATGTTCAAATTTGAGAATACTTCTACTCAAGGGCTATTAGTTTTTATAGGAACATTTTTACTACTACAGCAGTTTTTTATTAGTATTATTATTATTTAATTATACTTTGAGAATTTGTCTTGTAGACTGTAGCATTAATAGTGTAGTTTTGGCATGTCTATGTTTGACTGGATAGCTTTGTGCGAAGAGTAGCAGTTAACATCTATTTATTATTTAATGTTTCCTGTTCATGATCTTTTTTTCATTGATGCACGTAGGATTCTAGCCTCGTCATGTTTTTTTATCATGTCATTTGTGCAGCTGACAAATTACAATAAATATTTAAAAAATTTGAATAATTTCTTGATCATTTTACTTCTTGGTAAAATTATACACCATAACATTTTATAAACATTGACCAAAAACGAGTGAGGGCGTCCAGTTTTGCATGGTGCTGACGTACCGATTTAAATGCTCTTTGCAGTCCCTAGTTCAGGATGTGTGTAGAGTTTTCTCGGTAAGCCACAGCGTGGTTGCATCATTTCTATCAGGGCTGCTGAGAGTTTCACAAGCTCCTCTACCAAAGGCATCGGTGAGTAAAGCCTATATTTGATGCTCAGAATGAACCTCAATCCAACGTATATTAATTGTGTTGTGTTTGCATTGTTTGATTTTAGTGCATCTCAGCAACCGAGCGGACACCAATGGATAATTATGATTATTATGACTTAGAAAATTTTTTTTCAAATGACTCCAATGACACGGGATACCCAGAAACGGTTGTAAATGAAGAGGTTCAATTATGCAAGAAAAGTGATGTGGTCCAGTTTGGCGCAGCATTTCTCCCAGCTTTCTACTATACTAACTTCTTAGTGAGCTTGGTTGGAAATGGATTGGTGCTATGTATCATCTACAAGTATGAGAAGCTCAGCACGGTTACCAACATATTCTTGCTCAACCTCGTCATTTCGGATCTCATCTTCGCTTCCAGCCTCCCTTTCTGGGCAGTCTACCATAAATCTGAATGGATCTTTGGCAGGGGGCTTTGCAAACTGGTGGGAAGCTGTTATTCCATCGGCTTCAACAGCTCTATACTTTTCCTCACCCTCATGACCTTTGACCGGTACCTCGCGGTGGTCCATGCCATCACGGCAGCCAAGCGCAGAAGAGCGGCTTATGCGTTCGTGTCATCCATCATCATTTGGGTGTTCAGTATTTTGGCTAGTATAAAGGATATCGTTTTGCATGACGTGATGGACGGCGGGGAAGGTTTGCTGTGCGAAATGACCGGTTACCACCAGAAATTCCTCACAAAATGGGAACTCTTTGGTTATTATCAGCAATTTTTCCTTTTTTTCTTGGTGCCCCTTTTGATCGTCTTGTACTGCTACTCCCGCATAACCATCAGGATCATGTTCACTCGCATGAGGGAGAAATGCAGGGCGGTCAAGCTCATCTTTGTCATCGTCTTCGCCTTCTTCATCTGCTGGACACCTTACAACATCGTCATCCTATTGAAAGCCATCAAGACGTCCTTTGGAGATCAGAACGATTGCTCAAACACCCTCGACTATGCACTGTACGTGACGCGAAACTTTGCCTACATGTATTGCTGCATCAGCCCTGTCTTCTATACGTTTTTGGGGAAGAAGTTTCAAAACCATTTTATGAAGCTTTTGTCCAAGCGTATACCGTGTCTGAAGATCGAAGTTGCTATGCTGTCAACAACAAGTAAAACCACATCAATTCGGAGCCCAAACACTGACTACTAAGCGTTTGTGTGACTAACAAGACGTGTGGTTTGTATGTGTGGTTTGTCAGGAGCACATAAATATTCAAAACGTAATGTTTGTTTTGAGCTTATGTTCAATAATTTCTCATTTAATGCATATATGCATTGATCAATACTGTCATATTTTACTGTCCATTTAATGTAAATATGTAAATATTAATTTCAAATATCCATTTGATTACATCAAAGGCAGAAAAAAAAAATATATATATATATAAACTATATATATATTTAGCTTCTGTGATAAAAGATTGTCTTTGTGCAACTCTAGTTCTAATCTGTGCGTTCCTTAAATTTCAAATTCAAATTCAAATTTATTTGTATAGCGCTTTTCACGATAAATATCGTTGCAAAGCAACTTTACAACAAATTGACATTTTTACATTATATGTAGTAGTAGCTTGATGTGCATATAAATCTCTCCTTACTTATGTAATTTTTTGTTTTGTGTAAAATATATTGTTGTAAAAACTTTTTTTTTAGTGCTATTAATTGCTGGTGTGTTTTGATTAAAAAAAAAAAAAAAAAAAAAAAAAAAAAGTATATAAATTAGTGACGGGAAGCTTCCTGATACCATCTTTTCTCTCTATTAGTTGAACTTCTTTGAACATTGTAAAACTCACACGTTTGCCCCGTTTAAAGGTCTTCCTGTCCTTTAACACCTAAATACATCCTGTTCACTGGATTATTATGATTCATCAGTTCTTAATTTTGAGCACGAACTCTCTGTCTGCATTACGTTCTTTTGGTTGTGTAAAATAACTCATTTTAATGCATGACAATAAATCATTCTAAATGAACTCTTTGGTTGTGGTTGGATTCTTTTAAGACACAAGCATCTTTTTTATCCATCATGTTTTCTTTTTAGCTCTCTTTTCATTGCATCATACTGACTAACCATTTTTTAGTGTTTTGTAGTTGACACTTTTCTTATTAGGAATGGCTTGATTAAATCTCTTGAATTTCCAGGTCATGATACTGTTGGTTGGATGTCATTTTGACTGGTTATTATTTAATTATTAAATGAATCCAGAAAGTTTTTGTCTGTGAAGCTCAGTAAAATGTTCATCTACCAGATCTTGCCAAATAAGACTACTGCAGAATTCTACATTAATACACAATAGTTTAAAAGGAAAATTACATGTAGCCTATTACAGGGCTGTTCGATTCTGAAATTTCTGGAACTGATTCCAGTTCCTGAGAATTCTTAGAATTGATTCTTTGCTGTTGTTTTCAATTTTTTTTTCTTAGAGAAAGATTGTGAGATTGTCAAGCTAATCTCACCGGGACCACAGTATATACAGTGTTTTCACAACGCGTCATCAATTGCCCATATTGGCGGCGCAGAACGTAAACAATGCCACTAAACTGAACGAAACTTGCATATTTTGCTCATTACTGCTGCTGAAAATGGTCAGTTATCATCATGTTTTGGGCTGTACTAATCGGTCAGACCAGGAAAAACATTTGGAGTACTATAGACTGCCAAAAGTTATAACAAATCAAGGGGAAGAGTGCAAAAAACTGAGGAACTGAGGAATGTTTGTGGTTGGCCAAACTGAATCAGGATTTCCAGGGCATCTTGACAACATTCGTGTTTGCTCTTATTTCCGGTCGGGTAGGTGAAATATTAGGCTATTATCTCAATTAATGCTGCTCGTATATGTCTTTACCACCTATTAACTTTAGTTTGTCAAAATATTGCGCCTTTTCCTGTTTACTAAGTCCTTCTCTATATGATTTAGCAGCTTCCACACCTTTTTTTCCCATGGTTTAGACAGCATCAATTAGCAGAACAACGTATTCAGTAGTACATTAACTGTGCAATCTATGCTGTTGTTTACATCCGAGTGTATCAGGGTTACTGACCAAATTGTGACGTACCAGCATTTATTTAATCCCTGTAGTAGAAATACGTCGTAGTGGCGTCATTACATCGCGGAATAGTGAACCGGTTCATTGAACGAACTCAACCCTGGCATGGGTTTTTATATGTTCTTGCTCATAAAAAAAAAATTATTGAAATGAACTTACCTAACTGCGGAAATGAACTAGACTTCCAGAGAAGAATTTATGATTAGCTCTGAATTGGAAAAAGGAACTTAAAGAGGAATCGAGAAGCTTCAGGATCGATTCCAGCTGTACGAACTATGATAAATACTCAATCTTCCCATAATTTCATTAAAGTCTAAAATCAGGACCATATGTGATGCGATCTGGGAAAACCCGTCGGATGTCGCGCTGGGACGTTTTCAGGAAATTCGAAAAATAGGTCGAATGTCATTTTTTGTCAAAATTAGGTTTTCATTAAATTATTATTCTATAACATCTTGTCTATCATCTCTGAAAATATCTCGGCGAAATTCACTTGTTTAGTGCAGAAAAATAGCCATTTATTGCAGCAAGCAGAAATGTATCTTTTTCTTATGTTAAGAGGGCGCTGCTGAGGTGCTTTCCCTTAACACCACAAAAACAGTTGACCTATTCAAATAAACCACGTAACATATTTAGTAAAGGCGTATTAATTCACATTCTCCGTCAGCCCTGTGTAAACTACGGCACGCAAAGTTATTTGTTTATTTATTTAATATTGAGAGATGGCGGAGCGCATTACTGCAGCTGCTCACTAACCGATTTAACTCGTCTCAATCTGCTCAATCTTAGTGATGTCAGTCCCCTAAACGATGTTATAACTATTTCACATCCAGAGATGATGATAAACAACGGGTTTGTGTAATGATGCAGGTCAGCGCTCCTAACTTGACAGACATCTCTCGTTAAACTCGTAAAGTGAAAGTGAAAGCCGTCTCACTTTAAAACCGTTTTTCTCAAAATTCCATTCCTGAAAATCAGCCAATTTAAGATAGCTATAACTTTGGTTACGTTCAAGCTATGGACAAAATAAAAACAGTTTTGGAAAGGGCTTGAACCCAGCTTTCATATCAAAAAGGTAAAATTTCACCATGTGTTGGGTTTTCCTCACTTTTCAGATACACATGCATATTTGTGCTTATTTATAATCTTTAATGTACTTTATCATTTTAACCAGGTCTGTTCAGGTCTGTGGGACCCGTTTTCACTTTTTGTCAAAAGAAAAATGATTTTTTCAAAAATATTTTTTCAAGCTCATACTCATTGGCCTTGGCTCATTTTCTGTGAAGAACATATATCAGAACAAATTTTCAGTGACCACTCACTGTACACTCCCCTACACACTTTTGTTACATTCAGGATGTTTGGGTCCACTGGACCCAGAGGTAATAAAAGAGTGGAAATTTTAGGTCCTGTGTAACTTCACTCTGTCCCCCTGTTGTCTGGGCTTGCTATTAGTATGTTTATGTGTGTTTATGTAAGTGTATGTGTGAATATATGTGAGAGAGAGAGTCTGTGAGAGTATGAATGTAAGTGTGAGTTGTGTGTTTCTGCCCCTGCCACTTCCACACAAGGTTGTAGCACTTAAATTCATAAATGTGATCTAACAAAGGAAAGGGCAAATATCAGCTAAACAATCTGTTTATATTGCTTGTTGAGTATTTTAACAATTTTTTAAATTGTGTTGAATTAAAAGCCTAAAAACAAAGCGGGTAACAAAAATATGAACACCATACAAGGGTTAATTCATAATCTCTTCCAAATTCATATAGATAGATAGATGGATAGATTTTACGAGTTATTTGCATAAACATAATCACTTCTGTCGCAAAACACAGTTTCCCAGAAGCACTTGTCCACTAACAGCGTCCTGTGAGCCTAGAAACCAATCACATCCAAGCCCAACCGTCCATTCATCCAATCATATCCAGCCAAAACAGGGACGACCAATCAGCATCCAGTCCCTATCCAGACATCCAGTCAGCGTCCAGTGCGGAATGCGCGTACGTGCGCGGGTGGGGTGAGTGACGTGACCACGGTCATAACTGGAGGAAAGAAAAAACAGAAATCAATCTCACGGAGCGTTTCCATTGGTTACAGGCTCCTGGTACCCAGGAAAGAGGATGTAGCATCTCCTGCGGTAGCTTAGCAAACAGGACAAATGTGAGGAAAGGGCGGCTGTTGTGCGGGTAAATATGGGACGGATAATGGCTATATGAACGAGAAGGTGATGATTCACCGGCAGGTGATACTGACCCAGGTGAGCGTGTTTGTGTTTGTATTACACCAATGTTCCGCTAGCCAGGCGTGATTTGCGATGTGTGTAGCGAGAGGCAGTGGATGACAGGACGGGAACAGTCACTATGCTTCAGCAGCGTAGCGCACTGCGATATAATGCTGTTTTAAAAGCTGTTTTATTTTATTTTGCCTGGTGTTATTTAGATGATGTCCAACATCAGTCGCGGCCTCGCGCGTCTTTGTGTGGTGCGCGCGCGTTTGCGTGCACGTGCGTGTGTATTTGGCCCAGATGAGCAGCATCATCATCATCATCATCATCATCATCATCATTCCTGAACCCTAAACTCTACACAGCACCACTACACCTAAACCATATACAATATGTATTATTGTATATGTATATGTATTGTACTATGTACTATATATGTATATATGGTATGTGTATATGTTATTATTATACATATATATAAATCCATATACAGTATGTACTACTATGTACTAGTATGATTTACTATGTAAAAAAAAAAAAATATATATATATACATATATATATATATTTAATAAATAATATATATATTTGTTAGTGAATTATTAATAAAAAATATTACTGCCATTTGAGATTTATTAAATGAAATTATTTGCAATAATAAAAAATCTGAGGGTCGTTAAAGGAGTAGTTCACTTCCAGAACAAAAATTTACAGATAATGTACTCACCCCCTTGTCATCCAACATGTTCATGTCTTTCTTTCTTCAGTCGTAAAGAAATTATGTTTTTTTTGAAGAAAACATTTCAGGACTTCTTTTCTTATAGTGGACATCTATGGTGGCCCTGAGTTTAAACATCCAAAATGCAGTTCAAATGCAGCTTCAAATGGCTCTAAACGATCCCAGCGGAGGAAGAAGGGTCTTATCTAGCTAAACGATCAATTATTTTCTAAAAAAATTTACAATTTACATACTTTTTAACCTCAGACACTTGTCTAGCTCTGCATGAACTGGTTCAGTACAGTTAGGGTATGTCGAAAAACTCCCATCTCATTTTCTCCTCCAACTTCAAAATTGTTCTACATCGCTGTTTTACCTTTTTTTGTAAAGGGCGTTTGACCTTTTTGCACATTCACTTTGTATACAGTGGGTCGGTATTTCTGCAGTGATTTAGGAAGATTTTAAAGTTGGAGGAAAAAATGAGATGGGAGTTTTTCGACCTACCCCTAACTGTATTGAACCGGAATACACAGAGTTCACACAGACCTAGACAAGATGAGCGTTTGAGGTCAGAAAGTATGTAAATTGTGAATTTATTTAAAAAAAGGATTGTTACGCTAGATAAGACCCTTCTTTCTTGGCTGGGATCGAAGCTGCATTTAAACTACATTTTGGAAGTTTAAATTCAGGGGGACCATAGAATCCTGAAATATTTTCCTCAAAAAACAGAATTTCTTTACGACTGAAGAAAGAAAGACATGAACATCTTGGATGACAAGGCGGTGAGTACATTATCTGTAAATTTTTGTTCTGGAATTGAACTGCTCCTTTAAATAAATCACAAACTACCCAAACAGCATCTCTAACCTTGCAATCTATACATAAACTACACTTCATACTAAAATGTCTACACCTAAACCCTGAATGAATACAAATGAATTTATGGTGAGCTCAGACAGTCATAGATCGATAATCATTTTAGATTGTATAACTGTTTGTGGCTGTATGGTAATATAGGCATTTAAAAATTGGTTGAAAATATTTATGTTAGAAAAAAACAAGCCATTTTCTGTCTTCGAATAACAAATTGAACTCATCAGAACAGTGATGCCATTCAATAGTAATATAAACAAGCGAATAACATAATTATGGAGGTAAAAGCTGATGTCTGGGTCGGATGATAAGCCTCGTTGTCCGTGTTTAATTGGGTACATGTGCTCATTACTCAGGGGTTGTTAAGAGCAGGAATCATTTAGGCGAGGAGCAGAGATGAGGTAGATTAGTATTGATTCACCTGAGACTAGCAGTCTATTGATCCGCTCTAAAATCAGCATCAAGGGGTAGAAAAGCTTCAGAAGAGGAAAAAATGCCTTGTTCCTTTCCAGGCAGAAGTGCTTCCTGTTGAACGACCTTCACGTGATGACGTGGATGTTACTGAGTGACTTAATATGTTTTTAAGAATGACGGTTACGATAAATGCATTCTCAGAGCGTGTCTGCTCGTATCTGATTTTACGATTATGTCATTTTGATCATTGTTTTCATTAGTTTGTCTTAGAGATTAAAAATATAGGAACACGTTGCAATAAGGATCCATTTGTTAATTGCATTAGTTAACATGAAAAATACTTCTAAAGTATTCATAATTTTAGTTAGTGTTAACTTCTACATTTACTAATACTTAATTCAAAGTTTAATGGACCCGAACTGACATGAACTATGAATAGTTGTATTTTTATTAACTAATGTTAACAAAGATTAATAAGTAGTGTAACAAATGTGACCCTGGACCACAAAACCAGTCATAAGGGTCGATTTTTTTTTGACATTGAGATTTATACATCATCTGAAAGCTGAATAAACAAGCTTTCCATTGATGTATGGTTAGGATAGGACAATATTTAGCCGAGATATAGCTATTTGAAAATCTGGAATCTGAGGGTGCAAAAAAAAAAATCAAAATATTGAGAAAATCGCCTTTAAAGTTGTCCAAATGAAGTTTTTAGCAATGCATATTACTAATCAAAAATTAAGTTTTGATATATTCACAGTAGGAAATTTACAAAATATCTTTATTGAACATGATCTTTACTTATTAGCCTGATGATTTTTGGCATAAAAGAGAAAAATCAATCATTTTGACCCATACAATGAATTGTTGGCTCGTGCTACTTATGACTGGTTTTGTGGTCCAGGGTCACAAATGTCTTATTTAATGCATTAACTAATCACTAATGTGATCTCACTGTAAATTGTTACCAAAAATGTATTCATTTATTTTATTTATTATACTTTGTAATTATGTTCATTTTAAAACAGACACTTTTGTCTAACATGACTTAAAACAGAATAACAAAACCAGCAATATTCTCAGAATACAATACAAGTTGCATCCTGTTATAATTTGCATTTACATTTATGCGTTTAGCAGATGCTTTTGTACATTAGAAGATCATTTGCAATTTGTCACAAAACGAGCAATATTCATAGCGTGCAATGCCAGGTTTCTCATTGTAGACAAACTGTGAGATGCAAAAATAGTAGCAGGGTAGTTATGCCATTAAATATAAATGCAAGATGTTAGCAGATTTACTGGCATGTTCTGTGCCATGCTAGAGTCTGTTCTGCGTCATACAGGAGATTACATACTTCAGATCTTCTTTCCAACAGAATCGTAGGCTTGATCTCTGTATTCTGGGGAGAAATATCCCGCTCCCGTAGGCCTGCGTGCTCCGTTATGTAAGTACATTAAGATTCTCGGGTTTCATTTTGGCACGGCGAGCCTGTTGCTGCTCGAGCTAATGCATCTCATCCTGCGCGAGACGCAGACACACACAGTGGTGTTTAATGGAGTCTGTCCCCAGGGTCTTAATGATTATAATTAATTTATCTGTGTCAGTGTGATTGCAAGGTGCATTGTTAAAGCTTCCTTTCATCTTGTAAACACAAACGCGCCCAGTGGAAGATTCAATTTGTTTCGGCGTGTCACAACGATTCAGTCAGCGTCGGAATTTGCATTGTAACTATTTTCTGTCAACAAAACAGAGTAAAGCAGTGACCTCGTTACAAAAATGGTTATCTGCCCTCTCATTAACCTTTACGAGGGTCACGTGTGTCCACACTGCTGGAGGTCTGCTGATGGTATTGCTGTGCTGAAATCTGCCTTCTGTCCTGCGGTGACCTTTCTGCACTGGCCAGGCAATCTCATGTCATTCAAGATGTTCATGTCTTTCTTTCTCCAGTTGAAAAGAAATGAAGGTTTTTGAGGAAAACTTTCCAAGATTTTTCTTCATATAGTGGACTTTAATGAAAGCCAATGGGTTGAAAGTCCAAACTGCAGTTTTAATGCAGCTTCAAAGGGCCTTATTCCCAGCTGAGGAATAAGGGTCATTTTTGGTCATTTTCTAAAAAAACAAAAAAATGTATATACTTTTTAACCACAAATGCTCGTCTTGCATTAGCTCGACTTCACACATTATGTACTAATGTTGGAAAGGTAACATGTGACGTAGGCAGTACTGACCCAGTGTTTGCAAAGCGAATGTGCAAAGAAAGTCAAACACCCTTTGCAAAAAAAGGTAAAACAACGATGTTGCTGATTTTGAAGTTGGAGGAGAAAATGAGATGGTGTTTTTTGTCCTACCCTACCTTTTTGTACTGGAATATACAGATGAACAACAAACCACACATGACTTTTCCAACGTGATTACTTAATGCATGTGTAAGACGAGCATTTGTGGTTAAACTGCAGTTTGGACCTTCAACCCGTTGGCTCCCATTAAAGTCCATTATGTGGAGAAAAATCCTGGGGGTTAGTAAATGATCAGAAAATGCTTATTCTAGAAGTGAACTACTCCTTTAAGCATTTGTGGCATAATGTGACTTGTTCCTCACTCAGCAAATTGAGGTTACAGTGAGGCACTTAAAATAAGGCACTTTAGTACATTGGGGGAAAAAAAATAGCTTTGAGTTCTCACTCAGAAATTGCCAGTTTGCTAAATTTTACAAATAAATATAGCTGCTAGCAGCGATTACCGTGCTTCAAGCGCTTAAGGCATTTAAGCATGTAAGGAAAAAGACATTACATATTTTTTAGCAAGGCTACACCCACCTAAATCAATGATTAAAAAAGCATATTTAAAAAAATCCAGGTAATTTACCATAGAAATATGTTTTTTAACGTTCATGACCACCAGCTGTGGTCCGATCCCCTTAAAACTTTGCATGCATGTTTAGAAGTTTTAGAAGGTTTCATGAAGTTTTGAATTTTCCTTTAGGCTTTATATTATTTCGGGTAAATTTGGACAGGCCTCTTTTCTAAACGAGCCCGTTATTGCTTCCCAAAGGATAAATTTCAAGATTTTTTGATAATCATTGGCCTAGAGAGTCCAGAGAGTTGTACTGCAGTGGTTTTTTCCAGATTGAGTGAAAAACCTAGGACATGTTTGCAAAAGTATTTATTTATTTATTTTTTTTTACATCTTCTCAATCATTTAAAGGGGTCATCGGATGCCCATTTTCCACAAGTTGATATGATTTTTTTAGGGTCTTAATGAAAAGTCTGTAATATCCTTTGGTTAAAAATTCTCAATGGTAGTGTAAAACAACACCCTTTTACCTTGTCAAAATCAGCTCTGCAAAAATCATCCTGTTCTGGTCGAGGATGCTTTAAATGTTAATGAGCTCTGCTCGCCCCGCCCCTCTCTTTTACTCTGTGGAGTGACGAGCCTGTTACTTTAGCCGCATTTAGCTGCGTTTAGCAACTAAACTTGATAACTAGCACGTTATTAGAAAAGGCGATCGCAAAGATTCATAAAAAAACCCTTATACTCACTTGGGCTGTAAGTGAAGGTGGATCACAAATGATTCGCGTGAACATAGACGGATATATGTAGATCGGGAGGCGCATTCCATTCACAAACAAACATAATCCACTGCATCTTCAGGGGCTCAGATGTCGGGAGTAAATGACGACCACTATGTTCATTATTACATCCAGCAACACAACACCTCAATCGCTCAATCTGAGATATTTTTGTCTAACTTACATCCCTGCTCCGGCATCGAAACAATTGGTTGGACTGTTACAGCTGATTTAAGGCGGGTCTGAGGTAAGACGCTCATGTCAATCAACTATTGTGGGAGTGGCCTCTGTCGGTGTGACCATCTGACAATGGCTCGATTTGAAAAAGGGGATATTATTTTTACAGATTAATTAAAAACCACTGCATGGATTTTTATCATTATAGGGTAGATGTGTACACACACTGCCAACACATATTAATGTTCAAACAACATGTAAAAGTGAACTTTGCATCTGATGACCCCTTTAACACACAATTTGATTGACAGCAGTGATTCTATAGGCAAAGTTGTCCGGAATGAGGAGTTCTGTCGTACGAATATCGTACGTATTTGTGAAAAACTGCACGATGTGCAATCGTCTATGCCCTTGAAAAATGTGATATCTCCCCCCAGTGGTCAATTTCTTTCAAATTTCTCTCAGACCTTTGGGGCCGTAAGTCAAATAGGCCCACTGAGTTTCATTCCAGTCGGCCTCCGTTGTCCTTGCCTAATGGGTGCTCAAACTTTATTGGCCAGTAGCGGCCATTTTTTTTGAGATATGCAAATATCCTTATAGACAACGTTTTTCATGTTGATAGGACAAATGATTGTGCAGTTATAGCCATTTTTAAAAAAAATTCCCTCTCATAATGCCTAGCTTCACAATTTTTTTTCCTGTGATCTCAGATTGAGCTTTTACATAAGTGTTCTGAGTTTGGTGGAGATATCTTATTTTGTTCAGGAGTTTTACTAAAGGCATTTTACTAAAAGTAGCCCGGCCCTGAATGTTTTGGCGCCCTTTTGCGACGGTGAGTTGAAAGTTCAACTTTTTTTTTTATAATTATTAATATTTGGTCTCCATGGTGTGAGTACTACCATCCCTCCAAGTTTCAAGTCTCTTCGACTTACGGTTTGGTCTGCACAATCAGTTTTACATGGAGATCGCTGATCTGTGACCATTCTAACAATTACAATAGGGTTTCAGTGCTTTTAGTTAAACATGGAATTTTGAAGTAGGAAAAACTGAAATAGTATTTGATTCTAAAACTTCAGTAGGACTACAATAATTTTTGTCACTTTGGGCTTTTTGTCATGGCACTGAAGTTTTGCAATTTTGTTCAAAATTGGAGTCTGTAGGATTTCTAATGTTTTTGAAAGAAGTCTTTTGCTCACCACGGCTGCATTTATTTGATCAAAAATACAGTAAAATCAGTAATATTCTGAAATATTTTTTACAATTTCAAATAACTGTTCTCTATTTGAATATATTTTAAAATGTAATTTATCCCAGTGATGTAAAACTGAATTTTCAGCATCATTACTCCAGTCTTCAGTGTCACATGATCCTTCAGAAATAATTCTAATATGCTGATTTGCAGCTCAGGAAACATTTCCTATTAACTGTGGAAGCGTTGATACTTTTTTTGATTACTAGAAAGATCAAAAGAACAATATTTATTTAAAATGTAAACTTTTTGTAACAATTTTGATCAATTGTTAGCATTCATTTCTTTAAAAAATAACTTTCTGACCCCAAACATTTGAATAGTAGTGTTCATTTTTGAGATATTCAGCAAAATGCCGTAAGTGCTGTCAATTTTGCTATTTAAATCTTTCATAAGAGCAGATGTTTATTTTTGGCCCTTAGGGATTTTATTGTCAGAGAGTAAATAGAGCATCAGAAGCTATATTGAAGTCACAGGAACAGAAAAAGGAAACGCCACACAAACCTGTGGCATCTGGACAAGCTCACTGTATTGGAACACATAGGATATATATTTCTGAAATGCATTGCTTTGGTGCAGTATGAGGTGTCGTTTTTCACTCGTTCAGTTTCCTGGTCGGAATTCTGCATTATCTGTCCTGTAAGTTTGCCAGACTGCTCAGTCGAATCGAGGAAGCAGAAACTGCTGATGATTGTGTGTGAAAATTTGATTTGCTGTGTGTCATTTGTGTGGTTGGTCTTGTCTACAGTGCATCTTTTGCTCAGTGCAGTTTTACAAGGGCTTCAAGTGCATGTGGTGTGAGTTTTGTGGCTCTGCAGGCTTCATGCAAACTGAGCTTGTGAGGAGGAGGAAGCGAAGCCTCGACTTGTGATTCAGAATGATTCGGTAACTTCACGGCAGGGTTGTAGATAACTGATACGTTTTAGTTGCATTTCCTATTGTGCGACAAACACTGGAGGTCATTGTGTCACTCAAGATGACTCCATGGCGCCATGATTTGTTCTTGGTATTTTTGTTTTAGTGGCATAATATTGTGCATTCTGTGGAAAGTCATCAAAAGACTGAAGAAACCTGACACATCATGTATTATGTTTCACACCAAGTTACAGGGGTATACAGTATTTACTCAACACACGTTAATTTTTTGCCAAAGATCGATTTTATAACTTATATAGGTTTTAAACTTCATATCTTATGTCATGTTTTCATCTTATTTTTGTATTGAAAATAGCCATGGAAGCTGACTTGATTTTAAATCACTTTTTTTGTTTAATGCACACATACTGACGTGTGTGTGAAGTTTGCGGTGTTTTCAGCCTCTGCTGTCTCACTATATGAGTATGTGAATGCATAAACAATCTCTAGAACTGCTCTGAGTCACTTTTACTATGTCTTTTAAGAAAAATCTATCGTCATATCACATACAAACAGAATTTATTGTGCAGAAAAATGTAGTACAACACAGTATTTCTGGGAATAAATAAATAAATAAATGCTTTTTATAAATAAAATAAAATAATTAGAGATGCTTTTGATTATTAAAATCTAATGAATCCATTAAAATGGAATCCATAAAAGTAATGGAAAAATTTCATAGGGCCTAAATGTAAGTTTTATTAACCTTTTAATAAATTGCTGTTAACTTGTGGAAGTTTCATGATTTCAATAAATTAAACATGTTTTTTTAACCATTAAAAATGGAGTCCAGAATCCAGAAAAATTTAAATGGGAAAAAATAATAATAAAATAAATGAGAATTTGGAAAAAATAAAATGGATTTCATATGGCCCTAAATAATATTCATTTTAATAATATTTTGCAAAATTACCATTTTTTACTGTTTGTTAGATCAGTTAAATATATCTTTATTGAGCATAAGGTTTCTTTCTAAAACATTAAAAAAATCTTACTGACCCCTAAATGTATTTTTTTCAGCCATTTTATGTCAAATGATATAATTGAAATAGTGACATTAAATATCTGAGGGCCATCTATTATTGATAGTGTCTAGTGCCATTTTCATGTGATGGGTTATGACATTTAAAAATATTTAAATATATTCTATTTTATATATTCTATTGTATTCTATTTTATCTAGTGCCATTTTCATGTTATGGGTTATGAAATTTAAAAATATTAAAATATATTCAGTATAAAAAACAGACCATGTGTTCTGTGGAGAAACAAAATGTTGGTCTTTTTCCAAAAGTCATTAAAAGTCACAAGAAACCTGACACATCATGTACTGTGTTGCAGTTATACCAGTTATCGAGTTCCCCATTCATTCGGTCACTTCGAGTCACGTCGGTGACCGACGAATTGGGATCTCGCTTAGAGAGACCAATCCACTTTGTGTAAACTAAATGAGCCAATGCACATTGGCATGCGATGATTGCATCCAGCTGCTGTTGATCCCAGCATGAGTATAATTAGGCAGCAGGTGCAACGCATACTCAGCTTTTCACTTCAGAGCTGAACGGTTCAACATTGTTCTGTTCTCCACTTCAGAAGAAACTGAAACGAGTTCAGCGTGCTCTTGGAGCTCTTGGTGTTGGCGGTACGGCGCTTCAGCGGTGGTCATTTTCCCATGTCGAGTGGGTTGCACACATCAGGTTGCACTACCCCCCTGTTTGTGTTGCAGGCAGCGATCTCCCCTGTGTGCCTCAGCACGGTAAAAGAGCAACCCTAAAAGAGCATTCATGGGTGGAACGCCTTTTTTAAAGGCGACGTTGCGTTTGTACCAACTCGACGTTGCGTCGTTACAAAGACAACGTTGCGCCGGGGTATAGATGCCTTTCCATCCGTGCGTTTCTGGATGCGGTCTTTACCTGGCGCCGGGTGATGGTCACAATTGCTGTCCCACGTGTCTGGGCATTAAGCACGCTGAGGCTCTCATGTCCAATATGGTGGTCCAGGAGCGCCATCTCTGGCTGTGTCTGGTAGACATGAGGGAGACCGAGAAAACGCGGTTCCTAAACTCCCCCGTGTCCCAGACCGGCCTCTTCTGTGACGCAGTGGAGAACTTCGCCCAGCAGTTCTCTGCCGCAGTAGCCTTCAGCCATGCGGCGTCGTGGAGCCAGGCGTAGGCAGGCCGCCCCACACGTCCTGGCCCCCTTCAAACCTGGCGGCAAGTGGAACAGCAGGAGGCCCCGGGATGGGTAACCAGAGAGGGAGGAAACTGCTCTTTAGGAGAGGGTTAATGTACCTCTCCCTCCCCTGGAGGAGGGCCGGGTGGAGAAGCTTTTGTTCCAAAAATCTCGACAATAGAGCGATTTCCTCTATCTCTTAGGCCCCAGAGGTGAAGGGGAGTGTTGGACGGGCCAATCCCGGACCGCACTCACCCTCCCCTCTCGCCAGTGAGCAGCAGTGAGTGGTTCGAGAGTGCTATCAAACATACTACTCAGGCTCCTTCTGCCTGAACGCAGGTGAGTCGTGAGGTCGTGCACACACTCAAGACACAGACACTCAGACCCCGCTTCGGACCGGCTACGAGACGCCCGAGCAGGGTCCCTGCGCTGCCCTTCGCTGCCCCACTTCGGGTACGTCGGTGGTCCCGTTGGTGCCACTTGTACGGTTTCTAAGGGCCTGGCTAGCACTCCCCAGTCCATCTCGCTGGCTCCTTCAGACCATCAGACTCGGCTATGCGATTCAGTTCGCCCGGCGCACTCCCAAGTTCAGGGGCGTCCACTTCACCTCAGTGGAGGCTGCAAATGCCCCTGTCTTACTGGCGAAGGATGCGATACAGCCGGCCCCTCCAGCCGATATGAAGGTGGGGTTTTACAGCCCTTACTTCATTGTACCCATGAAAGGCAGTGGGTTACAACCGATCTTGGACCTGCGTGTCTTGAACCGGGCCCTTTACAGGCTACCGTTCAAGATGCTCACACAGAAAACACACCTTCAGGTGTGTCCTCCCCAAGATTGGTTTGCAGCGACCGACCTGAAGGACATGTACTTTCATGCTTCAATCTTTCCGTGCCACAGACCATTTCTGCGGTTCACGTTCGAAGGACGGGCATGTCAGCACAAGGTCCTGCCCTTCGGGCTGTCCCTGTCGCCCCGTGTCTCCACAGAAGTCACACAGGCGGCCCTTGTTCCCCTGAGAGAGCAGGGCATTTGCACCCTCAACTACCTCGACGACTGGCTCAACTACCTCGACGACTGGCTCATACTAGCTCAGTCTCAGGATCAGTTGTGTGAACACAGGGACCTGGTGCTCGCACCTCAGCCGGTTGGGTCTTCAGGTCTACCAGGAAAAGAGCAAACTCTCCCTGACGCAGAGGATCTCTTTACTTGGTACTGAGTTGGATTCGGTCGAACAGATGGCACACCTCACACAGGAACGTGCCCAGTCGGTGTTGAACTGCTTGAATACGTTCAAGAGCAGGACGGTGGTCCCACTGAAATGGTTTCAGAGGCTCCTGGGGCATATGGCAGCTACAGCGGCGGTCATCCTCCTGCATCCTCCTGGGCGCTGGCTCATGGCGCCTCGCTGACAGATATCTGTAGAGCTGCAGGCTGGGCAACCCCTAACACGTTCGCTAGATTCTATAGCCTTTGTGTAGAGCCGGTATCCTCCTGTGTTCTCACCTCAAACAGGTAGAAGCACTGAGTGACCCCGGCTTGGGTCAGCTTGCTAAAACCGCTTCAGAGTGTCCATACAGTAGACCCTGTCGAGCTCCTCCGTCCCTTCGGCAGCCAGACGTAGCGGAGTGTCCGGCACCATGCCCTCACTCAATGAATCCATGAGAACCGGTAGAGGGCTAGGGTACATATGAGAGACCTAAGTGAATCCCATATGTGTAAAATTCCGTGGTATAGCCTCAGAGCCCATGTTTTCCCGGCAGACCGTCTGCCATTCCAAGAGGGTTACAATCACCTCCAATCTTCCATATGATCCTGAAAAATGAGTCATATGTGTAAATGCTTCCGAAACCTCCTATGGGAAGGATGGGGCTTCCACACGGTCCTAGTGCTCCAGCCTGACTGAACTGGGTAGTGCTATGATATACAGTGACTGGTATTCTTGTTGCGAGCCCCAGCCTAGGCCACAAAGGGGGCGCAGGAGGCAGCAGCCGTGGCGCTTTGGTAGGGATCCCAATTCGTCGGTCACCGACGTGACTCGAAGTGACCGACTGAATGGGGAACGTCACGGTTACGTATGTAACCCTCGTTCCCTGAAGGAGGGAATGTCACGTCCCGTCGCCACAGCTGCTGTGCCACCGCTGAGTGGCCGGGTCACCGGCTCGGCTCCTTAGCGAAAATCTGAGTATGCGTTGCACCTGCTGCCTAATTATACTCACGCTGTGATCAGCAGCAGCTGGATGCAATCATCGCATGCCAATGTGCATTGGCTCTTTTAGTTTACACTTGAAGTGGATTGGTCTCTCTAAGCGAGATCCCAATTCGTCGCTCACCGACGTGCTGTCTCCGTTCCCTCCTTCAGGGAACGAGGGTTACATACGTAACCGAGACGTTACTCTGGTATAAAGTATTTTACTCACCACACGTTTGCTAATTTTATAATACCTAATTTTATAATAGGTTGTATACTTTGGCAAAATTTTTTTTTTTTTACCATATTTTCATAAACAAGTAAGAAACTCACAAAAGTCTTGTTTTTACTGTTTGGCACTTGGCAAGGATTACTTTTAGGTTTGTCTGCATTTGTATGTTGAACAAAAGAAAATAAAAATTTGGATTCTGATTTGGATATTATTTCTCTCAACATTTAAAATGGTTGAAGGTGTTGAATTTATCGCATGCACATTGCATGCTGTCTTCATGTTCGGAGTCATTTCTCTAAATTCATCCAATTTAACATTTGATTTTAAGCATTTTGCAGATACTTTTATCCAAGACTTAAGTTGCATTCAAGTTCACATATTCAGTTCATGCAATCCCTGGCCTTGGCATCAC
Source organism: Cirrhinus mrigala (assembly GCA_036247105.1). Lineage (NCBI taxonomy): Eukaryota > Metazoa > Chordata > Actinopteri > Cypriniformes > Cyprinidae > Cirrhinus > Cirrhinus mrigala. Next base: position 36,444,107 of record CM070008.1, on the reverse strand, counting down.
GTGGGGGCAGCCGTGGCCTAATGGTTAGGGAGTCGGGCTTGTAATCGAAAGGTTGTGGGTTCGAGTCCCAGGTCCGGCAGGGATTGAAGGTGGAGGGAGTGAATAACCAGCACTCTCTCCACCCTCAACACCACGACTGAGGCACCGATTCGCCGCAGCGATAGCAATATGGTTGCCCACTGCTCCAGGTGTGTGTTCACCATACTTGGCCGCACGTCACGTCCTTTCCTTTATTGTTTGAACTACAGTAAAACTGCTAAAACACAACTGCTAAAAAAAAGAAAGAAAATCTAGATAAACTCTTTGGTTTGATAAAGCAGTTGTTTGATGACTAGTCGACCACTCTGACCCATCTCTATTGCACAAAAAACCACAAGACCCAGTTAGATTTCAACACAGATTTTGGCATCCCACAGAGACGCATGTGTCCTGGCCTGTGGTTTACGCTACACAAGCATCTGCAAGCATCCCACCACGTCTGCTTTTTGCTGCTTGAGTGCATCTTGCTTCTTCAGAGCAGTGACATCCAGGAAATGATGTCTACAGCAAATGCATGTTAGTGTGCGAACAGAAATAGAGGGAGAGGAAGTCTTGAAACCTATTGTCTGGAAATCATTTGTATAGCCAAAACACAACCTCCCATTTGCAGTGTGATAACTAAACCAGTTTTAGACTATAATAATGTGATTAAAATGGCTAAATACCGTTTATTTCTGAGATTTACGTTACATTCATATTTAATCAATTAGAGATGAAAGCAGGTCATCACTCACTTAATTAAACATGCATGGACAGAGGTCATGTGACAAAAATGTACAAAACTGCAGTTGTTTTACACATGCTGTTATTTTTAACAGCATTATATAGTTTTGAATTTAGTTTTATATCATATATACTACCGTTTCAAGGTTTGGGGAAAGTAAAATTTTTTTGTTTTTGTTTAAGAAATTAAATTAGTACTTTTATTCAGCAAAGACACATTAAACTGATCAAAAGACGGATTTCTATTTCAAATAAATACTGTTCTATTCATCAAAGAATTCTGAAAAAAATACATTTACCTCAAAAATATTAAGCAGCACAACTGTTTTCAGCATTAATAAGATATGTTTCCTGACCTGCAAATCAGCATATTAGAATTATTTCTAAAAGATTATGTAACACTGAAAACTGGAGTAATGATCCTGAAAAATTTAGCTTTTCGTCGCACAAATAAATAGCATTTTAAAATATATTAAAATAGAAAGCAGTTATTTTAAATGGTAATAATATTTCACAACATTACTGTGTTTTTGATCAATTAAATGCATCCTTGCTGAGCATAAGAGACTTTGAATTGTAGTTTATCCTATTTAAGTCATTTATTTCAAATAATATAATGTAAATAGTGACAGTTAATATCTGAGGGCCACCTACTTTTATTGTTAGTGTTGTCCAGTGCTATTTTCATGTTATGGGTTATAAAAATAAAAAAAATGACAGTATATTCTGCATACTAAAAAAATATATATATTAAGTTGTGGCTATTTTTATTTTCTTATTTTGTAAGTTCTGGAGTCATAAAATGTTAACTTTCAGTTTAGCTTCCGATTTTCTTTATTTATTTAGGGCTGTCAAACTATTAATCACATACAGAATAAAAGTTTGAGTTTGCCTGTGTGTGTACAGTGTGTAATTATTATGTATATATACACACTAGGTGTGCAACGGATCGTGGTTGAAATTTTTTTATCGAAATTTTACCGATTCATTTGAGAAAATTAGCATCATATTATAGTGTATACACACAAAAACTAACCGGCAGCCTGTCAAAATAAAAGTAGTGTTTAACATGTAACAGAAATGTATTAGTCTTGTATAACTTCTGTACAGTATAATGTAGGTGTTTAAATATTCCTATTTCTGGCAAATTTAAATAAAACAATTAAATGCAGAAATTATAATAATAACAGAAATAACAGAAAAAATGTTTGTTTGACAGCAAATAAAAGGGTTTAATTTTCATTTCTTTTAAAATAAATAAATGTTTAATGTCTGTATTTGATAATCAGAAAAATTAAAACACAAGAATTTCTGAAAAAGATTGTAGGAACGTTGTTTAAAATGTTGAAATTGAGATTTTTCGACTTATTCTTTCACTGAAATAAATGTTTGTTATTACACAGAGAGTAATGTACCAAAAAAAAGTACCGTGCAAAAATTTCATTTTAAAATTTTATTTATTCAGCTGGTTATTTCTTGATTTTATTTTTTGTATTTTATTTTATTTAAGTTATTTTTGATAAAACCAAAAGTTTCTTGCCATACTGTTCTTGTAATAAATGGAAAGCAAAGTACATTTGACTCCTCCCCTTTTTTGCTGATCCAAAAAATGGTCCGATCCGTGACTAAAAAATGGTGAGTGATCCGAACCGTGAGTTTTGTAATCCGTTGCAGCACTAATACACACAAATTATTGTATATATTTAAGAGAAATATGTTATTTATGTACAAAATATTTTTATTTATTCATAATATAAATTATATAAAAATTATAATAAATACATATACTTTAAAATATTTCTTAAATATATACATGAAGATGTTTGTATTTATATAAACATAATAATTACACACAGTAAACACACATATATTTAGCTAACTCAAACTTTTATTTTGTATGCGATTAATCGCGTTTAATCGTTTGACAGCCCTAGTTCAGTTAACAAGAATGTTTTCATTTAATTTAGATTCATTTCAATTTAGCACTCATGCAACTTCATACTGCACATTGGATTGTCTTGTGCTCACATTGTTCTGGTTAAGCACGCTTATTCAGCATGCGTCCATTTTCCAGCATCTTAAAATAGTGAACTAGACGTTCAATACACAGTTGAAGTAGACGTCATGTCTTGCACTATAAAACAATCCTCTCAACCCCCTGTAGGTGACATTTAGCGCCTCAGGCGCTGTTCTCTCTCCTCAAACGTGTCCCGACCTGCCTCGCTCCCAGCAATTTTGTGTTTCTCTGATCTGACCATGAAAAATCTGCATTTACTGCAGCATCTGAACCCTCCAGGACATGATTGTTCTTTTGATGTCTTGCATGCTTGGATTTGCACACCATATGCTCAGAAAGCGCATTTGCTTATATGGAGGGAGTCATCATTCATTATGTTTTACTCTTCCCCCTTGTTTTTTCTCAGAACTTGTACCAGAACAGGTTTCTCGGGCTTGCAGCTATGGCCTCTCCATCTCGCGCATCTCAGGGCAGGCGGCGATGTAAGGACCCGATTCGGCACAGTTTCAACCCTGAGCAGTTCCCCAACGTGGACTTCCAGAACGGCGTTCCCGAGGAGCTGGCGGCGGCCGTGCTGCGCTCCACCAGCGACACCGACCTTGTGACCTCCCACTGCCGCTCCACCCTCACCGTCAGCACCTCCAGCTACACCATCGGCCAGACGCAGGACATCACCCTCAGCTGGGACATCAAGGAGGAAGTGGACGCGGGAGACTGGATTGGCATGTACCTCATTGGTGAGCATGGTTCTGTTCGGTTGTGTTTTATGGTTCTTGAGTCTTAACATTTTAACATTTTCTATGGTTCTAGTATTTTATGATAACCAAGGCTGCATTTACAGGGCTTTGCGCTTACTTTTCTCTTGGAATGGCATTTTTCTAACTTTATTAAAATTATGTCATCTTTTATGTCAGATTTTAAAAAAATTATATTTTTTAAGCTTTTTGAAAAATTTCTAATTAAAACGACAGAATATGAACAAGTAGAATATGAATAAGTTACGATCAAATGAAATAAGTAACAAAATGAATTTGTACTACAGAGGTGGTACGGAAGAACACAAAAGTGTCTTGTAGGTGTATTTTCAGACGTTTAATGAGGCTCAGAGGTGGCATATGTGTGCAATCAAATTCATAAACTCATGTTGAGATTAATGTTTCAAATATAACATTTTGAATACAGAAATATTAAATGATTTAAATAGCTGAAAAGATATTTTAAAAATGAAACTGAAACTGCCAGTAGGTGGCAGCAAGTCACTGATTTAATTACTGAATCGTTCATTTGATCCGTTCGAACGGCTGATTCATTCAGGAATAAAGCAAGTGACTGTCTTTATGAATGGGAAATTGAATCAATGACACTAAATTCGTTTAAAAACCCACGTTCGTTCATAAACGAAACACCTGTGTTTGAAAGGATATGCGCAGTGGCTTAATTGTGACTTGTTTTTGACTATTTTTGACAACGAAATAGAGCAAAATCAGGCAATAGTGTTCTAGTCAGACAATGTAAGTCACTTAATATTAACTTATTTAACTGTTGTATTAAATCAGTATCTCATTTACAAACTCCCTTAAAAATCATTAAAAGCTGTCACTCATCTTAGTTCGTCGCGATCTCACAAAGTTCCATTATAATCAACGAAGCTCTCTACACTGCACAATCAATCTCTTACAGTATTTACAGTCTCCCTACACTTTATGAAAGGATTCATGAGATGTCTGTGATACATTGCTTAACATTGCAAAAAACACGTAGAAACCTTTGAAGCTCCCCTCATCGCAAACACAAATATGCTGATCGGGTCACTCGCACATGGTGCTCCTAAGTATTTTTTCATAGTCAGACACAGTAGTAAATAATATTTGAAAAGTCTTTACTGTCACTTTTGATCAATTTAATGCATCCCTACTGGATAAAAGCACTAAGTTCTTTTTTTTTAAACTTTTTTTTACTTTTACTGACTCCAAACTTATGAAAATGATGTTGAAATAATTTTTGCATTTTATTCCGTTGTTTAGAAAAAAAAAAAAAATTGCACGATAAATAAAGTTATTGTCTAGCAAAAAAAAGAGTCGGTTCACATTCGCCTGAATGAGTCAGGAATTCGAATCTTTTTCTGTTTTACGGCCACACGTCACGAAGTAACACATTTGCATAATGTCCGCCCACGTTCTACATCGCAAACAACTTGCCCGCCCACAAACACGGTAAAATTTCCATGTGGTTTACGTCATGTCGTGAAGACGCTGTATCCTAAGTACAAACATTCACCAAAGGCTTGCTCTTAAAAGATGGATCAGTGCCCAGTTTATTTAGACCGGCTTGCTCCTCCAAACCTCTAACTGTAAGTGTGATTAATAATTGATGGTTGTATTTTCTAGCAATTGTTCAAAATCATCCTATATTGCTCATGGGGGGGAGTAAATTATCAGGACATTTTTCATTCTGAAAGTTGAGTAATAATACGTATTTAGTTGTGTGTGTGTTGTGTTCGCTCCGCACAGCTCGTACGTCTCTGGCTAACTGGCTGACAGCTTTATCTGTTCACTCGCTATTGTCTAGAAATGTGTCAATGAATAGTGAATGAATAGTGAATGTCGTTGTTATTACTTGAAGCTCTGATAAAGAATAGAACAATACGTTGGTGTACAAGCTGCAGTGCTTTATCAATACGTTTCTGCGTTGGGTTGACGCATATACTATGGCTGTTTGGGTGTTGTTGTTTACCACCAAGCTGTGGGCTAGAGTAACGGTGATGGGCGTTCCGTGTTTGAAATTCGCTGCACGCAGTAACATTGAACCAATCACAAAAGACTGGGTCATCGGATCAATCACCGTAGATTAGTGTCACGCAAAGAAGTGGTTTGGACAAATGATTCGTTTTAACGAACCGTTTGGGAGTCGTTGAGCAAATAAGGTAAAAATAAATGCATATTATAAGACAATAAAAGCGTTTTTTGACCTTGCATGCATGTCAGCTTGTCGTTGGGGACTCCCAAAACCAAAATATGAACCTTTTATAATCCATAATAGGGGCACTTTAATAGTGGTTTTTATTGGCTATAAGTTCTTGATGTTACATTATAGATTCTGTTTTTTTCTACAACATATACATATGAATAAAACACAAACAGAAACATCACAAACCTTTTGAAGTTTCCACCTCTGTAAAGCAAACAGGTCATTGCAGCGTCATATCTTAGAATTGCCACTTTATTTCTCATAATTCTGACTCTGTTTCTTGGAATTTGCCACATTGTGTTTTAGAATTGCTACACTGTAACACACAGTGTGACTGTTTCCCCATAATTGAAGTTTATTTCTTGCAGTTGCAACATTATATCTCATGGTGATCATTTATTTTCAAGTTAAACAGTCATCTTGCAATTATCAATATTATTTCACTCTGAGGTGGAAATAAACCTCCATACAAACATACTTTGATGTTTAGCATAACATACACTCCACTATATAGTAGTGCTGGGCGGTTTGACCAAAAATCGGTATCACCTTTTTAATAGGATTGTCGTGGTTTCACAGTTTATTATGGTTTTTCCCTGACTGCACCTGTATGAATCAGAATGCATGAAACAGTTGCAGAAACAGTTACGATCCAAACAAACATGCTACAAATAGCATGAGTACTTTCTAATGTAAATTAGATCATTTCAGCGAATGGATCAGCAGCAATACCATATTTCCCTGTAAACACAGCAGCGCTGTGCTTTCAAATACTACATTAATATGCATTATATGGAGGTAAGATGAAACGAAAATACCATCTAAACTTTTTCTGAAAACACTTGGTACTCTTTAGATGTACCTTCATATAAACCCCCACCCCCAGTTCGGTATTTAGGATTTTCTTCCAATATTTTGTGCATCGTGAACTGTGATCTTGCTCTGTCTGCTACAGTATTTTCTCCTCTTCAGCGTCACTGGCTTCTGTTAACGGATGTTTACAGTTGGTTTATTTGCCCAGTTAAAGAATTAGTTGTTTTATTAATCATTTCTAACCAAGTTTTCTAACCATTAGTCAGAACTGTATACAGTAATGATGCTGAAGTCTCCTTAGAAATAAATGAGGTTTTAAAGAAACCTAACATAGAAAACAGTTATTTTAAATTGTAATAATATTTCGCAATATTACTGTTTTATTGAATTTTGATCAAATAAATGCATTAAAAAAACAAAAAATCATAACTATTTCAAACTTTTGACTGATATGTAAATTATTTACATTATTTTTTTAAAGAAGTCTCTTCTGCTCACCAAGCCTGCATTTATTTGATCTAAAGTACAGCAAAACAGTAAAATTTTGAAATATTTTTACTATTTAAAATAACTGCGTTCTATTTGAATGCATTTTAAAATGTAATTTATTCCTGTGATTTCAAAACGGAATTTTTAGCATCATTACTCCAGTCACATGATCAGAATTCAGAAGAACAGCATTTATCTGAAATAGAAATATTTTGTAACACTGTAAATGTCTTTATCATCGATTTTGAATTGAATTTAAAGCAATCATTGATAAATAAAAGTATTCATTTCTATAAATTTTCTCAAAAAAAAAAAAAAAAAAAAAATATATATATATATGTATATATGTATATATATATAAAAATAAACAAAAGCAAATCGGCATATTAGAATGATTTCTAAAGGATCATGTGGCACTGAAGACTGTAGTAATGATGCTGAAAATTCAGCTTTGAAATCACAGGAATAAATTACATTTTAAAATATTTTCAAATAGAAAGCAGTTATTTTAAATAGTAAAAATATTTCACATTATTACTGTTTTTGCAGTACTTTGGATCAAATAAATGCAGGCTTGGTAAGCAGAAGAGACTTCTTTAAAAACATTAAAAATTTTAATGTTCAAAAATAGTGGTACAACTTCATAAAGAACGGAATTCATTATTTAAAAAATCTGATATTTTTTATAAAACATGAAAATCGTGATATTTATATGATATATATAATTGTATTTCAGACTGACAGGGAGAAAACAGCAACACAGCAAAAATAGTAACAGGCTGTCCATCAACTGAAGATCGCACACTTCCGCTGTTCATTACAACAGAAGCAATATAGATGTATCACATGCGCCTGGTGTTACAAAGGGTCTCTGTGGCCTTTGTTAAATGCTTTTTGGCTTTTATTTGAGCCTTAAAGAGTCTATGTCTTATTACAAGTTTAAAAGCTCTCTCATCTTGAATGAATAATCAAAGATGTGATTATCTGTGTGCCATACAGAATAAGATAAGAGGCTTTTCTCTTTCTTTTAGATGAGGTTCTGTCGGAGAACTTTCTGGACTACAAAAACAGAGGCGTGAACGGCTCCCACAAAGGTCAGATCGTCTGGAAGATCGAGGCCAGCTCCTACTTCGTAGAACGTATGTGCATTTTTGCAAAACGTGCTTATTAAATAATACAACATTATAGCCGCTTATTACCCCCACACAGGATGCCATTAGAGCTGCTTAAAGCTTGTTTGTGACTTTGTATAGCTGCTAAGGTAACAAACACCCCAAAGCAAACCACTTCCATGCTACCAACCTGTTTGATGATTTTAGAGATAAGAAGTGTGAAGGGAAATTTGCTCAGGTGTGACATTCTACTAGCACGCAAAAACACTTCTCACATCTCACAAAAAGATGCCTGTGTGCTTGTATTAATATAAAGCTGTTTGAAGGTTATATCGGGCTACGCTGTCATCGCTTGACAGTCCAGAAAGCGTTACACCGCCAAGCCATATGGCTCACATGCTGCTGCTTTTTTTGTCACTTTTACTGTTATAGATACTAGAAAGAAAACGGCATCACAAGGGTTGTACGCCAGTGGACGGAGGCGACCTCTTTGATATTATGGTGTCTACATATAGACTCAAACTCACAACGTCCACTAGAGCACAATGGTTTGATAGAACATGTCAGCGAAATGCTAACTCTCTTTCTTTTACTGCTCAATTATGTTTTGCATTTTAATATTCCTAGATTTAGCTTAGAATTAAATTTAGAATTACATTTTATTATGATATTTAAATATTAATTTTAAAAGCATGTTAACATAGAAAGCATAAAATGTTAACAGTTTATTTAATCTTTTAAAATGTAATCAAATGAAAAAAAAAAAAAAACAGCATTATAAATATTAAAACATTTCTGTTATAATTTCTTCCAAATATTTATTTTGGCAGTTTGTAGTGAAAACCTTATTTAAATTTACATTTTAATTCATTCATTCAAAAATTCAGTGATTCATTCCACATTATACAGTAAATTCTGCAATTCCATCTGCATTTTCCACATGGTGGAAAACGAGATCTGATCTGAATAATAAATTGTATTTTTTTTCAGGTTGATCCCAGATGTCATATGTGAACATAATTTTTGCATCTCCTGTATGTTTAAAATTAAAATGCATTTTAAAATCCTTATTTAAATTTATTTAAATTAATTCATTATTTAAATTAAAATCCTTTTTTAAATTTAAATTTTAATTCATTAATTAAATTTAATTCAGTGATGTTCCACATTATACAGTAAATTCTGCAATTCCATCTGCATTTTCCACATGGTGGAAATCAATATCTGAACTGAATAATATTTTTGCATTTCCTGTATGTTTAACATTAAAATGCATTAAAATTAAAAATAGGGAATAGCAATGTTTTTTTCCCCCCTGTGTTAATATTTATATATTATATATATATATAAAGAGGAAGTTAGGGTGGGACATAGTCAGGGGCCTCTTTAAAAAAAAAAAAAAATTAGACCAATAACCACATTCAACTATTTTTACCATAAACGAAACCAGTCATGACCATTTCCAGATACTTCCTTTTCAAACTGATGGTTGGGGGCCTGAAATAAAATACAAATGATATGACACAGACAATGTTAGTTTGGCTATTTATGTTGGTTGGTATTTATTATGTACTGAGTGCGAATGTTTAACCTCTAGATAGTATTTTATTTTGCGTGTCTGTAAAATATGCAAAAAGTTTCTCGCTGTGACCTTTTTCTGTGCTTGGCTCTTTTTTTCAGCTGAGACTAAGATCTGTTTTAAATATTATCATGGAGTGAGCGGAGCCCTGCGGGCCACAACGCCATGTGTGACCGTGAAGAACCCCTCCGCACCGGTGAGAGAAAATAAAAAAAAGACATCTGTGTTTTTTGTTTTGAGTCATCATGGTTTAAATGACCAGACATTATGCCTTTCGATGAACAGTACATGTCAGTTATGTAGGATGTCTACATTAGTGCTGTACAGTATTGCAGATGTGTAGGGAATGATGCTGTTTTATCCTCACGTTTCATCAAGAGTTTTTCAAGAGAAGAATAGTCTGTGCCATCTGTTTCTCAGAGGATTAATCCTGCAGATAATCTCAGGTTATCATTTCATGGCTTAATACGGGCCTACCTCCAAAGCCACAGAGACAGCCAAACTCTCTTTTTGTTTCTTAAAGGTAAAGTGCACCAATTTTAAGCACAGGCCTTTATGGTGACCTTAAAGTGTTAGTTCACCCAAAAAGTAAATTCTGTAATCATTTACACACCCTCATGTCATTTTAAACACTTAAGTCTTTGGGTAATCATCAAATTAAGCTATTTTTAAAGAAAGCTGAGAGGTTTCTGTACTAGTGAAAGTCCAGGTAACCAAAACGTAGAAGATCCAAAGGTCATAAAAGGTCGTAAAAAAATGAATCCATATGAACTGAGAGGTTTAATCCAAGTCTTGTGAAGAGACATGATCACTTTTTATATTGAACAGTTTTAGTTTACTCTTTTATTCACATATAAACACGCATACTCTACCAGTTTTTAGACAGTAAGATTTTTAATGTTTTTTAAAGAAGTCTCTTCTGCTCACCTAGCCTGCATTTATTTGATCCAAAATACAGCAAAATCAGTAATATTATGAAATATTTTTACTATTTAAAATAGCTGCTTTCTATTTGAATATATTTAAAAATGTAATTTATTCCTGTGATCAAAGCTGAATTTTCAGCATCATTACTCCAGTCTTCAGTGTCACATGATCCTTCAGAAATCATTCTAATATTCTGATTATCTTTTCAAGAAACATTTATTATTATTACTATTGTAAGGTCCACGCAGTTGGCCCAATGGAGGTATCAAATGGTGGATGAAGGTTTCTTGCGTTTGGTCTTTTCAGTGCGCAAAGTTATTTAATTTCTTTTTATCTCGACCTCAAATATAGGTTAGAGTGCCAATCATTATAGATCCTTCATAGGATAATTTATCTAGACATTTAATTGATTCTATTTACTCTTTAATATTATTTTACTCGTTCATTCGGGTGCTCATGTCGCTCACAGATATCGCTTCGGCCGTTAGCGTACCTTACGGTCACATTCTCATCAGTCTTGGAAAAAATTCTACTCGGCTGTTTTCAACAAAATAATAATAATAATAATAATAAATGTTTTTTTGAGCAGCAAATCAAAATATTACAATGATTTCTGAAGGATCATGTGACAGCAGTAATGATGCAAAAAATTAAGCTTTAAAATCACAGAATTAAATTACATTTTAAAATATATTCAAATATAAAATAATTATTTTAAATAGTAAAAATATTTACAGAATTTTACTGTTTTTGCTTTTTTTTTGATCAAATAAATGCAGGCTGGTGAGCAGAATTTTGTGAGCCATTTTTAAACATAGAGGTGGAAATGCACTATTCAAACTTAAATTTTTATAATTCATGAACGAAAACATTTTGTAATATGAATTTAATGTTCATTTTCAATGGTAATGCAATGTCTGATTTTATAATGGTTTTCAAAGGATGAATTTTGAGATTTTAAGTTTTCAACTGATATATAATTTCTTATGATATCTAGGCAACAAAGAAAGTCTTTTTGTGACAAAGGTCAGCACTCCTGTTATAATGTAGATTTTTTTGGTTTTTTATGTAGATTACTTTTCCTACATAATTTGTAACATAAAACAGTAGTAAAATATCTATTAGATTAGGATTTATTTGTAATATGGTGAAGTAAAAAACATTAAAAAACATTAAAAAGTTTACTGTCCAAAAGTTTTTGACTGGTAGTGTACCTCTCATATGGTAAACACATGACTGAAGCAGCACACGCTAGAAAAATCCTTGTTGTTTAGATGTAAATAAAAGCATAAATGAAATCAGGTCATCATTTAAAGCAATGAGATCTCTTCATGAGACTTAGATGAAACTGTTTGATTCATACAGATTCATTATACCTTCTTGGATCTTCGAAGTTGTGGTTACCCAGACTTTCAGCTGAGAGACGGAAATCGCTCAGGTTTCATTAAAAATATCTTCTTTCGCTTTGCAAAGTTTAAAGAAACTCTTAGGTTTGGAACAACTTGAGGGTGAGTAAATGATGACAGAATTTTCCTTTGTGGGTGAGCTATTAACATTTTATTTCCACATGTGAGAGGAACACGTTTTTACAAAGTCTGCAGCCAAAAAAATAGTTTTCTTCACACTTACGATCATGCTACATTTTTCTTCATTATGAATTTTCATGAATCTTTTTAAATTTATGATTAAATTTCAAAAAGACCAAATCATTTTTGATTCTTTCTCGTTTGTCCAAACCAGTGTCAGCAATACATTCAACATGGCAAATGCAAATTTCTCACCAGTTGGCTAAGTGCATTATTAAGAAATGCAGTGTGATGCAAAGCTTGAATTCCAGTGTAAAAATTATGACATCTCACATGAATGAATCAAGTCAAAAAGATGTTTTACGAAAAGGAAATCTCATAGTTTTTTTTATTTACCTTAATGAAAAATGTACCATTTTCCATTACCACTTTTTTACTGTGTGCAGCAAGGAACAAAATTACAATGAGAGATTGCCTCATATATAATATTGTGTAACATATAACGCTGTTTGCCGCCAAAAAAAAAAAAAAAAAAGGGAAGAGGTGTTCTGTCTAGTTTTTTCTCCGATATTACCTCTGATATAATGTGAAGGGTGTGTACTGGTTCCAGTGATATCTAACACATTTTGAAATTTCTGCTATCAGGTGTTCAAGCCGGTGACCACAGATGACGTACCTCAGAGTCAAGGCAGCAGAAGACTCATCAGCTTCTCTCTCTCAGGTGTGTGTTGTGTAAAAATGGGCATGACCAGACAGTCGATCATTAAGCTTTATTAATATTTATGAGGCTTCTATATTTAGTGTCTCCAGGGGATTTCATTATTGATCCACTGCTTTCAGTCTGCTGTAAACGACTATAGGAACATGTTTACCCCAATTACTTGTTTCTTTCCCTACAAAAAAACAACTTCCGCAAAGTGCTTTTTGGCTATCAGTGTTCATCTTTAGAGAGCGATTTAGAGATTTTAAGATGCAAATTTGGGCTTAATTATCAGGTTTTTCCCCTTTCTCATATTAAGTTCTTTTTTTCACTCACTGCAATTAACCCTTTGCAAAAACCTGCCCTCCTTAGTTACTGTTGCTAGGTCCGATAAGCAATGCACACATCATGTTCTCACGCAGTGAAAAATACATTGCCCAGAGCAGGTTACTTCTGGTATGAAACAAAAAATGTTATAATTTTTTTATGAAATTCAAAAAATAAATAGCGTTTTGTGTTGTGACAGATCACGCGAATCGACACGGGAATCGATCGTCTTTTTTTATTTACTTAAACACGAAATATACATGAGTAATCATGTTTTCAAGTCTCCTGTCTGATTTCTTTGTTAGACAAAATGGCAGGTCCAGCGTTATGATTGGTCAAATCGTCTGTCAATCAGTCTGCTTGTGAAAGGTCAATTATGTACTGTTACTGTAGATATTTTTGCATTCTGTTTGTAGTTCTGTTGTATTGTTTTGTATTATTATTTCCTGCTTATGTTTTTTCATTCTGTTTTGTTTTGATCTGTTCAGTTTTGTTTTGTTTTATTTTGTTTTATTTTGTTCTGTTGTATTTTGTACTTTTCTGTTTTGTTTTGTTTTGTTTATTTAGTTCTGTTCTGTTTTGTTTATTTAGTCATGTTTTATTTGTTCTGTTCAGTTTCTTTTCTGTTTTTGTGTTTGTTTTTTTGTTTTATTTTGTTTTGTTTTGTTCTGTTTAGTCTTGTTTAGTTTATTTTGTTCTGTTCTGTTTTGTTTATTTTGTCCTATTTTATTTTGGTCTGTTCAGTTTTGTTTAGTTTGTTTTGTTCTGTTTAGTTTAGTTTATTTTTTTCTGTTCTGTTTTGTTTATTTAGTCCTGTTTTATTTTGGTCTGATCAGATTTATTTAGTTATTTTCTGTTTTTTTGTTCGGTTCTGTTTTGTTTATTTTGTTCAGTTAGATTTTGTTTTGTTTTTATTTTGTTCTGTTTTGTTTATTTTGGTCTGTTCAGTTTTGTTTTGTTTATTTTGTTCTATTCTGATTTGTTTTGTTTATTTTGTTCCATTCAGTTTTGTTTTGTTTATTTTGTTCTCTTCTGTTTTGTTTTGTTCAGTTCTGTTTTGTTTATTTTGGTCTGTTCAGTTTTGTTTTGTTTATTTTGTTCTATTCTGATTTGTTTATTTTGTTCCATTTCAGTTTTGTTTTGTTTATTTTGTTCAGTTGTATTTTGTTTTGTTTGGTTTATTTTGTTCTCTTCTGTTCTTTTTTGCTTATTTTGTTCTGTTAAATTTTGTTTTGTTTATTTTGTTCTGTTCGGTTTTATTTTGGTCTATTCAGTTTTGTTTTGTTTATTTTGTTCTCTTTTGGTTTTTGTTTATTTTGTTCTGTTTTGTTTATTTTGTTTATTATGTCCTCTTTTGGTTTGTTTTGTTTATTTTGTTCCATTCAATTTTGTTTTGTTTTGTTTATTTTGTTCTGTTACATTTAGTTTTGTTTATTTTGTTCTGTTCTGTTTTATTTTGGTCTGTTCAGTTTTGTTTTACTTTGTTCTCTTCTGTTTTGTTTTGTTCATTTTCTTCTATTCTGATTTGCTTTGTTGATTTTGTTCCATTCAGTTTTGTTTTGTTTTGATTAGTTTGTTCTGTTGTATTTTGTTTGGTTTGGTTTATTTTGTTCTCTTTTGGTTTGTTTTGTTCTATTCTGTTTTGTTTTGTTTATTCATTTTGTTCTGTTCTTTTTTTTCTTTTGTCCTATTCTATTTTGTTCTGTAGTGTTTTGTTTTTGTTTTTTTCCCTTTTTTTGTTTATGTTGCTCTAAACTGTTTTTTTTTTTCCCCCTGATATATTCTTTGTTATATTCTGTTCTATTGTATTCTGCTTTGTTCTCTTCCTTTATATGCTGGTCTGTGTCTTTTAATTCAATGGAATTCTGCTCTGTTCTGTTCTAATCTATCTCTGTTTTTATGTTATGGTCAGATTTCCAGGCCACCGGGCTGAAGAAAGGCATGTTCTTCAACCCCGACCCCTACCTGAAGATCGCCATCCACCCCGGCAAGCACAGCATCTTCCCTGCCCTGCCTCACCATGGCCAGGAGAAGAGATCAGGCATCGTTTGCAATACCATTAATCCAGTTTGGCAGAGGGAGGTATGGGAAACGCATAAGCGCACACACACAAACACGCTAGATTAAACAAGCTCATATAAAAATCCTTATGAAACAATATCTGGTCCCAGTGTTATTCATTCACAGACATTTAACCCAACGCTGCCCTTCTGTGCTTTGTACAGAGTCCACATGGAGTTTGTCATGTAAATCCTTCATTCTGCAAATAAACTTGATGCGTCACTGCAGAATTGCAAATACGGCTCACTGTCCTGTTGACTGATGGATAGGATTTAGTTAGAATCTTTTTCTATTTTCATTACACAGCATGTCATCTCTGTAGGGCTTGGAATTGAGAACCAGTTCTTTTTATGAAAACTACAGGAACTGTATGATGTGAGTCACCGAAAATATCTAAAACAGCCAATTCAACTATATATAAACATTATACACTACCTTGGAAACATTTGACACTTTTGTTAATTTTAATACCTCCTCACTGAAATAAAGCATTAATTTATCTAAGAAAAAAAGTCTTACTGACCTCAAACTTTTGAATGGTACTAGATCATAAATAGTACATGCAGTTAGGATGAATTATTTATTGCTTTCTCAAAAGTGCTTCAGAATTATTAAAATAACTGGAATCGTTAAGTGGATACAGAATCAGAAATGCTGATTCTTTACGATTCCCATCACTACATCTTTGTGGTGCGAAAGAGATGGGATGAGATCACCTGAATTGATGGGATTGTTTTCATGTTGTAGAGTGGCTGTTTCTGGCTGATACCGTCTTCCGCTAAGTGCTTTTATTAGATTAGAGCAGAGTAGAGGAGATCGCCTTACAGCGGTGGATTAAAATAGGTCAAGACATGGAGAATGAGTGATGGAAGGCGGGATTGTTTCCTTACTATCATTATTTGAAGGGATGCTTTTTGGTTAGGGCTTTATCTTTTATAGGTCATATCACATCATAATAGCTAAACTTCAGTCCTTAATTAATGTAGGTTAAATTAAATAAGCCTAAAATCTTGATGTTGCGGAAAACAAGAAAGTCAGTTGACATGCTAAGCATCAATTACTCATACAATCACAAGTAAGGAGCTTCAGGCCAAATATTAGCACATATAAATATTTGGTTGTCTTTTTATGACCATTTATCTGTTCGTTTTAGTTCTTGGCTTTTGTTGCATAAATAAAAGACAGTGTCTTTTACACCAGCAACATTCAGCTCTGATGAAAAACAACTTTTCACATTGCATTCACATTATTCTGTGAAATATGCATTTGCTTGATACAAACAAGTTTATTTTTTCACTTTAGATTACATTTTCTGTTTGTAATGATTGCTGTCTGTTCCTCCCTGTCTTTGTATTTCCTGTTTGTAGCGTTTTAATTTTGTGTCTCTGCCTACGGATGTGTTGGAAATCGAGGTGAAGGACAAGTTTGCTAAAAGCCGACCCATCATAAAGCGTTTCTTGGGCAAGCTGTCCATGCCAGTACAAAGATTACTGGAGAAACATGCTATCGGGTATGTGCTTAAAACAATAAACCTAACTAAATTTAGAAAATAGGCTTTTTGTGGCCTTTTGAAACGTGATTTGTTATGCTAATGAGTTTAAATGCTAATTTCGAGTTGTTTGTTTGCGTTTTTTGTCATAGTGATCGAGTGGTCAGCTACACTCTGGGTCGGAGGCTTCCGACAGAGCATGTCAGTGGCCAGCTGCAATTCAGGTTTGAGATTACATCCTCCATCCATCCAGGTAAATCCATCTTTTTATTCAATCTTTTATTGAATATAATAAATCATTAATATGTTCATCTCTAGTGTACAGCCGACTTCATTAAACATAGGACTCATATGGAAATTTCAGCAGAATGAATATTTTATGTTGCAACTTTTCATCATATCAGTTATTTTAATATTATGATATGATAACTGATTAGGTGATTAATATTAAAATCAAATTCAATTAGTTTGCGAAGGCATCACTATGACAGGTTTTTTCAAAAACCTACTTACTAAACTGTGTAAGGTAACTTGATTAATAGGGATGCATGCTATTTTCAGACCTACATCAGAATCGGGGATAATGGCTTTAAATGTAAACATTGGCATAGGCCGATATGAAAAGTGGCATCAGCGACAGCCTCCCCCGGGTCCTAATGCCCCTTTTAGTAAGGAGTTTTAATTCTGTAGGGGGGCGCTGTTAGCCTACTTCTAATAAAATGAAAGTAAAATACACAAATAACATTTTGATTGTGTTTATGATTAAATAAAGCAGTAATTGATGTCATAAAATCATGAGTATGTTTTGATTTAATGGTCAGAAGCTATAATTTACATGAATAAAAAAGAAAAAAAAATCACAAACATGACAATTGTAAATGAAATAATTACATATATATATATATTCATTATGAATTTATTCATTAATGTGTAAGGTGTTACATTTTTTGAGCAAATTATGAGATCTAAAAGATTTTCAGAATTTTTACAACTCTTTTGCTTTAGACCATCTACAAATGTTAAATCTTAAAATAAAATTTTAGGGTTACGAATGCATTTTTCCGAAAACAATGCAGCAATTGATATATTTTTATATATAGTTTATTTATAGTTATTTTCATAGCTTCAATGTACTGTCATTATAAAAGAACTTCAGTGTTGTTTACATATATATTAGTGTATATATATAGTTTATTTAGTTCTTTTTCAAACTTTACTGCACAGGAGAGACTTGGTGTTGTTTCCAAACAAAGGGAAATATATCTGTATTGGGATTGGTTATCGGCCAAAATGAGTTGAAAAATATTGGCATATCGGATATTGGCAAAAATCCAATATTGTGCATCCCTATTGATTAATGTCTCAAATCAGGTAGCTTGTTAAGGAAAGATGTATTATTTCTTTTCAAACTGATCTAACCTCACAAATAAAATCCATGTCATCCAATCCTGTCCTATTTCTTTTAGTCCTTATAAAATACACTACCATTCAAAAGTTTGGGGTCATAATAATTTCAAATGTTGAAAAGTGTCTTCTGCTCACAAAGACTGCATTTATTTCATCAAAAATACAGTAATATTGTGAAATATTGTTACATTTTAAAATACCTGCTTTCTATTTGAATATATTTTAAAATGGAATTTATTTCAGTGATACAAACCCTTCAGAAATCATTCTAATATGCTGATTTGCTGCTAAAATTTGCTGATTTGCTATTATCAATGCTTAATATTTTTGTGGGAACAATTACATTTTTTTTCAGAATGCTTTGATGAAAGTTGAAAATAGAATTTATTTGAAATATAATTTTTTTAACATTATTAAAACTTTGCTTTTTAAATTAAATTATAAACTTTTATAACATTATTAATTGATACTTTTGATCAGTTAAATGCATCCTTCCTGAATAAAACTGTTAATTACTGACCCCAGACTTTTGAACAGTGGTGTAATTCATTATAATAAGCAACCATATTATTACTTCTGATACTAGTCACAAAAAGTCACATGATCGCCAATATATCATGTATCCTTACTAGCTAATATTTTCATGTATGCATTATGTATATGCATTATGTGCATGTAGGTCACAGTCTTCTGTCCTCTCCACAGATGATGAGGACATGTCTCTTAGTACAGAGCAACCAGTGGCAGCAGAAGCTCAAGTCCAGCCTCAAGCAGAAGACACCATGAGTTTGGACCAGGGGGCCCCAGAGTTGCCCTTAGATGGAGAAACGATTTCTGTAGAGATGCCCATGGACGTCGAATCAGCCGAGGCAGAAGCTATAGAGGAAGAACCTTTAGAGGCAGAACAGCAGATGCATCCAGAGCAGCAGGAGGAAGCAGGAGCCGAGAGCCGAGAACAAATGGAGCAAGAAGAGACCAACGTACAAGCAGAAGAGACGACCCAAGAAGACGCAGAAAATGATAGTGCCTTTGCCGAAGGGCCTGCAGAGTCTGCAGGACATTCTGCAGGAGTCGAAGGAGAGGCGATATCAGACCCACAACCCGTTTTGGAGGAACTAGATGTGGATCAAGACGAAGGCTGCTCGCTGAGGATCAGAACCACACCGAGAAGGAAGACGCGGCCTTGTTCTCTACCCGTGTCTGAGCTGGAAACAGTCATCGCTTCAGCTTGCGGCGAACCAGAAACGCCGCGCTCCCATTACATCCGAATCCACCACCTGCTCCACAGCCTCCCGTCCACCCAACCTCAACCGGGAGACGCAGCTGGACCCGAACCCAACCGGCCACAGGGCGTAGAAGAACAAGAGGAAGACGAGGAGGAGGGTGCGACGCTTGAGCCCCACGCTTTAACACCCAACGGTCCACGCAGGACGCTGCCCCGCAGCCGCTCGCACGAGCGCCTCTCGGACCTCATTCAGATGCTGGACGGAGATGGACAGCCGCTCGGGGCTGAGGGCCAAACCACAGGTCAAAGGTCACCAGGAGAAAGCGAGGGCGATTTAAGCCCGGTCCCGTGCTGCAGTCACATGTCGCAGAGGCCCTCGGGTCCCATCCGGGCGCCGTCTCTAGACAGCGCACGCCGGTCAGAAAGCACTGTGTTTTCCTCACAGGATGACGAGGATGAGATGGACAGGGTGAATGGGATTCTGGGATTGGAGGCGGAGACAGGACAGGGCGCTAAGAGCCGGGAGCCAGGGGACGGGAGCTGTCAGTGGGAGGAGGTGCCGGACAGTCACGTCCAGAGCCCGCACGGCATCATGGGTAACGGAGAATCTCTGGTAGCTGGACCAAGCAGCAGAAGTGAGTAGAGTTCTATTAGTAGAATGCATAGATTATGTGTGTAGATCTGGTTTTCCCTTCTACTGGACTTGATAGAAAAGTATCTATGAAGCATGGTCTGGGTTGTGTTTGTGGTGTGTTTAGGAGAATGTCCTTTGCCTTGTAACCACCCTGCAGTGAGCCAGTTGCCTGCCCTGCGGCCCGACCCACATCACTATCCCACCATAGATGAGCCGCTGCCACCGAGTAAGTTCTGTTGTCTCAGAACGCACCTTGATGTATTCACAATGATCAAATGTCTTACAAATTATGGGGAGGTACTACAGGTGAATCGCCTATGGATTATATATAAGTTATCAAAATGATAAAAATGCATATGTGACCCTGGACCACATAAGTAGAACGTAAGTCATAAGTAGCACAGGTATATCTGTAGCAATAGCCAACAATACATTGAATGGGTCAAAATGATAATTTTTTCTTTTATGCCAAAAATCATTAGGATATTAAGTAAAGATCATGTTCCATGAAGATATTTTGTAAATTTCCTACCATGAATATATATGAACAATTTTTGATTAGTAATATGCATTGCTAAGAACGTCATTTGGTCAACTTTAAAGGCGAATTTCTCAATATTTTGCTTTTTTTGCTCCATCAGATTCCAGATTTTCAAATAGTTGTATCTCAATTAAAAAAAAATTTACCCTTATGACTGGTTTTGTGGTCCAGGGTCACATATATGCATATATAGATTTTATATAGATTTATATATAAATATTAATATAATTTAAGTATATAATAATAAGTAATTGATTAATTAAATAATAGGTAAGTTATAGATTATTATTATTATTATTATTATAAAATTATAATTTGTTTAAATATGTATAATAAATTATATTCATAAATATTAATAATTTATTGAATAAATATTAATATTTATTTAATAAATAAATATTTATAAATAAAAGTTGTTTTCACTTTCCATTCAATAAATAATCCTTCCACAAAAATATTAAGAATTTTTAACATTGATAATGATATGAAAAAATATTACAAAAGCATCTTTAAAAATCTTACCGACTCTAATGGATTGCTTTAATTTTAAATGAATTATTTTTAAAATGATAATAAAACAAGATTTTAAAAATAAATGATAAGCAATATAGCTTACAATGTAAAATATAGGGTCATTTCCCTGTTATTAGACTATTTGAAAAATAAAAATAAAAATAAATAAATATATATATATATATATATAGACAAAATGTTACTTTGCGAAAATGTCTATAGCAAGATGTTAACCTATGCTTTATTAATTTGCAAAAAATGAATTGTTTTTTATGCATGTTGTTGCCCAAGTTTGGTAATTGCAAAATAATTTGCCGCATTTTTACCCATACTTTATTTATTTGGAAAAAAAAAAAAAAAAAAAAAGTTTGCTAATTGCAAAATAAGTTGCAAAATATTGCAACAAATCGAAATCGTTAAAATCCATCCAAAGGTCTCACTTTCGTCTGGTGTGCCTGCCTTCGTATTTCTCACTGCATATCAAAGCCGTGTGGAGTCAAACAACAACCACTTACAAGCAAACAAACTTTCAAATCATACATGGGCACCTCCAGTGTCACTCTCACTAACCCACATTGTCAGATTTTAGCATTGATCAACGTCATTCAGTGACCTGCTCAAGACTGTCTGTCACCTCTTCACACCATTGTGGTTTTTGTGTGTGTTTATGTCAAAATTAGTCAAATCTGAAAAATCCTACTCTGAGGGGATCTTCGAGTCATCCCCACAGTAAAAACAACAAGAACGTTTTTAGAAATAATGTCCTAATTAGACAGATCCACTATTATTTTTTTAATATTTTTTTCTTTGCAGGTCAGAATATTGATTTGAGCTTTAAAAATGTGTGTTTATGTTTTGTTTGGCACGCTCAGACTGGGAGGCCCGTATTGACAGTCACGGTCGTGTGTTCTATGTGGATCACATTAACCGGACCACCACTTGGCAAAGGCCAACATCCGCAGCCACGCCGGATGGGCTGCGCAGGTCTGGTTCCGTCCAACAGATGGAGCAGCTCAACAGGAGGTAAACAACACTGTTTTTTAACAACAGTTTTCTGAGTATCCCAAAATTTTACACTTGCTTTACAGAGCAATCTGGCCTGCATTTAGGCTAATGAACTATATGACTTTTGGTACTAATTATTGTTCTGTTCATTAAAAAAAATATTTTTTTTCCAGTGCTTTAGAAAAATAACAACTTGGCAAAAACTTGGTCATTTTCCTACTTATTTTCCAGTACAAATATCTAAGCATTTTTAAATCAAGACACATTTATTTGAGATGCAAAATGACATAAAATATTAAATGCCAAATTTACTAACAGCATGCACCAGCGCAAACGCTATTGTAGTTTTGAAACAAAGATATATAGTGAAACGCGTGGGCGCAGTTGCGGCTGACTTTACTGCTTATGCCTTTCTAGGAGTTTTCAAATGCCACAAAATTTATTGGAAGAGAGTATTTAAATGAATTATGCAACATGGTATACCAAGGTTTGCAGTAGTCAGTTAACTGGTATTTGTGCTATTATTTAAAACATAAAAATCAGTCGGTGTGGTATGAAAATTGAAAAACTTGAAAATGAAAAAACACTACTGTAACTTTTGAAACTTTAACTGTAGTAAAAACACTATCTGTCCACATCAAATGGTTTTTATATATCAAAGTATGACTATGATTAACCAAATATATAACCACATATAACAGTAACTTCGACAGTAAATTTTCCAGTGATTCATGACATTTTTTGTAAGCCAAGCACGTGGGCATGGGTTCATATAAACATGCACTCTTTTGCCACCTATAGGACAGAAATATAGGTGCTTCGACATGTTTTCATTTATAATGCAATTAAGGCTGTTTATTTAATAGACCACAAGCAGTTGATAACAGATTTAGATTATTCCCAGAGCACACAAAGTTTTACTGAAACCTCGAGCAGCATATAAGTGTAAGTGAGGGTGCTTGGGTAGAAAATGTTGTAAAAGATAACAACAGCATTACTTGTTTTACTCATCAGGTACCAGACCATTCAGAGGACGATGGCCACAGAAAGGAGAGATGAGGAGTCAGGCAGTCCCCGCAACGAGAGAACAGTCAACACTGAGACAGACTCGCCTCCACAGTCAACCGGTAACGTCATACACATGAAACATAATGTGTATGAAGTGGAAATAATGTCCCAAAAAGTGGAAATGATTTGCTTATGCTCATGTCAGTCAAAATCTGTTTGTTTTTGTGTTTTTATATGCAAAAAGAATTTATTTTGCACAGAACTTTGCACTAAATTTTGAATGAACTGTCCCTTAAAATAATCTGTTTAAATGAGCTAGGACAAAATTCAGAATTTTTAAGATTTTTAATAATCTGTCCCTTTAAATAATATTTTTAAATGAACTTGGGTGAAATTCAGAATTTTCAAATTTTGAATAAACTGTCCCTTTAAATGATATTTTTAAATGAACTGGGGCAAAATTCTAAATGTTAACATTTTATGAAGATAAATGACTGGCTCGCTTTAAATTGAATAATGCCTTTATTTTAAATGTGCTGGGGCAAAATTTAAAATTTTTCTAATTTTGAATAAACTATCGCTTTAAATGATCTTTTTAAAATGGGCTGGGGCAAAATTCTGAATTTTCAAATTTTAAATAAACTGTCCCGTAAACCGATATTTTTAAATGAGCTGGGGCAAAATTCAGAACTTTTAAATTTCGAATAAACTGTCCCTTAAAATTATATGTTTTTTGTCTTTTAAGAGTTGAGGAGAGACACACCATGTTCTCCAGGTCACTGTCAGAAGATCACATTACTGCTGCAGAGCCCAGCGGTCAAATTCATCACTCACCCAGAGTTCTTCACTGTTCTCCATGCAAATTACGTGAGTTTTCCCACACTACACACTATTCGTTATGTCTAAATCATTCATTCTTGATAATAATCAGAAATGTTTCCGGAGCTGCAAATCAGCATATTAAAATGATTAATGAAAGAATCATGTGAGATTGAAAACTGAAGCAATGATGCTGAAAATTCAGCTTTAATCAAAAGAAATAAAATACATTGTTACATTTATTCAAATAGAAAAGCATTATTATTATTTTTTTCAGGGGGCGTATCGTATGTTCACCAACAGCTCGTGTCTGAAACACATGGTCCTGAAGATCAGGCGTGATGCCCGAAACTTTGAGCGGTACCAGCACAACCGTGACCTGGTGACCTTCTTGAATAGGTTTGCTGATGCTCAGCTGGAGCTGCCACGGGGCTGGGAGATCAAAACAGACCCGCAGGGGAAGGTGCCTCACATCACGTGAATCCAAACATCTCACCTCAGTGTCTGACAAGCCATTATTTCAATTTGTCTGTCCTCCACTTTTCTCTGCAGTCGTTTTTTGTAGACCACAACAGTCGTGCCACAACCTTCATTGATCCCAGGATCCCCTTGCAAAATGGCAGATTGCCCAACCACCTGACGCACCGCCAGCACCTGCAGAGATTACGCAGCTACAGCGCAGGAGAGGTCAGACACACTCAATCTAGATACACATTTGTGTCCTCTGACTTCACACTGTGCCGATTTCTATTTATGTAAATGATACATGAATGACTGTTACATAATTGATTTATTCCAGGCATCTGAGGTGTCACGCACCCGAGGAGTGTCTTTGTTAGCCAGGCCTGGAAACAGCCTGGTAGCAGCCATACGAAACCAAAGCCAGCAGGAGCCAGTGCCATTAGGTATGAACCACTCAAAAATTTTAGGAAATTAATACTTATTATTATTCAGCATGGATACATTTAATTCATCAAAAGTGATATTTGTAATTTTACATTTGTAATATTTATTCATCAGGGAATCTTAAAAAAATGTTTCACATTTTCCACAAAAATATTAAACAGCTGTTAAAATAAGAATTTTTTTCTGGAGCAGCAAATCAGCATATTAAAAATATATATATAAAATTCTGAAGGATCATTTGACACTGAAGACTGGAGTAATGATGCTAAAAAGTCAGCTTTGCATCAGAGAAATAAATAATATTTTAAAATGTATTCAGATAGAATGCATCTTTTTACATTGTAATGATATTTCACAATATTACTTGTTGAGCATAAGCAAACATTACCAATCTCAAACCTTTAAACGGGAGTTTATATCTTGATTTTTCTTTTTTTTCTGTGTTTCAATATTGCATTGTCTTTACGTTTATGTATTTATTCTGAAATGGGTTAAAAAGCAGATTTTTAGTAGAAATCTAGTTAATAATCAGTGTTTTCAGTAAATCGCAGAATGCAGTATTTAATCATATTCTTTGTTAATGTACCAATATACTGTATATAAAATGCAGTTATAAATAGTAGTATTCACCAAAATAATTTTATTAAAATATTTTCATGTAAATTTTTGTCAAAAACTGATTTGCAGAAATGAATCAGACTTTGCCAATCTATGACTGTTTTGACAATAAAGTTTAAGCCAGGGACTTTTTTTAAAAATCTGTCTGAAGACAAAGAGGGAGTGTGAAACTGTTCCTTTGGCATGTCCTTTAGGGTGCTTAACTGGTCAAATAAAATTGACATTAATATCACAGTGTGTATTACCATGATCATAAACAATGAAACTCAATATATCATAAATATTCAATGTACAGTTGAGGTCAAAAGTTTACAAGTTTACAGAATCTGCAAAATGTTAATTATTTTACCAAAATAAGAGGGATCGTACAAAATGCATGTTATTTTTTATTGACCTGAATAAGATATTTCATATAAAATAAGCTTCTGAAGGGCAGTACTAAATATAAAAAAAGATATTTAGGCAAAATAAGAAAAATGTACACATCTTCATTCTGTTCAAAACTTTTCACCCCCTGGCTCTTGATGCATTGTATTTCCTTCTGGAGCATCAGTGAGCTTTGGAAACCTTCTGTAATAGTTGCATATGAGTACCTCAGTTGTCCTCAGTGTGAAAAGATGGATCTCAAAATCGTACAGTCATTGCTGGAAAGGGTTCAAATACACAAAAATGCTAAAAAACCAAAGAATTTGTGGGACCTGAAAGATTTTTCTGTAAAACAGCAGGCAGTTTAACTGTTCAGGACAAACAAGGGACTCATGAACAACTATCACTAAACAAAAAAACCCAGCTGTGGATCATTCAGGTAACAACAATGTATTAAGAATCAAGCGTATGTAAATTATTGAACAGGCTCATTTTTATAAATTCTACTATTATTTTCTCTTGTGGACTATAAACATCTTTTATGTGAAATATCTTATTCAGGTCAGTACTAAAAAAAAAAAAAAAACATGCATTTTGTATGATCCCTCTTATTTTGGTAAAACAGTTAACATTTTGCAGATTCTGCAAGGTGTATGTAAACATTTGACCTCAACTGTATATTAAGTTGATATGATTCTTTTTCATTTGTTTCCCAGCATACAATGATAAAATTGTAGCGTTTTTACGGCAACCAAACATCTTTGAGGTGCTACAAGAACGGCAGCCGAGCCTGGCGAGGAACCACTCGCTCAAGTATGACCCTACCCCTTCCTCTGTTATTGTAACAAAATACATCATTAGTGCTTCCAAACAGTTCTCAGTTGTTTGGGTGTGTTTATTATGTCTTAAGGGAAAAGGTGCATCACATCCGAACGGAAGGCACACAGAGACTGGAGAAGCTGTCGTGTGATGCTGACCTGGTCATGCTGTTAAGGTAAAGCACCCTCTAGCCTAAAAAAAAATAGTTATTAATGATTTCTGAGAGTAAAATGTGTAATCTATCAAGCATGCTTTTTTTCAGAATGTGTTTTGCTTTGCTTTTCAGTTTGTTTGAGGAGGACATCATGTCTTATGTTCCCCTCACATCATTTCACCCCGGGTTCAACTTCTCTCCGCGCTGCTCTCCTGGTTCCTCTCCTCAAAACTCTCCAGGTGAGTTGGCTAAAGGCTTTAAACAGGCCTTCAGATGCTCTGCAAAATACATAGATTGTATCCACCTTATTTTTCAATGCGGAAGTAAGCTGTTTTTTGGTAATGTGTTAGACGTCCGGTTCATAATCCGCCATAGGGAAATAACAAGAAGAATATCGAAGTGCAGTAAAGGGTAAAACAGTTTGCACTACAAACCAGTGTGTTCATAATTAAGATAATACATTAAAATAGTATGGTAAGAAATGCCAGTTTGCAATATCAGGCAGCAAAACTATGTTTTTGTGCAGCTAAAAATAGCTGGAAGTGGATGAGACCGGAAGCCAGACACAAAAAATGTACAAATGGCTGCACCCACTCTTAAGGGAAAAATAAGGTGTAGATATAAACTGATATGACATCAAGTAAAGTTTGGAAACTAAAACCATTGCTAGGTCTCATTTCGACCTGCTAATGACTTTCTTTTCAAATGCTTAAGATTTCTTACATCAGGGCATAATACTTCGTTTTTGTCCCATGGAGCACATGAAAAAAAAGAAAGAAAATTGTTTAAATAAAGGGTTTTCTCCTTTATACGGGCCACGAGGAGACATTTACAAGAGAAATAATTATAATAATTTATTAGAATACTAAAAGCACGCTAGGATTTTAAAATACTTTTATGTCAAAT
This sequence comes from Cirrhinus mrigala, assembly GCA_036247105.1. Taxonomy (NCBI): domain Eukaryota; kingdom Metazoa; phylum Chordata; class Actinopteri; order Cypriniformes; family Cyprinidae; genus Cirrhinus; species Cirrhinus mrigala. The sequence continues at coordinate 36,416,417 of CM070008.1, read as the reverse complement.
TGGAATTTGTAATAATATTCATATACCAACAATAAAACAAAAACTTATGTATAAAACAGGACTTTTAATTACAGAAATCAAAAATGCATCAGGACTCTTATTTTGAAATGTCTGTAATTAACTACTGTAGCTGCTCTTTCATAAAGATAAAGCAGATAAATTACGCATATTTCATCAACAGTAGGTCATAAGCAGTCTCTCGGCATAAATGCATGATATCATTCATAAAATGATAATTAAAATGTACCACTGTATCATTTATTATATTACAAGATTGTTGACTTTAAATTTCATAAAACAGAACTTTTCAGACTTATTAAGGACCTGTGGGGACTTTTTTTTGCACCTAAATATATTTTACAGTTCACAAACATTTTTAGTCTCAAATGTGAGTGAAACATTCACACTGTTGAGCCCGGTATATGTGTTTTTTTTAGCCCATATACACCTATATTTAGCACTGGGATAGGATCCACCACACCAGTGGATGTTCACACCAGTTAAATTGGTCTTAAATTTATTTATTTACATGAAGAACCTCATATTTACAAGGAAAAACCAGTTCAAGTCGTAGTTCGTTGACACGCACTCTGATCTGCTCTGATAAAGGCTTCCTTGAGCGAACTCCTCTCGTTCCAGCCTGCTGTCTGTCTGGTGAGAGTTCTCCAGGTCAGCTGCTCTCCAGCCTTAAATACTGTCCCAACCCAGCTGCCCCTCTCTGTGTCATGAGCACATTTACAGACCCCAGACCTGTGGTGTGTAAATATATAAACCTTTGTGCACCATGTTTCCTTCTGTCCTAAAGTGGTTAAATAGTCAGTTTTGTAAAACTTGACTGCTGTGCATGTTTGGAGAAACCAGACAAAGTTATTGAAGATAAAACTGTCCTCTGAAACATGAAAAATCTTTGCCCTGAAATATGTCTTTTATGTAATGAAAGGAATAATCTTCTCCCCGTTCGTGTGCTTGTTCTCAAGGTGAACAAACTCCTCTTTGCTTGAGTTGTTGATGGCCTGCTGATCCTTGACAGTCCTTCCCTGATGATTCATACTTAGAGTAAGCTAGACTTCACATCTGTGGTGATGATTTGTGACTGTCTTTTTAGGGACTCAGAGGGCTCGGGCACCAGCGCCCTACCGCAGAGATTTTGAAGCCAAACTGCGCAACTTCTACAGAAAGCTGGAGGCAAAGGGCTACGGGCAAGGACCCGGCAAGATCAAGTGCGTTAACACAGACACTTTTAATAAATATATGTAACACTACCGTTCAAAAGTTTGGGATCGGTGAGATGTTTTGATTTGCTTTGTAGTCTCTTAAGCTCATCAAGGCTGCATTTATTTGATTAAAATTATGGTAAAAACAGTAATATTGTGAAATATTATTACAATTGACCCTAAACATTTGAAGAGTGGTCTATGCATATGTACTTTAATGTGTACTGAGTTCCAGGTAAATGTCCTACAGTTCCGACTTGATCTCGTTTTTTAGACTGATCGTCAGAAGAGATCATCTGTTAGAAGGAACGTTTAACCAGGTCATGGCCTACTCACGTAAAGAGCTCCAGAGAAACAAGCTGTACATCACCTTTGTTGGAGAAGAAGGGTGAGGCAGTCAGATGACAGTTTTTGCTGATACAGATATCAGCAAATATAACATTGTGTATAACACATACAAAATTTGCTGACATTGAACACTTTAAACAAATATATTCTCAAATTCACTTAAACACTGAAAGCAAACAAGGCTGTTGGTATTTTTAGAAATGACACAAGGGAAAATATCAGCTGGTTTTATGCCAAATAATCTCAAAATAACCAAATATGTGACCCTGGACCACAAAATCAGTTATAAGTAGCACGGGTATATTTGTAGCAATAGCCAAAAATACTTTTTATGTGTCAAAGTTATTGATTTATGCCAAAAATCATTAGGATATTAAGTAAAGATCATGTTCCGTGAAGATATTTTGTAAATTTTCATACCGTAATTTTTGATTAGTAATATGCATTGCTAAGAATTTCATTTGGACAACTTTAAAGGTGCTTTTCTTAATATTTTGATTTTTTTTTTTGCACCCTCAGATTCCAGATTTTCCAGATGTATAAATCACAGTTTCATAAAATTATGACTGGTTTTGTGGTCCAGGTTCACATATTGTCTATTTAATATATTAGTATATAAAAAATACGTAATCAGTTATTAGTTTTAAATGGTAATGTTAAGCTCTGTTTTTATTCAGATGGCTTAAACACAGAGGAAATCGAATAGTTATGTGTAGCTGTGTCTGAATTCTTTTTTTCTTTCCAGACTGGACTACAGCGGTCCATCGCGAGAGTTTTTCTTCCTGCTGTCTCAGGAGCTGTTTAACCCTTACTATGGCCTGTTTGAATACTCCGCTAACGACACGTACACTGTCCAGATCAGCCCCATGTCTGCTTTTGTGGAAAACCACTTAGAATGGTAAGGTTCTTTCCACTTGCTCCCAAGGAGTTCCACTTACCGTGTGGTACGAGGACACATACTGAATTGTCATTGACAGAGAAATAAATAGTTATGTCACTGGCTGCTCTCTCAGGCTGCTGTTGTTATTACCAGAATGAGTGACCGCATGATGTGACGTTGTGTTTTCAGGTTTCGTTTCAGCGGGCGAATTCTTGGCCTGGCTTTGATTCATCAGTATTTGTTGGATGCTTTCTTCACCCGGCCATTTTATAAAGCTCTCCTCAGACTGTGAGTGGACCGTAAAGCATTACATGCATTCAACTACATGCAGATTTTGAAAACGATGCAAAAAAACAGACTTAAATTATGAGCTTGTTTTGTTGTATACAAGCATCCTAATATACAAGCATCTTAACTGACACACACAAAACTGATTTTTTACATTTTTAATGTAATTTTTGAATATAATTTATTCCGGTGATGCAAAGCTGAATTTTCAGCTTCATTACTACAGTCTTCAGTAAAACATGATCCTTTAGAAATCATTCTGATATGCTGATTTGCTGTTCAAAAAACATTTAAGATTATTAACGTTGCAAACAGTTGAGCTGCTGTGTATTTTTTGTGAAAATGGTGATAGTTTTTTATCAGGAACAGCATTTACTTGAAATAAAAATCTTCTATAACATTATAAAAGTCTTTACCTGTCACTTTTGAGCAATTAACTGCATCCTTGAAAAATAAAAGTATTGATTAAAAAAAAAAAAGTACTACCCTCAAATTTTTAATGGAATAGTAGCTGACAGAAATGGGATTTTCAGTAACCAGCAGGAAGCAGATATTTAAATGCATTTGATTAGTTAATTACAGTAAATTTAGCTGTTTTTAACAATGTCAAAACTGACCTAAATTCACTCTTATTGCAATTTTGCAATAACAAAATAAGACATGAATGAAATTGAATTGATTTTTTTATACACTATTTATATACACTTAAAATTCACCAAATATTATAAAGAGGAAATAAATATTTTATTTAAAGGATATCTGTTAATCAATTAAACAGCCATAGTAGTCTTGAAGTAATTCCAGTTATCAGTCAGTTAGTTGGTCTGACCAATCTATTGTTTAGCACTTATCAGAATACAGTATCTTGTATATGTTAACTGTAAAAACACATTTTTATTGTTACCCCTGTTTGCAGAGCCACAGATCTCAGTGATCTGGAGTATCTGGATGAGGAGTTTCATCAGAGCTTACAATGGATGAAGGACAATGACATCACAGATGTGCTGGATCTCACCTTTACTGTCAACGAGGAAGTGTTTGGACAGGTGGGAGAAACCCTAAAACTAACCCAGCTTTAATTTATATAATCAACATCATAATATGCATACAGTTGCAATCGAGATTTTTCAACTGCCCAAAGACTGCAGTACTTTACAAATACAAGCTTTTCTGAAGATCCAGGACTTTATAAAAAGATTAGCCAGTAATCTGGCATACTGAAAGTGATAATGTCAATATATAATTTAATATTTTTGAGTTCTAGGATTTTTAAAAACACAGTTATGTCATAATTATTCAACTCCTATTCAACATCAGTGTTGGGGAAAGTTACTTTTAAAAGCAATGCATTACAATTTTGCGTTACTCCCTGAAAAAGTAACTAATTACGTTACTTAGTTACTTTTTATGGATAGTAATGCGTTACGTTACTTTTGCGTTACTTTTTAAATCTGGGCGGGGCTTGCTTCTTTGTTTTTAATATAAAACAATTCTAGTGTAAAAGCCCTTTTACACCAAAAGTGAAATGAATTCACCTGAGGCTGAAAGTAAAGTACATTTATGCAGGAGATCACTTTTCAGCTATAAAAAAACGAAGCACAAATGTTAGTTTATCTAAAGTAATTTTTGCTTATTAGTATGATTGAATTGCATCATTGAATGTCAGCAGCAAAGACACTGGTTAATAAAATAAAGGATATTTGTTTTATTTAACATATTTACTTATTGCAGGGTTGCGTCATATTCTGAGTTAGCATTTCACTGTTTTTATTCATTTTGAGAAATACTGAATCTGTTTTTTTGTGAGTGAGATGAATTAATGCATGTTCACATTTAGTCTAGAATACAGTAACATCATGTTTACTCCCAGTTTCCTGACAGGAGACTTGCCAATCAATAAATGGGGAAAAAATTAACTGGCGTTACTTATTTGAAAAAGTAACTCTTTCTTAGAAATTCAAAAGTAATGCATTACTTTACTAGTTACTTTAAAAAAGTAATATTATTACATAACTCACATTACTTGTAATGTGTTACCCCCAACACTGTTCAACATTGCTGGTTTTTGTCACTTATTTTTATGGTGGGGAAAAAAATTGTCTTAAAACATAATTAAACCTTTAGAAACTATTACAAAACAAAATTAGCTTGAGCTGTTACACATACATACAGTTAGCCCATGCATGTGCTTAAGTTTGAGTAGCTAATATGACCAGTGTTGGGGGTAACGCATTACAAGTAATGCAAGTTACGTAATATTATTACTTTTTCCAAGCATCTAGTAAAGTAACACATTACTTTTAAATTGACAAGAAAATATCTGAGTTACTTTTTTTAAATAAGTAACGCCAGTTACTTTTCCCCCCATTTATTGATTAAAAGCTCTCCTGTCCCCATGTTGAGAGAAATCGGGAGTAAGATATTAGTTCTAGTATATTAGTATATTAGTATATATCTAGTATATTAGTTCTAGAATAAATGTGAACATGCATTAATTCATCTCACTCACAAAAAACAGATTCACTACTCCTAAAAATGAATAAAAACAGTGAAATTCAACTCAGAATATATGTTAAATAATACAAATATCCTTAATGCATTTAATCCCATTTTATTAATCAGTGTCTTTGCTGCCAACCTTCGACGATCCAATTCAACCATACTAATAAGCAAAAATTACTCAAGATAGTCTAATATTTGTTTTTTCTTTTTTTATTATTGCTGAAGAGTTGATATATTTTTTCTGCGGTCTACTGTACATACGTGAATTTACTTTTCTCAAAGCCTGAGGCTTTTGGTGTGAAAAGTTTTTAACATTTGCCAAAAACAGAACTTATATTTTTGATATTAAAAACAAACAAGCAAGCCCTGCCCAGATTTAAAAAGTAATGTATTATTTAAGTAATGCATTACTTCCCATAAAAAGTAACTAAGTAACGTAATTAGTTACTTTTTTAGGGAGTGACTCAGTATTGTAATGCATTACTTTTAAAAGCAACTTTCCCCAGCGCTGAATATGACAAAGTCAAGAGGGCTTGCATAAAAGCTATACAGAATCTATAGAGAAGACATATTTTATTACTATAGAAAGTATAAGGCTATATGAAGATTTCCAAGACATGAAAAGTTCCTAGAGGCACAGCTAGTTTAAAATGTGTGTGCCAGAAAACTTTTGAGGGAGTTGAAGACAAAGTACAATATCATATAATGTTCAGTCAGAACAACTGAGGAAAAACCTGCAATGTACAGCCAAAGACTTTCCAGATGACCCAATGAAAGGAGGAAAAATATTTCAATGCAGAGTTTAAGATGAACACAAGACAAGCATGGGTTTCATGTTGGAGCATCTTGCCAAATGCCACTTTTGACAAAGAAGAACATAAAACATTGAGTTGAATATTCTAAAATTCATTTGGATAGACCTGTGGAGTTCTGGAAGAATGTTTTGTGGAGTAATGTGACCAAGCTGGAACTTTTTGGATGTATGGATCAACGGTATGTCTGGTGTAAAAAAGGCAAAGCTTATAAGCAGAAGAACACCGTCTATATCATCAAACTTAGAGGTGGACCATTCCTCTTAAGGGGGTGTTTTACTGTTGCAGGAAGTGGCAATTATGACTGTATGAAAGACGTCATGGATTCTTTGAAGTAGCAGGCCATTTTGGCAAGAATTGTGATGCCTTTGCTGCAAAGACTGAAGCTGATGATAAATGGACTTTCTTGCAGGACAATCATCCCAAAGTATACATCCAAATCTACTAATGCTTGGTTCAGGGATCAGTCATAGAATGTTCTTGAGTGGTCTGTTCAGTCTCCAGATTTATTTCTCATTGAAAATATTTGATTGAATTTGAAGAAAGCAGTGGCAAAGTGGAAACCAAAGATTATCAGTGATCTGAAAGCTTTTTCAGGCAAGGAATGGGCCAAGATTGCAGTAGAGAGCTGCCAGAAACTTCTAAGCAGTGTTTATTGGTGTTTTTTCTGCACCACATTTGATTTTGGGGGTTGAATCATTTTGAAAATGAATGTTTAGAGCCAGTTAGATTTTGTTTTCACTATTCATCAGCTCATGTTCTCAGAATTACTCAAATGTGTATTAATAAGTTTTCTTGAAAAGTGTACTGATGCCTTTATTAAATTGTTTTTGCAAAATTTTGTTCTCTGCTGCAGGTCAAGGGGGTTGAATAATTTCGATTGCAATTGAGTATATATATATATATATATATATATATACACACACATATTTGTAAATACAATTATAATTATATTGTAATATTAAATATATGAATTATAATATTTGGGGATCAATAATAGTATAAATTTGTTGCAATTTTGTAATAAACCGCTGCCTTAAGATTCCCATGTTTTATAAAAATTGAAGTGGAGTGAATTAAACACAAAATATCTTTGTGTCAGGTGACCGAGCGAGAGCTGAAGTCTGGCGGTACAAACTTGCAGGTTACAGAGAAGAATAAGAAGGAATATATCGAGCGGATGGTGAAGTGGAGGGTGGAGCGAGGTGTCGTCCAGCAGACGCAGGCTCTGGTCCGGGGCTTTTATGAGGTAAACATGCTTATCATCTGATTCACTCTGTGTCCGTTTCGTGTTAAGTGTTGTCCAAGTGGCCATAATTTAACCTCTGACCTCTGTGTGTGTGTGTGCAGGTGGTGGATTCTCGTCTGGTATCTGTGTTTGATGCCAGAGAGCTGGAGCTGGTTATTGCAGGAACAGCGGAGATCGATTTAAACGACTGGAGAAACAACACGGAGTACAGAGGAGGTGAGAGTACATACTTACACCTACATACACACAAAAACACAACAATTCACACAACATAAATACACTTGATTTTATGGCCGTGCCAATAAAATCTGTATTGTTCCGTGATTATTTTTCTAACTGTATTGCACTGTCATTTAAGCACCGTTTATATATTTTATTTATGTTTTCTTTCATATCATTTCCTACACTTCAGTGAATAAGTGATTTTCAATGCTGTCAGAGATGCTTCTATTAGAAGAGGTGAAAAATTCTAGTTGTTGAGTGAAAGTTTTTGAACTCCCTCCTCGCCCTCAGGTTATCATGATGGGCACATCGTCATCCGGTGGTTCTGGGGTGCGGTGGAGCGCTTCAATAATGAACAGAGACTGCGTCTGCTGCAGTTTGTAACAGGCACCTCCAGCGTGCCGTACGAGGGCTTCACCGCGCTGCGCGGGAGCAACGGCCTGCGGCGCTTCTGCATCGAGAAATGGGGCAAGATCACGTCACTCCCAAGGTACAGTGGCGCACTCTTTCATTTTTCACAAATCTGATGTTGATTTGAGCTGGTATGGAAAATGTTTAACTTGAATTGAAAGAATATGAATTATGAAAGATACAGGTCCTCTGACAGTTAGAGCATTAGATTGCTCTACAAATGTTTCCTCCAAACTCCTCCTGCAATATTAAATTCAACAGTGTTTGCAAATCATTTTACTTTCATTTAATGAATGTTTTATTTTTTAAATTTCCAGTTGCCTTCCAAATTAAGATACCAAAAAATCAATTTATAAACCTGTCCTGTCATTTTCAGTCTTGAAAAAAAAGATTAATTAGACAAGAAAAATGTGTAAAAGGTGTGGTTAAAAAAAAAAAAAAAAATTACTGTTACTGTTATTTTTTAAAATCTGAAAAAAAAAAAAAAAATCTCCTTCATGATGTTTACTTTTTCTTTTTTTAATTCGTGTTTTCCATGATTACGCATTAAATAAATGGAGCATGGAGCAACTCTAACAAATCAAATGAACAATAAAAATAATTTTAAAATTAACAGTAATTAATATAAATAATTTAAAATTAACATTAACAGTTTTAATAATATTAATAATTCATTTTAAATAATTAATATTAATTCATATTCGTTTTAAATTATAGTTACATATATAGTAATATAGTATATAGTTATATAGAAACTTTTTAAAATTATTTAAAATAAACATTAAATAATATAAATAATTAAAAATTAATAATATATAATAAATATTTAAGAATGTTAATATAATATTTAAAAATACTACAATTAATAATATAAATAATATAAATAATTAAAAATGAATAGAATTTATTAATAGAATTGAAAATTAATAATATATAATTAAAAATTAACAGTAATTCATATAATTTTAAATTAACGTTACCATTTTTAATAATATTAATATTAATATTAGCTCATTTAAAATAATAATTATTACTAATTAATATTAATTTTAAATGATATAGTTATTAAAACTTTTTAAAATTAACATTAAATAATAATTTTAATCATTTTAATTTAATATACAATAAAATGTATACGAATTTTAATATTATATTAAAAATAATATAATGAATAATATAAATAATTGAAAATGAATTGAATTTATTAATATAATTAAAAAATATTAATAGATGAAATTAAAAATTAACAGTAATTAATATAAATAATTTTAAATTAACATTAAGTTTTATTAATATTAATAACTCATTTTAAATAATATTATTAACTAATATTAATTTTAAATACTATAGTTATAAAACCTTTTTTAAATTATTTAAAATTAACATCAAATAATAATTTAAATAGTTTGAAATTGATAATATATAAAATACATAAGATTTTAATATAATTTAAAAAATTAATAATATTAAATTAAAATAATATTAAAAAATATAATTAATAATATAAATAATTGAAAATGAATATAATTTATTAATAGAATTAAAAAATAATAATATATAATTAGAAATAATCGTATCTATTAATATAATTTAAGATAAACCTTAATATGAATATTTAAAATTTAAATTAATAATTAATATCATTAATTAATATTAATTTTCAATTATATAGTTAATTTAAATAATTTTAAATTAGTAATATACAATAAAATATATATGAATTTTAATATAATATTAATGTTAATAATAGAATTAATAATATAAACAATATAAATATTTAAAAATTAATTTAATTTATTAATATAATTTAAAATGGATAATATAAAAAATGAAAAATAATAGTATTTATTAATATAATTTAAGATAAACCTTAATATAAGCTATTTAAAAATGAAACACAGTTTCCACTGTTGTTATCAATGTTAAAACCCTGACCAGACCTGAAAAACAAAATGTCTTGATTCCACGAGACTGTCAGTCAGGCTGCTGATGTGTCTTGTCTGGTTTCTCAGGGCGCACACATGCTTTAACCGCCTGGATCTTCCACCGTATCCATCCTACACCATGTTGTACGAGAAACTGCTGATCGCTGTGGAAGAGACCAGCACTTTTGGCCTTGAGTGAGGACTTGACTTTGAAAACACCTTCCTCCCGGTGACCTTTCTCATGTACACCATATGTAATTATCTACTAGCGTGGATCGTGTCCTGTGTCCGTTTTTTTTGGTTTGTTCAGGACACCACTGCATGCATCAGTCACCTGCGCGGGTGGACAGTGTGTAACGGGTATGCAATAGTGAAAGAAAAGCCTTCAACCTGCTTTAACACTCAGGGCCTCGACCTCCGCTGGAGTCGCTCTCAGTTCGCACATCGTCATTTCACCGCAAAACCGTCACGGCCAGCATCCTTTCCGTTGGTGCATTTTCACATTGACAAGAATTGTAAAGTTAAAACCAAATATGATCACAGAAAATATCTGATTTGAGGTGCCGTAATTATTGTAAACGTGTGCACTAGTTCACATGATCTCACCGAACTTGGCATCATCACAGGAAGTGACGTCACTTTGCAGGAGTCAAAGGGGGAAATAAAAAGTCTGAACCTTGATTTGACACTTTTGATTTATTAGTTTGAAACAATCAGTGTGTTTTAATATCAAAATCATTAAAACATCAGACATATTTAAGGATGTTTAAGGCTTCATGCTGTCTTGTCTGTAATGTTCTATGAATTCAAATGAATTTGAGTTGTGTTGACGCACGATTGCTTTCAAAGAATTGATGGTTTTAGGTTTAAAAACCCAACGCAGGATGTTTAATGTTAACACTAAACGTGAAATGTTAACCAACATAACAAATCCAATCAGAATATATTTAATGTTTATATCACACCGGGATTTTAAACCAATGAGCTTGCACTGTGGGCGGAGCCATCCATTGAACAAAACAAGGGCCTGAAAAACTTGTCAGTTGCGTCTAAGACACTGTGTAAAGGTGCATTCATGGTGACAGTGATTTATAGTGATTTGAGCCAACATGTGCGACAACAACCAGTGGTGATGCAATGTGGGCGTGTACTTTATGTAAATGAGCAATGCATTGCACTGCCAATGGGAGTGAAGACATCTCATAAGTAATGCTCATAATGAGCAGTTTTACATAATTCTTTATGCACTGCTGCAGTTTATATATACGGTTTCCTTCAACATGTTCTGTTTTAGTATTAAAATGGAATGATAATTTGTTTTATTTATTGTATTTAGGGGCCAAGCACCAAAGGTACATAGGCACCTTCTGAAACCGTTAGATTTCTTATTATTCCTCTTCCGCTCTTTAGTCTATGGCAGCCCATAGAACCGCTTGCGGGAAAGTTGTGAAATTTGGTACACTGATAGAGGACAGTCTCAACATTAACCATAGCAAATTTCAAGTCTCTAACTCAAACTCTCTAGCGCCACCACTTGTCCAAAATTTCACTCATGTTTATGCTAATAACTTTTGAACCGTAAGGTCTAGAAGGAATCCTTGAATCCTTGGCTCATGCTGAGTCGAATGAACACTAAATTTTAAAAATCATAAGGTTTCCTTTTTTCGCTGTTTTTAATAGTTTGGAAAACCTACTTTTCCGAACTCACCCTAGACGGTTTGTCTAATTTTCACCAAAATTGGCTCATATCATCTTAAGACCATGCTGGCAAGAAGTTATCGAATTCCAGTTGATTAGTCAAACCGTTCTCAAATAACACGTGAACGAATTCTACGAAGAGCATGCAAAAATGGATGTGAGGCTATATCTCTGCAACGGTTTGGCGTATTGAGACCAAACTTGGTGCGTGTTATAATAAGCATGACCTGAGGCTACCTGCACAGTTTTGGTTCAGTGGCAAAAAGCTTTGGCCAAAAATGACAAAACGGGTCTCTTTAGATTCAGTGGAGCATGCCAGGTCGAACCATACCCAATTTTCCCATGTCAGCCATTTTGAACTTTGTCATAAAATGCTATATTTTATAAACGTATTGCCATATCATTACAAAACTCACTGTGTCTTCGGCATCATGCCCTGATAGTACTCAAAAGGTTTCGTGCCACCTCGTGTTCAAAAGTTCTAGAAATTTTTGAAATGTGTTAGCCTATTGTAAATGAAACTGGTCTCAATATATTCTTTGGGTCATGCCAGAAACATAGATACCAGTTTTGCCATAGTCAACCGAACTTCCTGTCTGCCGTTTTGATTTATGTTGAAAACCTACTTTTTTAAACTCCTCATAGGCTGCCACCATGCTGGCAAAAGGTTATGGATTTTGTGTCGATATACAAAATAGTTATTGTTTACGTCAACGAATTTGCTGGAATTGTGACAAACTGTCTGAACCTGTATATCTGCAAAGCTTTGACATATTTACACCAAACTTTGTGTGTGCCATTGTCACATCACACTGACCATGCTACACCAATTTGGTCATATTGGTCAAAAGTTATAAACCATTAATTAACCATTTCATAATAAAATTTACAAAAATACTAATAATGTTTAATTGCATTAGCCTATTGTAATTAAACATTCAAATTATTCCTCGGGTCATGCCGACAACACAGATTCAAATTTTGCCATAGTCGGTCAAACTTCCTGTCCGCCAATTTGATTTATGTTGAAAACCTACTTTTTCGAACTCCTCCTAGACTGTTGGTCCAATTTTTACCAAATTTGGTTCAGATCATCCTCACACCATGCTGGCAAAAAGTTATGGATTTCGTGTCGATATACAAAACAGTTATTGTTTAACACATCAACGAATTGGCTGGAATCATCCCCAACTGTGTTTGAGGCTGTATCTCTGCAAAGCTTTGACATATTTACACCAAACTGTATTTGTGCCATTGTCACCTTACACTAACCATGCCACATCAATTTCGTAACAGCAACACCTACTGGTCAACAGTGATAAATGTTTCAATCATATTAATAGTGACTGTATTTGATTTTAAAATAATAAATACATCTTTAATTGCTCATTGATGCAGTTGGTCTGATGCTGCCAGATATGCTGGCATGACTAATCTTGCCTTCTTTGTGCTTGGCCTCTTAATTGCTGCTTGCAGCTATATTTTTATGTATTATTTCAATTTTCAATTTCAGATCATGTGTGTTACTGTCTGCGCTCCCATTGGCAGTTGCCACATTATATTTGTTGCTCATTTGCATAAAGTTAAGCTTTTGTCTTTATTTGTCGCATCGCCATCTCTCACTGTCGCTTAAAATTTACTTAAAAGTTACCTAAAATTTACTGATGCCATGACATGCACTCGCTTTCCCTAATGTTTATAAAATGTGTTTTTGTTTTTCTGTTTATATGAGGTCTTTTTATGGGGGGATTATGAGAAATGGCAGACCAAATAGTAAAAATTTGTGCACCACATGTCAGCTGTTTGTGTGTTTAAAGAGCAGTGAGATATTCTGAGTGACTTATTTATTCAAAAAGGAAATTGGTTTTAATGTCAGAACAGTTTCTTTGAAATGTCAGAGTGGTTTCTTCCGTGGGTTGGTTTATTGATGACTAGCTTCGATTCCTGTGCTGAAGTTTAAATTATTGTTTATGTTTACATTTTAAGATGATGTGAATGTGTGTATTATACATTAAGATGGTCATAAGTTGTCTTAACATGATGCCATTTGAAGATGCATGTGTTTGTCTAATCCACATGTGATGAATCAGTCTCCTAATATTTTCTAAATGGGGTCGTTCACCCAAAAAAAATGCATTGTTTGAATATGCAGAGGAATTGGAAAGTCATAAAAATTACATGATGTTTTCCAAAAGTTTTATTTTTGGGTGAACTGTCCTTTTAATGTGGTTATGGAGAACAAGCAATCACGGCTTTTGATCGTATTTGAAATGTAATTCTGCTAAAAAAAAAAAACAAAAAAAAAAACAGTTGCAGCTCAAAATGAACAACACTCAGCTTAAGATATTAGGAATGTAGAAAGTGCATTTGTATTATTTATCCCACTTAAGAAATTATAAAACCTCTGTATATCAAATGTGTACATACTTGCTTGAACAGTCTATGTAAAATCTTAAAATTTTAAAATGTGATCAATTCAACAGCCAACAATTCATCTTTTTTTAAAAGACATGTCTTCATATTTACTATTTGCATAATGTTAGTTTTCTCAAATGTATATTACTATGCATATTTGGTTGGAATTGTAAGAAATGCTACTCTTTGGCGCTTGTGAAGGACGTTTCTTCATTTATCAAGACACTCGCAGCCATTGTGAAAGAAAATGAGGAGAAGGTTCTGGAACATACTGCCTCTCTATAAACATGGCATTTTGGGAAATGCAGAAAGATTTGGCTCCTGCTTCCACCTCGGTCACATACACTAGCCTGCTTTATGTCTTTTTACACTTTAATCTATGTGTATGGAAGAGAATAAGAGCGGAAAATGTACAAATGTTTTGAATTGTGTATTGAGGTCACTTATAGCGCCTCTCTCAGGCTGAGCTCTGTAACTACAGCATAACACTGTTAACGAATGTCAATAAACAATCACTTTCTAATGCACAAGCTGACTCATTAACAATCGGATGTGGTTGTAAATCGTGCTAAATCTGGAAAATTGTACTATTTCTTAGTAAAATGAGATATTAACTTGTATATGATATACCTGGCAGTCAATATACAACAGACCCAAATACTGCATTAATGGATTAGACCCCATATTGAAATGAACGTGGATGAAAACAAGCACTGTATAAAGGTCACAACTTTTAAATGTATTTTTTTTTTTTTTTTTTTTTTTTTTTTTTAATGGATTTTGTCTAATGAAATTTTTTAGTTTTTCAAAAATACGTTTTTGTCAACAACAATCATGTTGTTCAACAACAGTACAAATCGTTAAACTTCCTGTACTGCGAGCCCCATGTGAATTAGCCCATATCTCATATGGGGCCTTACTGGGGCTAATGTGGGGCCCAACTGGGCAACACATATAAGACCCATATTGGTCCCGCTTACAACCCAGCCAACAATCCAAGGTGGGGCCAAGATAGTTTTGTTCTCAGGTTCCATTTGGGCCCTATGAATTAGCCCATATAAATCTCATATAGAACCTGAATGGGCCCCAACTGGACAACATACTTAAGACCCATATTGGTCCCAGTTTGAAGCCATTCAAACTGTTCTATTAATTTATCTACAAAATTTACATAACATGAAAGGTGTAATTTAAAAAAAAATAAATCAGAAATTAAAATGTAAAAGTTCAGTATATCAAATACATTATTATAATTCAGACATTTTCAATAAAACTTTACATGTTTGTAAAGTGTTAAACACCAACGTTGGCAGATTAATTTAAAACAGGGTGATACTATCCCAACAGCTGGTTTTTAACATTTAATAAAAAACTGAAAAAGAAAAAAAAAAAAAAATCAACAGTCAAGAAATGAAAACATTGTCATTACACACCATGTTACCCCAAACCCATATGAAAATAATTTATTTTCAGAACACATTTTTATTGCAACCTGGGAATTTTCTGTCCCTTCATTGAAAGTCTGTTCACTCTAACCTCTGATGCTCCAAAACAGTTATATTAAAAAAAATAATAATAATAATCCATATATATATATATATATAGAGAGAGAGAGAGAGAGAGAGAGCTTTTTAATTCAGGTCATTTGATATATCATAAATAGAATTTCAATGGAGAGACAGAAATGTCTTAATTTCCTTAAAAACATAATTTTTGTTTCAGAGATGAATGAAAGTCTTATGGGTTTAAAGCAGGGGTGTCAAACTTCTGGAGGGCCACAGCCCAGCAGATTTTAGTTCCAACCAGGTTCCAACACACATACCACCTAGTCTTCAAATAAGCCTGAATGACTTGACTAGCTGGATAAGGTACTTTTAATTAGGGTTGGAGCTAAATTCTGCAGGGCTGTGGCCGTCCAGGATCAGAGTTTGACACCCTTGGTTTAAATCAATACAACAGTGTCCATGTCACAGTGTAGGTACATTTATGTACTCAGTAATATTATTTAACAACATTTACTTACTATAGGGTTAAAAGGTTAGTTCACCTCAAAATGAGAACTCTCACCCTCATGATGTTCCAAACCCATGGAAGATATTTTTAATGAAATCTGAGAGGTTTATGTCCCTCCACTGGAATGAATTTCTTATGGGTTTGTGCTGACATGAGGCTAAGTATATAATGATCGTTTTCATGGGGTGAACTATACCTTTAGGGTCTGGATTAGAGACTGGTTTAGATTGTGCATTAATTTATGCAACTAATGGATTTCTATAATAAGTATGTGTAAAATGTAACATGAACACTGTAAAATAGAGTGTTACCCATATTTGTTAATATTTACTGCTGTACAAAAGAGAATAACAAAATTAGCCAAATATTACAGTTTTTCTCAATTGCTTTGGCTCAATTCTCAAATGATTTTTTTTTTTTTTCCAGAAACAATAAGTTCAGATCTCTGAACAATTAGCTTCTTGTTCACATCAGATTGGAATTTCTTATTGATTTGAACAAATTGCAAATGCTTTGGCACATGTGTGCAAACAGTAAGTAAAATTGTCTGCAGTTTGCACAACAACTAATTGCATATGGCTTGTTGATCGAAACTGATGAGTTGATTCTCACTTAAACTGTCAAACACTTCAGAACTTCTCAATCATTTTTTATTGTGTAAGCCATCACATTCAAAATGATCCATTCAATTATGAAAAATTGTTATACATGCATGTATATTCCATAAATATCTGACACTGACATTGTTTGTGAACGTCTGCTAAATTGGCAAATGACCTCTAATTGCAATCCAGTTCGAATCAACCATTTAACCAATGAAGTTTGGGAGCATATATATGTGGATTGCCCACAGCACAATCACGGCTGTAACATTTTTTGAGAATTAATTGTGCAAACCTTTTGTAGGGAAAACAGGTAAATATGTTTTTTTTTTTGTTTGTTTGTTTTGTTTTGTTTTGTTTTACAGCATGTAAAGCATTTTTATAAACAACAACATTGTAAAGGTAAACGCAAGTCTATTTGTACATTCTATGGAAATGCACGAGGCCCGGTTCAATCTGTCCAAAGGCCGGAGACGTGGTCGCAATCTCTTTGGACACCGAGCCACAACTGATACACCAGGCCAACGTGGGGCCAATATTACAATGTGTGCTGCCATTTCAGAGAATGGTGTGAGCACACATATTCCACCCATTGGGCCCTATAATACCCAACTTCTCCTAGCCTTCCTAAACACACTTTACAGAGACCTGATTCCAGAACAAGAAAGAGGTTTAGTTAGACCACGTTTGCCTAATTATGTTGTTGTCTGAGATAATGTCAGCTTCCACCGAACCAGCATTGTTAGGGACTGGTTTGCTGCACATGAAAGGATAACAGTGGAGTTCCTTCCACCATACTCTCCATTCCTAAATCCAATAGAAGAGTTTTTTTCAGCATGGAGGTGAAAGTATATGATCATAGACCACAAGATCAGATGTCTCTGTTGGATGCCATAAATGCTGCATGTCATCACAGCTGATCATTGCAGGGGATGGGTGCGGCATTCAAGGAAATTTTTGGCCTGACCAACAAGAGCAACAGGATGTCCACCAAGAATATTTTATTTTTCATGGATGTTATTTATTTTTGTGCATTTGTTTTAACATAAGAAATATGAAATGTACAGTAACTGGACAAGCAAGATTTCACTTTACATGTAATACATTCATACAAAAATAAATGTACTATATAAATACAAATGTTCATATACTTTTTTTTTTTCTTACATACTATTGACTCTTCTTAACAAATATGAGATTTTTGTATAAAACCTTAATTTCCATGGTTGACTGTCATGGTGAAAAAACAACTAAACATTTTGACCAGGGTGGCTCACACCATGACAAAAATACTTTATATTTTGGTGGCCTTGGCCAAATTACTAACACGATAACTAGGTTTTAAAGCATGAATGAAATGTTTTGGGAGAGTAACTACATTTTTCAGACATGCAATAAAGTTCTGAAGTTCCTGCAAACAGTTGTGAAATTTGCTCTCATGGTTTAGAGAACGATCAGACTGTTTCGAAAAATGTGCCAAAGCAATTGAGAAAAACTGTAACAAACGGATGCTTTATGTCTCACTAACATTACAAGCTTGAGTAAGATATGAACACGACTACAATATATGAACAGTTTTAAGGCCGTTTCACACTGGGCATAATGCGAAAAAGCGGTGTGAATCACTGATGAATATGCTTTCACATAGAGCATGAAATGACTGTCTTCTGCTAATTCACACCTACACGCTAACTTGCGCCGACCAACAATGCATTTTTCCTCAGATATGTATCTTGTACATGGATTTAACATCTGCTGCTCAATACACAGCATTAAATTAAGATAAAGTTTGGTGTTACACCAGAAACACAAACTATCTATAATGCTTACAAGAATACATCCTGAAACATAATTAGAGGTACAATTTGCGTCAAGCTACACTTCATGTATTTGCTTAAAACCCACTTTAAATTAGGGATGCTTCGTTCAGGATTTTTGAGGCCAAACACCGATTGCTGACCAATCTTATTAAAGCCTTCTTTTTATCATGTAGAATTATTTACAGTGATAATCCAATCAAAAAAAATTTTTTAGATATTTTTGGCCTAAATTTTATTTTTGAAAATAAATTCCCCTCTTAGGTGACTCTTGTGAGAGGGGATTTTTGTGAGAGGGGTGGAGGGGGCATTGTTTATTAGACATTTTTCAAAAAATATTTTTATCTCACCTAAATGTTTGGTCATGCAGTGTATTTTTGGTGACATTGACATTGGTGCAATTGTTGCACAGTAGCTTACTCACAGCACAAGCCTGGTTTTGTGAGCTATATGTGAAGCGGTCTTTTACGCCAAGTCTTACTGGTTTGGAACAACATGAGGGTAATAATGACAGAATTTTTATTTTTGGGTGAACTAACCCTTTAATCAACCAGTACAAGACAAAGAGGGGAAAAATATATATATCACTCACTGGTTTTGCCTGAATAACTTCTGTAGTTTTAATAAGCATTGATAGATATTTATACAGTATTATAGAGTGAAGACTATACAGAGTTAATTTACATTTGACAACTACTCCAATATTGCTGTTATACCAACCTGAATTAACTTTTTACTTCACTTGTATCTTTGTGCTATTGTATTTATTTATTTATTACTTACTGTTCACTTCTCTTTATTAATATATGAATTTTAAATTAGTCTATTATTATTATTTTTATAAAAGAAAACAAATACATTTTGATAAATGCATAAGCAGGCTAACATTGTAATACTGAAAATACAAAAAAAAAGAAAAAAGAAAAAAAAGCAGTTACATCGATCAGATCAATAAAATCTATATTCTTTGTTAAAAAGTGACTGTTAACCAAAAAAACAATAGTGATGTATTTTAAGTGTGAAAGAATTTTGCCCGCATAGATCCCATAAAGGTCCCATATGTTCAAACCTATATGGGACCCACATAAACTGCCCATTTTCAGCCCATGCCCACATGGAACCCATGCTGCCCAGGTATAACCCATATGGGGCCCACATATCAATGTTGGCTGGGTCCCAGTCATTCCCGTCAAAAACTATATATGTAATATATAAGATTTATATTATGTGTATACAGAATCAAGTATTTGTATATATTCCATTTAATTTCATTCACAAATGTTGCACATTGAAGAGGAAAAGTTTTAAAAAAATATGTTTTAGTATTAATGCAATTTCTTTCCCTCGTCCCTCAATTTATCCAATTTAGTATTTTCACAGTCTCCATTTTCATACTTTTGTTATTCCTGTAATATTCAAGAAAACCTCAAGCCATCTGACATGTGCCAAAACCAGCCAGCACATTTCTCTACAAACATATAATCTGCAAAAATAAATAAGTAAAAACTATATTAAAAACTTGATGTAATTTAATGAAGGATTTATACATTTCACTGGCTAAAATGCTGTGATGTAATATAAAATATATTGTGAAAACAGACTGGAGGAAGTATTCATATGCATGGATGTTTTGGCAGATGAACGTGAAGACAGATGGTCCCCAGAGCTCTGTGGAATATGAGGATATTTCTGGAGCAGGAGCGGGTGGTTTTGGGGGATAACAGTGGGAATTTTGATGGGCTTGAGAGAAGGAAAGTTTGAGACATGAAGCCCCAACTCAGTCCAATACTGCCTACTGTATACTGCATTACTGCATACTGTTTTACATGCTATCTTTGAAAATTATGCATGTAATAATAATAATAATAATAATAATAATAATAATACTTACTATTATTACTAGTAAGCATTATTATATTACTTATATTACTATACTACTCCTGCTTTGGCTCTTATGCATTTCTGGCCTCAATCCTTCAGCCAAAAAATTAATGAGAGGAGATGTGCACCAGATCAGAGAGAAAGTGGTGGGAGTCTGGGGAAACTACAGGCCATGTGGCTAAACTGGGTCACTCCTGTTAATGTAGATTTAAGATACTTCATAGTTATTATGAACTGGGCATAGTTTGAATTTGACATTTAAAAAAAGATATGACTAAGTACCAAGGAAATTCTTGGCCTACATGGCCTGAAAGATCAACCAATCATATGTCAAGCAAAATCTTCATGCAGTTTTATTTCCAGATAATGCAGACAATTTAAGAGAAATATTGAATAATTGACACAAAATTGTCTGTAAAGCTCTTAACTTATGAAGACTAGTCTAATTTGTGACCCTGGACCACAAAACCAGTCTTAAGTAGCACAGGTATATTTGTAGCAATAGCCAAAAATACACTGCATGGGTCAAAATGATTGATTTTTCTTTTATGCCAAAAATCATTAGGATATTAAGTAAAGATCATGTTCCATGAAGATATTTAGTACATTTTCAACTATAAATATATCCAAACTTTATTTGTGATTAGTAATATGCATTGCTAAGAATTTTTTTTTTTTAAACAACTTTAAAGGTTATTTTCTCAGTATTTTAATTTTTTTTGCACCTTTAGATTCCAGTTGTATCTCAACCAAATATTGTCATATCCTAACAAACCAATGGAAAGCTTATTTATTCATTTATTTAAAAAAATTGACCATTATGACTGGTTTTATGGTCCAGAGTCGCATTTAATAATATGACTTGTTTTCTGTATAGGTTGAATCTTTTGAAATTCCTCACAAAATTAAATTGTTGTATTTTATTTTTTATTATTAAACTTGATTTGAGAAACAAATAATTCAAATTTCTAAAATTACTGAATAATAATATTTTACTGACACCTACTAGTAAAGTTTAGCAACTACAACGTACTAGACGATCCATAGTATTACAAACTGTATTGAATTATAATATTCTGACTTTTATATTTCATACACATTTTAAGTTGAAAAGTCAAACAGACATAGTTTATTATTCTTTTGACTTATTTTATGACTCCATTTCTACAGTATGATCAGATCTGCTTTAAACACTTCTAGACTAGTAGTTATTTAAATAAACATATTTAATATAAAGATAAAATGCGAAAAATTACAGTGTATGATTTTTATATCATCTGTCTTTAATGTGCATAAAACAGCAAACATGTACTAAACAATGACACAGCTTCACGACAGCTTCCACACATCCCAAACAAATATATATATTAACATTTAAATGACAAATATATGTAAATGCCATAATCACAGTGATTTAAAATAAAAAACAGGCTGTCATGTTTTGTACAGTAACTGTCCAACGCTCCACTGACATTTGTTGTCTGTTTAACATTGATGCAATGTTTCTGTGTGAAGTTACTCTTCAGATTCTGTCTTGTTGAAAATCTCAATGATCTCGCCCTCCCTCAGCTTCAGAAACACTTGCTGGAGGTGCCATCTAGTGACAACAGAGGTTAAAGTGATTATGTAATTTATATCTGTAACAAAAAAAATGTATGTAATGTATATATTTAATAATTTATTTGTTTTAAGATGTAAAAACATGGTACCTGTTCATGATAGCGTCTCTGGTGGAAGTTGTGTAGAGATAACCTCCTGTCTTTGGCCCAGTAACTGGAATCTTCAGCTGAAATTGATATATAGAGTTGAGGTCAAAAGTTTACATCCCCTGTTCAGAATCATTAAAAATGTTAATTATTTTACCAAAAAAAAAAAAAAGGTATCATACAAAATGCATGTTATTGTTTTTTTAGTACTGACCTGAATAAGATATTTCACATAAAAGATGTTTACATATAGTTCACAAGAGAAAATAATAATTGGATTTATAAAAATGACCCCGGTTCAAAAGTTTACATCCTTTTGATTCTTAATACTGTGTTCTTACAAGTGAGTGTTTAAACCTTCTGTAATAGTTGCATATGAGTCCCTCAGTTGTCCTCAGTGTGAAAAGATGAATCTCAAAATCATACAGTCATTGTTGGAAAGGGTTCAAATACACAAAATTGCTGAAAAACCAAAGAAACTGTGGGACCTGAAGGATTTTTCTGAAGAACAGTAGTTTAACTGTTCAGGACAAACAAGCGACATACAACTATCAGTAAACAAAAAAAAAAAAAAAAAAAAAAACAGCTTTGTCAGGAATGTAAGTTTTTGAATCGGGTTATTTTTATAATTTCAGCTATTATTTTTTCTTGTGGACTGTACGTAAACATCTTTTTTGTGAAATATCTTATTCAGGTCAGTACTAAATAAATAATAACATGCATTTTGTATGATCCTTCTTATTTTGGTAAAATAATTAACATTTTTAATGATTCTGAGAGGGGTGTAAACTTTTGACCTCAACTGTATGATGATTAATATATTTCTGACCAGTTGTAGAGTGTGTATTTCTAATGCACTTCATGAAGGAATGTTTATGGTGATGCTGACCTGAGCGCTGCTGTGGTCAACGCGGTTGTGTCGGTCAGATAAATGGATGTTGTGTATTTTCAGAGGAGGAGCGCCTAGACTGGCCATCGCTGTGGAATTAAGGTTCAGTTGTTCAAAGGCCAGACGGTAATACTCTGATCTTGCAAAATTTTCTGGAAGAAACAACAAATGTAACAAAAATAAATCACACAATGTTTAACAACTAACAAAATCTTTAATTAGCTATGACTTACTCTGCATGAGGTAATACATCATTGCACAACCGCCACCGGTCACTACTGTGACGAATATGGTCATCTGCTGCAGGAGACTGGTTGAGCGACTCATCCTTATTTCAGATGGAGCAAAACTCTATTGGCTGGAGGAAAACTCTATAAAACAACATAAATTAAAAAACAAAAAACAAACAAACCCTAATAATATAAACTGAATATATAAATGTGACTCTGGACCACAAAACCAGTCAATAGCACGGGTATGTTTGTAGCAATAGCCAACGATACACTGTATGATTCAAAATTATCAATTTTTCTTATATGCCAAGTAAAAATCATGTTCCATGAAGATATTTTGTACATTTAATACCATAAATATATCCTAACTTAACTTTTGTTTAGTAATATGCATTGCTAAGAACTTCATTTGGACAACTTTAAAGGCGATTTTCTCAATATTTTGATTTTTTGCAACCTCAGATTCCAGATTTTCAAATAGTTGTCTCTCAGCCAAATATTGTCCTATCCTAACAAACATGCATCAAAGGAAAGCTTATTTAATCAATTTAAAAAAACTGACCCTTATGACTGGTTTTGTGGTCCAGGGTCACATATATATTTTCACCATAATCTTAAAACCTTTTGATCTAATGGTTTCTGCTTCAGTGCATGTTTTATACACAAATGACAACTGTGCATATGTATTACACACACATTCCATGTTTTATGGGGACATTCCATAGGCTTAATGGTTTTTATACTGTACAAACCGTATTTTCTATCACCCTACACCTAAACCTACCCATCACAGGAGACTGTGCACACTTTTACTTTCTCAAAAAAAAAAAAAAAAAAAAAAAAAAAACCTCATTCTGCATGATTTATAAGCCTGTTTCCTCATGGGTAATTAAAAAAAAATGTCCCCACAAGGTCCAAATTTACTGGTATTACTATCCTTGTGGGGGCATTTGGTCCCCATAACGTGATAAAATACCAGGTACACACATACATACACATACATACAAACACACACCATATTTATATGGTACTTAAAGGTCTTTAAAAGACATTACTACCACAGGACATTTTTCTGGAAACACCATAGTACATTTAGTATAGGAAATTTATTTAACAAATATTTAAAAAATATCAAAACATATTTTACATAAAGCGTACTTTACTGCAGCAGGGTTTATTATAAGGGTTATTGTCAAAATGTCCCGCATTTTACTAAATTGACACCTAATTCATTCATGCATCGATTTTAAGGTCCGTTCATAACTCACCGTCACATTTATTATTTCTTTTATAAGCACAGACCAAAGAGACTTTGTTATAAGACATTAAAAAGAGCACGTTATGGAGGCAGCCATGTTCGTTTTCCTTTGAAAAACTTTATTCAAACATCGATGAATAAATTCTGAAGATAACCATTGTAAACATTCGGTCTGCGATGTATTATCATATAAATGATAAACATATTGTTGCAAAGTGTTAATGCAAAGTTAATGACTCTTAATCCTTAAGAGAATTTGTTTATTTATTGTCTGTATTTGTCGACAACAGAAACACGTGCGACTGGAGCGTGTGACGTCAGACGCACGCAGGGTTACGAAAAAAGAGTTACGAAAGTTCTTTCCAGTCACATTGGATAATGCCTTTCATTCCTCTTATTTCCCCGCGGATGCTTTAGAGATCCACACCGAAGGACGGCTCTTTGCGGACATTCAGAGGTGAGATTTATGTCTTGCACTTGTACTTATGGATATAGAAGAACGGACATTACTCGTTGTGTAATCTCTCATTTGCGCGTTTTTTACGCATTCTATTAAGCACGGTGCGTTTAGATAAAGTGACGCTTTTGGTCATATAATTAACACGACAATTAAAACGTTAAAAAAAAGGGGAAACAGCCATGCATTGTCAGCATTTTGTATGCTACCAACCTTGTCTCAGTTTCCTGTTCCTTCTTGTCAGTTTCATTAACTAACTCTATTTTCTTTCTCTCTTTTTTAAGTCATTATGTCATGGGACAATAAAAATAATTATAAACATAATTAAAAATTTTCACCTTATTTGGTGTATATTTTGTAATTTTTAGATATAAGGCCTGGTTTAACTAAAAAAACAAATTAATATTTAAAAGCATGTGCTTTTAAAATGAATAAGCTAATAATTATTAATTATTAGCTGTTCTGAATGGGGAGTGACTGCACCATTAGTGCAAAGTTTTTTTGTTTTTTTTTTCCTTATGTCTCACATTTTCCCAGTATATGGTTAACTTATTTAACCAGAATTTGTTTATGCAATATTCAAAACAAACCACTAGCTGACCAAGTCAAGTGTCCATTAGCTTTTTTTTATTTTGTAATTAAGTGCAACTCTGGTTACAGCTTCAACAAGTCTTTATCAGACAGACACACATGCAGACACACCAAAAACTTCTCAAACCTGTTTCTCAGAAATATGCTGCACTTCCATGATAGTGTCTATGTACTATTGACTTGTTTTAACATGATGTTCATTGACAAGGACAGTGTTGATAGATTAACCCACTCCATGCTTGTTACACAATTTTCCATAGTCGCTTAATTTGCATTATGCCTTACAGAATTAAAATCAAGTTCAGAACAAACTCATTTGTTACACATGTAGTTAATGTTGATTTCCTGCTCATGCATGTTGTGTTCCTGCAGGAATCATGTTGGGATCAGTGGTTGTGGGAATAGGCATTGCAGGATGTGTGAGAATGAGAGATTTGCTCGCTCCTCTGCCGTCCAGCGCTGCTGAGAAGTTTAGCATTAAAGGTTTTGTGTCCAGGTCAGTGTATCATCCAAACATTTATACAGACATTTGATTTGTTACATGAATTAACCCTGATTGGCATAAATCACTTATGTTGCATTTTTGTTTTTTTTTTGACCTCTCAGAACATAAGATAAGCTCTCTTTACTCAGTGGCCATTTTATGTATGGCAAATATTTACTGTGCTGTTTGTAGTGTCCAGTTTCAGTAGAAATGTACCATGTCGAAACATACAGCAGAAGAGATATCTGCACTTAAAACATGTTTTTGAACTTATATTAAAAATTTTGTTCATCGTATGTGCATCCATCAGGAATAGTGGTTGACTGATATGACATGATATGAGTTAAGGAATCAGTATTTGAACCCTGATTTTTAATCACAACAAATTAAAATATTTTTTGACCAATTGTAATTTTCTGCTAAATAAATAAAAATAAATAATAATTTATTAAAATATAAAAATTTGGAAGAAATGTTATCAGACCTTTATAGAATAAAACAAATATTAACATTTTACTAAATCCAGAGAAACTGAGAATTTTCAGGTGGTCTTTTAATTTTTTCCATAGCTGTGTTTTCCATTTAAACAAAAATAAAACACATTTAAATGAATATAAATAAATGACTGATGATAACAGGTATAAAAATACCACAGACTTAAAATTTTGGTGTTTATGATGTTATTTTTAGCTGTCCATATATATATATATATATATATACATATATACACACACCACACATATATACAAGTAGTAGTATATCACAATACTTTCATTAAAAAAGTAAGAAATAAGGTAATAAAAAAAATTATAAATAAGATAATAAATAAATAAGTCTTCTTTCAAAAACATTTAAGGATTCTTTAAAAAAAAAAAAAGGAGTCTAAATGTAATGTAAATAAGGTATTTTATATATGTTCTGAAATTAACTAGCTTGTTTAAATTAATTATCATTATTGTTATATATTATAATTACTTAAAATGATAAAAGTAGGCTAGACTCTTATTTTCATAAAAGCATTTTTTAATTACTATTATTATTATTATTTATTATTATTATTATTATTATTATTATTATTATTATTATCTCAGGACATACACTACCATTCAAAAGTTTTTACTGTTTTTTTTTTTTTTTTTTAAGTCTCTTCTGCTCACCAAGCGTGCATTTATTTGATCCAAAGTAGAGCAAAAACAGTACAATTTTTAATTTTTTTTTCAATATTTAAAATAAATAATATAAAATATATTTGAATACATTTTAAACTGGAATTTATTCCTGTGATTTCAAAGCTGATTTTTTAGCATCATTATTCCGGGCACATGATCCTTCAGAAATCATTCTAATATTCTGATTTGCTGCTCAAAAAACATTTATTTTTATTATTATGTTGAAAACAGTTGAGTAGATAATTTTCAGTTTTCTTTGATGAATAGAAAGTTCAGAAGAACATCATTTATCTGAAATTGAAATCTTTTGTAACATTATGAATGTCTTTATCATCACTTTTGATCTTTTTGAATTAAAGCATCCTTGCCACATAAAAGTATTACTTTCTATAATTTCTTCATTAAAAAAAAAATCAGATAAATGCTGATCTTTGCATCTTTCTATTCATCAAATAATCCTGCAAATCAGCATATTAAAATTTCTGACAGATCATGTGACACTGAAGACTGGAGTAATGATGCTGAAAATTTAGCTTTGATAACAGGAATAAATTACATTTTAATATATACTCAAATATGAAACAGTTATTTTAAATAGTAAATATTTTATAGCTGTTTTTGCTGTGCTTTGGATCAAATCAATGCAGGCTTGGTCAACAGAAGAGGCTTCTTTAAAAAACATTAAAAAATCTCACTGTTCAAAAACTTTTGACTGGTAGTATATTTTCTTTTAAAGATACATAATCATAAATATATAAGCTTTTATTATGTTTCATATATTTGAATCTATCAAAAGTTCTGTTGGTGTTTTGTGTAGGAGGACTCTTGAAGATCAGCAGGGTGTGAAGCAGATCTCAGTGACGGAGGCGTTGAGCAGAGATGACATCCATGTGGCATTTATATGCACGGAAAACACCAGCCATGAAGAGCACATCAGGTGTCACACCTCGCGCATAATAACTTCTGACTCTTGGCACTTAACAGAAATGATCACGCTTAAGTGTCTTTACTTTAAAACGATCATCTCTCCCCGATCTCAGGCAGTTTCTGGAGGTGGGGAAGCATGTGTGTGTTGAATATCCCATGACCCTCAGCTACACGTCTGCAGTGGATCTGTGGAATCTGGCTCAGCAGAAGGGTGAGTTTCTGTCCTGATCCACAGCTGTGGATGTGTAGCATGTCTTCTGGGGATAACTGAGGAAATATTTATAATGGTAGAAGTTTGTTAAGGAGAAGTCCACTTCCAGAACAAAAATTTACAGATAATGTACTCACCCCCTTGTCATCCAAGATGTTCATGTGTTTCTTTCTTCAGTTGTAAAAGAAATTATGTTTTTTGAGGAAAACATTTCACATTTTTTTTCTCCGTATAATGGACTGATATGGTGCCCCGAGTTTGAACTTCCAAAATGCAGTTTAAATGCAGCTTCAAACGATCCCAAATATGGTTGTAAAAAATCCCATCCGAGGAAGAAGGGTCTTATCTAGCGAAACGATCGTTATTTTTATAAAAATAATACGATTTATACACTTTTTAATGTCAAACGCTCGTCTTGTCTTACTTTGCCTCGACTGTTTTTTTCCGGTTCATGACAGTTAGGGTATGTCGAAAAACTCCCATCTCATGTTCTCCCTCAACTTTGAAATCGTCCTATATCGCTGTTTTACCTTTTTTGTTGAGGGTGTTTGATCTTCTTTGCTTGTTCACTTTGCAAAGACTGGGTCGGAACTTCTGCAGCGATGTAGGATGATTTTGAAATCATTTTTGAAGTTGAGAGAGAAAATACGAGTGGAGTTTTTCAACATACCCTAACTGTCTTGAGCCAGAATACACAGAGTTCAGGGAGAGAAAGGCAAAATGAGCATTTGAGATTAAAAAGTATATCAATTGTATTTTTTTAATGAAAATAACCGATCGTTTTGCTAGATAAGACCCTTCTTCCTCGGCTGGACTCATCTACAACCGCATTTGGGATCGTTTGAAGGTGCATTTAAACTCCATTTTGGAAGTTCAAACTCGGGGCACCATATCAGTCCATTATATGGAGAAAAATTCTGAAATGTTTTCCTCAAAAAAAATAATTTCTTCACGGCTGAAGAAAGAAGGACATGAATATCTTGGATGACAAGGGGGTGAGTACATTATCTGTAAATTTTAGTTCTGTGGACTTCTCCTTTAACTTCTGTATGGTATCTTCAGGCCTGGTGCTACATGAAGAACACATCGAACTCCTCACTCCTGACTTTAAACAGCTGAAAAAAGACATAGCTGGGAAAACACTGGAGGAGGGAACGCTGCACTTCACAGGTACTGATTATATAATACTATGCAGTTCATGCTTTTATAGGCTTCCACTAGAGTTTTGAATGGTGGTGATTTAGTTTTTTTTTTTTGTTTGCTTTTTTTCAGGTGGATCCCTGAAATCAGATTTTGGCTTCCCGTCTTTCAGCGGTATTGCCAGACTGACCTGGTTGGTTGATCTTTTCGGGGAGCTCACGGTTACTGCGGCATCTCTGGTGGAGGAGAAAGAGAACAAATACATGAAGATAACAGCACACTTTCTGACCCGACAGCAGAAGTAAGTACACTGCGGCCACAGACAGGTGTTTTTACATTCAAAATGAAAGAATTTAGTTTATTATTTGTCTTTAAATTCATGCATTACTTAAAAAAAAAAGTACATTTATTCTTTGTTTTGTACACATTAAACGTACAAATTATTTTCTTAAGTCTATATGTTTTATTTTAACTAGATTCTATTTTTTTAAATGGATAGCTGACAAATAACACCAAGATTTGAGGTTAAAATATAAATGAATTTAGAAAATTCAGAAAATGTGTATTTTCAGTGAAACTGGTCATTATTTTGTCAAGTTTTCCACATAATATATAAGAAAATAAATAAATAATAATTTTTTTTTTTTTTGCAGTTAAATTGTCATGCAAAGTCAGACATGAATTTTAAAACATGCACATAAAACACCATAATATTTAAGTCATTCATTTAAATGCATTATATTTTTTAATGGATAGCTGAAAGTAACATGGCCATAATTACCATGATTTTAAGTCTGAGGATTTTTTTTTTTCATTTATCATTCATTTATTCATTAATTCATTTGAAATGTGTTTTATTTTTATTCAAATATAATTTAGTTATTTATTTTTTTAATTACTAAACAATAAAAATAAACGTAAATGAAATGTTAAAATGTAAGTGAACATTTTCAGAAAATTAATTTTCTTAACTCACAAAATAATAAATTAATAAATATGTCCTTTTACCCATTTTATCATCTGTCACACAAAAATCACAAGTTCATCAAAGTTCTTTTTAACGCAGACCTCTAACTTGGATTGAAGAGCGTGGTCCAGGACTGGGCAGAGCCAAACACATACACTTTCGCTTCCAGGACGCCACCATCACGGAGCTTCCTGCAGGTCAGCGGGAGCCGGTGGGTCTGTTCATGCAGGATCTGGTTCTGTTCGGCCGGAAGCTGCAGGGTGAAGTGTCTGCCGCCGAGCTCCAGGAGGAGAGGAGCAGGATCTTACACTGCCTGCAGCTGGCAGACCGCATTCAACAGCTCAGCGAAAAGACTCAGGCCTGAACCTCAACCTGAACCTGTCCACACTGCAGGTTCTCAAAATAACCCACTGACTGTTGGCTAGAGTAGAAAAACATATTGAAGTAAATATATAGATTTATTTTCATTTGAATTTGAATTGAATTGAATTCAATTTTTTTAACAGTAAAAATGTGTTTGCTGATCAGTTGCTTTTTATGGTATTTAGTTTCTGCCATAAAAAAATAGGAAATGTAATTGCAATGTAATTGTAATGTAATTGCAACCTTTTATTTCATAATTCTGAGTTTATGCCAGAAGAAGTCTTAAAAATGTCAGAATTTTGAGATAAAATGATTTGGTATAGTTTTGTTTCTTATCCCATGGTAGAAACCTGCTTTCACAGCTTTTATGCTCTAAAAAGGACAAAAAATCTACCATAAAAGTATGGCTTCCAGTTAGTTCTATTCTTCACAAAAGTGACTGAATTTATTATACTCTCTTTGTCCTTTTTAGACCATGATAGATATTTTTTGTTTAGTCTTGAAATTGCAGTGATTAAATACAGGTAATGTAATAGTTTTTGTAAAATCAAAAGTTTACAATTTTTGATTTGGAAATTTAACGAACAGTTTTGTTTAACTAGTGGGCCGCACCAGGATATGCAGTAACAGCACATTCCTTTATTGTATTAATTAATGTAACATGGCTACATTATTATTTAACAGAAAGGGACAATTCCTGCTCACTACTTGTTTTTTAAGTTTTGAAAATCAATTGTGACTGATACAATGAATCATGTAGTATTATAAGTCTGCACCAATGTTCAAATACAGATTTTAACTGATTGTGATTTTGGTCATTGGTGTTCATACAGGCTGGAGCATTGCAAAATATTATGCACTGTTGTTTGGTTTGATATTATGTCATTATCATGTTTAAGTTACTGTGGTGACATTTTGTAGTTCTGTGGAAACTGGATGAGCGCTGAAAGACAAAATCAAAGATCATCTTATTGTTTTTTTTTTTCCTATCTTTCTCTGGGAAAGCACTGAATGGTGCATTAATGCACATATCATAGTCTGAGAAACACAGAGAGCAAAAGAAATGTTTTGTTTTTTTCTAACCATTATTCATTGTTTACATTTGTCTTTGTTTTACTCTTAATAAATAAATTGTGCCTGCTTTCTGGAATTTATTTTGCACAGTGGAATCCACACATTAAAACAGGCGCATTTCAGAAGTCTGATTGAACTCTGTTGCATCAAGACTATTACGTTTGTTTATTCATTTATTTTTTGCATTCTGAAATTTTAATCATGGCCCCAGAAAAACAAAAGTCATCCTTTCTATAAACTACTTTATTCTGGAAATGGCACTACTACCATTGCATATTTGTATTGTATTTTAAAATTATTGAAATAATTATATTTTTTCACATTACACAATTGTTAGGTATGTATGCTTAATTCTCTTAAAATGTAGAAATATTTTTGCAGTAACGGTAACTATAGTATTAATTTTCATGACCAACATTATATACATATACATTCACATTTATAGAACATATAATTACATGATAAAAAAAGAAATTAATACATGCCAATAAAAAATAACCATAAATGCTAATAAATACTCTTAATAATAGTTTATAATAATAATAAATGCTGTTAAAAGGTCTTGTTCATAATGTTGTTAGTTCATGTCACCTTTTATTATTTCATTTTTAAGGTGAAATACGGCTCAGATTGATAAAAATCCTGTATTTATTAAAGCAAGGGTGAAAGCACAGTTTCAACTTTTATTCACAAAAAAATATCAGTCCTAATGTCAGTTAGTTGACAAGGCCAGGGCCATATTTTTCAGAAGCTGTGGTAAGATGATGCCAACACTGTCATGTGCACTGATCCACAAAAAAAAAACTAAAACAGATGAGAAATATACATTTGGAAAGTGTCTCTCACATATGCAATTGCAACTATGCATTGAAATCATCCTTGCTGACTTGTTCCACATTGGACAGTTCTGATTTCTGATACAAAAATAGCTTCAAATAAATTATTGTAACATTGAATCTAAAAAAAATGAAGGTACATTGTTTACTTGGAAAAAAGCAAAACTGTTTTTGGATCTGGATCTGGATGAAAGTATTTGGAATGTCTGAGATCGGAAGTACTTGTGTGCTGCATCATCATCAAGACTTGTGTTAAGCTGGACAAGACAAGTAATAAATATACAAAAAAAAAAAAAAACAATCAATGAAATAAAGGCAGACAAATATTGAAGTCATAGTTCACAGAACATGGCAATTGTCACAACTGCGTCAGTCTTGAACCTTCAACTGTCGGATCAGATCTGTCTGCTGGCTCTGTCATTTTAGCCAACGCAAAGAGAATGAGAAGAGAAAAAAACATTCCTCCTGGGTGACCATCAGACCTGAGAACAGCAGGGCATTCTGGGATGCTGCTTCTGGAAGTCAAAGCGATATGGGCTGAAGGTGATTGGGGTCTGTACAGAGGTCGGAGGGGCTCACGTGGGCTTCTGTTTATAATGAAGGGTCAGGTCTCCACCGCTCTTCCAGATGAAATGCTTTACAGTCCTGAGGTCCATATTTGGATCCAAAACCTACAAAAGAGAGAAAACATTAACAATAGAGTCCAAACAAGCTTTTCACAATGTAACAATGAATTTTATTATATATAATCTTGCCTGAAACAATCAGTGCAGTTAAGCATTAATAAAACATAAGTATGTAAATAATGTTAAAGTAGCAGAAATGCACCAAAACTGTCAAATTTAAGTCAAGTTTAAGTGTCTTTTTATACTGTTTAACTACAGTTAAGGCCACTTTAACCCTGGGTTAATCAATGTTTCACACTTATGTTATTATCAAGGGTTACTGGTGTCACAAAAGCTGTATGAATTGTAACAGCCAATCAAAACTAAACAATGGTCACCTCTTTAAATTTGTTTCAGCATCTGGGGAAAATAAGATGTTGAACAACAAATAATGAGTACACTGAAGACACATCAGTGTGTCTCTAGTACTGTTTATTTCAGTAAAGAAGGGCTGATAGGAAGTCTAACCTGATCTATACACATGAGCTCAATCTTTTCTTCAGCAATCACTGCCACGTCTTCCTCTTTCTCCTGCTCTCCTGGCTTGTCGTTGGCTGAGGAGCTGGTGGTCTGTGACTCTGTGTCAAGGTTGATGATCTTCTCGTAGACGTGCTCCATTACTTTCCGCACCTGTAGCATGTCGCTAGCAGACAGACGGTCCCTGAAAACAACAGACCATGATGAATAATCACTAATTGGATTATTCATTGATTTTTTTGTCATAAAATGTGAATTTCTAAGCATTCTTATTAATTATTGCTTTGCCATGTTGTTACTTTTACAAACACAACATACTTTTTGAGTGTTTTGGCCCCAGATGATGAATGAGGTTGTAGATAGAATGGGATCTTGTTGAATTTTGGCATGTTTTTCTGTAGCAGAGAAAAAAAAACAGTCAATATACACTATCAGTCAAACGTTTTTAGAAAAACATAGATTTTTAAGGTTTTTTAAAGAAGACTCTTCTGCTCACCAAGCCTGCATTTATTTGATCCAAAGTACAGCAAAAACAGTAAAATTTGAAATATTTTTACTATTTAAAATAACTGTTTTCTATTTGAATATATTGCAAAATGTAATTTATTCCTGTGATCAAAATTAAATTTTCAGCATCATTACTCCAGTCTTCAGTGTCACATGATCCTTCAGAAATCATTCTACTATGCTGATTTGCTGTTTAAGAAACATTTATTTTTATTATTATTATCAATATTTAAAACAGTTGTACATTCTTTTAGGATTCTTTGATGAATATAAAGATCACTATATATATATATATATATATATATATATATATATATATATATATATATATATATATATATATATATATATATATATGAAGAGTTCAGATGCAAAACCAGCTAAAAGCCATCTCGATCAAAAATGAGATAATGATACTGAGTAATACTTTTTCTTAAAACTCGCTAAAATACCAGCCTCAGCCCAATCAGAAGTACCGGTACTTACATAGAAACCTATACATCTGAGCCTGATAAAAATGTATTTTTTAAAGAAAGACGTCAGATGGATTTAGCTGGTTTTGCATCTGAACTCTTCATATATTTACACATATATATATATTATATATATATATATATATATATATATATATATTTTTTTTTTTTTTTTTTTTTTTTTTTGGCAAAGAAATTATAGAAATTAATACTTTTATTTAGCAAGGATGCTTTCAACTGATCAAAAGTGATGATAAAGACATTTACAGGATTTCAGATAAATGCTGTTGTTCTGAACTTCCTATTTATCAAAGAAACCTGAAAAAATTCTACTCAGCTGTTCTCAACATAATAATAATAAATGTTTTTTGAGCAGCAAATCAAAATATTAGAATGATTTCTGAAGGATCATGGGACTGGAGTAATGATGCTAAAAATTCAGCTTTGAAATCACAGGAATAAATTACATTGTAGAATATATTCCAAAAGAAAACAGTTATTTTAAATAGTATGAATTTGACTGTTTTTGCTGTATTTTAGATCAAATAAATGTAGGCTTGGTGAGCAGAAGAGACTTCTTTAAAAAACCTTAAAAATCTTACTGTCCAAAACCTTTTGACTGGTAGTGTACAATCACAATCACATGATGAACACATAATGGGATGATTATGGGATTTAAAACACTCACATCTACAGTGATATCAATAACCCACTGAGGTACGGTTTCATTCAGTAACATGGACTCCGTCTCCCCTCCAGAATCACGGCATAATAACCTGGAATTGGAAGGACATATGGCTTATAATACACACAAGATGCAAGAAGAAAGTCAGATGAGTTTTATGTCTTCATACTAGACACTGTCATTCTGACCTAAACAACGTTCTTCCTCCTGCTTCACCAAAGATGACAGGAGTGTGTGGAGGAACCTGGAAGTAGCCGTTGCCCTTTTGAATTCTGCTTTCCTGTTCACCATTTACTACAGAGAAATTCACACAGAAAATTATATGAATGAAGCTCCGAAACCACTACCAAAATCACTGCATGCATTCATGTGTATTAAACAATCCCAGAATGCATTGCAAAATAATTCTACGATTAACTAAAATAGCAGACATAAGTCAAAGAAAATTTAATTTACTACTGGAAAGTATTAACAGAAAACAATTCCTTTATGTGACCCTGGACCACAAAACCAGTCATAAGGGTAATTTTTTTTTTTTTTTTAATTGATGCATGGTTTGATAGGATAGGACAATATTTGAAACTATTTGAAAATCTGAAAATCAAAATATTACCTTTTAAGTTGTCAAAATGAACTTGTTAGCAATGCATACAACTAATAAAAAAATATGTTTGATATATCTACAGTAGGAAATTACAAAATATCTCCATGGAACATAATCTTAATATCCTAATGATTTTTGGCATAAAAGAAAAATCTATAATTTTGACCCATGCAATGTATTGTTGGCTATTGCTACAAATATACCTGTGCTACTTACTGGTTTTATGGTCCAGGGTCACATATAATAATAATCATTATTGTCTTTATTAAAATATTCCTTTACAAAAAAAAAAACAAAAAAAAACATTTACCATGGTTGAGTTCGCCTTCCTCCTCTTCCATTGGGTTTATATGAGTTCTGGGCCAGAACTCTAACAGCGCCTGCAGGAGCAGCCCACCCAGATTCACTGAAACATATGAATAAATACAAATAAGAGTTATTACATAATTCTCACTGTTGAGCTAATATTGTAAGGTCAGAATATGAATAAACAAACATACACACACTAGGGCTGCACTATTATGACAAAAATCATAATTGTCAATTATTCCCTTGAAATTGTAATTGCAATTATTAATTACGAGTATCACAATTTACATTTAATTATGTTTTGAATAGCTTTATACCACTGTTTGAAGCAACTGCATGACACATTCTTATATATAGTTTCTTCTTTAAATATATAAAAAAAATAAAACAATGAGGAAAAAAAAAACCTTAGGATAACCTGTAGGAAAAATACTCTCTCTCTCTCTCTTTCTTTCTCACACTCACTCCCTCACTCACACAAATCTTAAGAAAGCAGAATAATGTAAGTGCATTTTTTTTTGTAATTGTGCCTTTGAACGATTACATAACTGTGGCATCTGTAATTGTAATCCTCATTAGAAATTTGATTAATTGTGCAGCCCTAACACACACTTCAACAAATTCTGTTCTTGTATCAAAAAGGCAGTAAAAGTTGAGAAAAGATTTGAAATAATTGCTAAATCAAATTCAATCAAATCAAATTTTGTTTTAAATCTTAAGTGTGTAATTTCAGCATCCCTAGTGGCACCAAATAGATTTGCAAAAAAAAAAGAAGTATTTTTTAAAGTCTCTTCTGCTCACCAAGTCTGCATTTATTTTTATCCAAAGTACAGAAAAAAACAGTACAATTTTTTAATATTTTTACTATTTAAAATAACTGTTTTCTATTTGAATATATTTTAAAATGTAATTTATTCCTGTGATTTCAAAGCTGAATTTTCAGCATCATTACTCCAGTCGCATGACCCTTCAGAAATCATTCCAATATTCTGATTTGCTGCTCAAAAAACATTTTTTTTTAATTATTATGTTGAAAACAGCTGAGTAGAATGTTTTTTTAGGTTTCTTTGATGAATGGAAAGCTCTGAAGAACAGCATTTATCTGAAATAGCAAGCTTTTGTAATAATATAAATGTCTTTACCATCACTTCTAAACAATTTAAAACATCCTTGCTACATAAAAGTGAAAATTTAACTTTGATCACAGGAATAAATTACACATCAAAATATATTCAAATAGAAAACAGTTACTTTTAATAGTCCAACTATTTAAAAATTGTACTATTTTTGCTGTAATTTGGATCAAATAAATGCGAGCTTGGTGAGCAAAAACTGGTTACTGGCAGTATAGTCTAGTCCCTATTTAATTGCGTTTTGCAGCATAAATATTGAAAACTTAGAAGATGAGATTACACTTTGGATCAGAGCCGTCCGGGCTTGTAAAACCAGCATCTTTAGCTGCCACCCACGCCGCAAAACAATCGCTTTCATCCAGCGTGATAGTCAGCATCTGAAAAGCAGCAAGAACAGATTTAACATTGATTATCTTTCACCCTCACTATTAATTGAAAAACAACATGCTAATACTCACCCCTGTTTTGAGATCTACAGAAAACCAGTTTGGCACATAGACCATCTTGAACCTCTTTTTAATTTCCTCATCAAAGTCCACTTTACCCAGGTCTTCCCCTTTACACGCCTACATAACACAGAGAGATTACATAACAACTGGCCTTAAGATGCCACAAAAGCTTTTTATTATCTGCTCTTACCTTGAGGACATCCCAGAATGCCACACTGTTATTGGAGTCTTTAGTAAGTATGTGCCTCTTGTCATTGAGAATATGACACTGAACAATGCTGGTGCCACCTGAAATGATAAATTATAAAGAACAGAAGCTCCTTACACTTGCTCAGGGACCAAACCAGTAATCTTACGGTTACCGTCCCTGTGTTTTAACCAATAGGAAACACCAGTCTGAATCTCAGATGCTTGCTCTAGCATACACCGATATTCATTTACCTTTGATGACCTGCTCTGGCTGTGTACACAGAGGAGTTAAAGGGGCACTACAGTCGTTGTCATAGTCTCCAGATGCTCTGAAGTTATGCATGCCCTTTAGAGACTGAGAATGACAGATATGAGCTGAAGGAACAATGCAGTTTCATTCAGTTTAATGCATTTCAATTTAATTGCAGATATAGACTACTGCTGTAATGTAACCTACCCATTTGTTTACAAATGATTTAGTTGTGGAAACCCAAATTGCTTGAGGAGGATCAGCCGATCTGTCCAATTCCATCTGCACAGAAAAACATCAGATAGACTGTATGAACAGCTTGCTTACAGACTGAACATGTGCATTTGATCTTGACTTCATTTCTGTTTTCAAACACCAAGCAGCTCAAGCTCACCTTCAGGACAGGAGCTTTCTCTTCACATATGAGCACACGCAAGTCAGGGTTGCGCAGATCTGTGCAGTAGATTTTTCGGTCACGTCCGCCGGAGTAGATGTGCGTGAAGGCCTCGTTCACCTGCAGCGCCCATACGCCTTCATCGTGGACCCGGTACGTGGCTATGCATCGCTGCTGGCCGAGAGACCACAGGCGTATTGTACCATCTGAACTACCGGAGAGACACTAGACAGAGAAACAAAGCAGGTTTAACATGCGCGTCTGATGGAAAGCCTTATCAAGTCGATGCGTGTATGACTATGGCTTTTCAGACAGGAAAAAAATGATTTGTTTTGGCATTCCTGATGCAAATCCGTTTAGAAACCTAATCCGTATTACATTTATGTTAAAATACGATTTTTTTGGAATGCAATTTGAAAGGCCGGATTGCAAACTGACATGCAATTGAACAGTGCAGATGCAAAACCCTCTAAATCCATTTTCTTTAAATTTAGCATTTTTTCCTGGCTACTTTGTATAGGTTTCTATGCAAGTACTGGTACTTCTGATTGGGCTGAGGCTGGAATTTAGCGAGTTTGAAGTAAAAGTATTTGATGGATGTATACTATGTGTCAGGAGCATTCACTCAGTATCATTATCTCATTTTTGACCAAGATGGCTTTTAGCTGGTTTTGCATCTGAACTCTTCAATTATTTCTGGAGCTATGACAAAGTCTTACCTGAGTGCCGTCTCTGTTTAACAATAAAGATTTGACGTTGTCAGCATGGCCTTTCAGCTTCATTAGCTTAGCACATGTCCGTGGATCCCAGACTCTCAAGACCTGAAAAAAAAAAAGACAAAACATTTCCAGTAACCAAAACTTAATTATTTGCAATTGCAATGATGATTTTCCTTTCTTGAAGCATGAAAACCAAAATACTGCGAGACTAACCTTCTCTGTAGATCCTGAGATGATCACAGTTCCTGTCTGATTCATGGCCAGACTGTAGATGGAGTCCTTGTTTCCACTCAGTGAGGAAGCTATCACAGAAATGATGGATGCAATCAGAGTTTGTAATAGTTGACTGAAACTATAACATTTTGAAATAAAATAAAATATAATATACAAAAACATCCACAATTTTTTTTTTTTTTTAGTTTTACTTGATGTACTGAATGACTAAAACTAAAATAAAAATGAATACAATATATATATATATATATATATATATATATATATAGTCAAAAGTTTTGGACCAGTAAGATTTTTCATGTTTTTTTTTAAGTCTCTTCTGCTCACCAAGCCTGCATTTATCAAAAGCAGTAATATTGTGAAATATTTTTACTATTTAAAATAACTGCTTTCTATTTTAATATATTTTAAAATAAATGTAATTTATTCCTGTGAACAAAGCTAAATTTTTAGCATCATTGCTACATCAAGTGTCACATGATCCTTCAGAAATCATTGTAATATGCTGATTTGCCGTTCAAGAAACATTTTGTATTATTATCAATATTTAAAACAGCTAAGTATATTTTTTTCAGGATTCTTTGATGAGTAGAAAGATTCAAAGATCAGCATTTATCTGAAGTAAAATCTGAAATATTCTGAACTTTATATACATATATATATATATATATAGATAGATAGATAGATAGATATTTGGGTGGGGGGGTAATAGAAATTAATACTTTTATTTAGCAAGGATGCTTTAAATTGATCAAAATAAATGCTGTTCTTCTGAACTTTCTATTCATCAGAGAAAACTGAAATAACTCAGCTGTTTTCAACAAGATAATAATAAATGTTTTTTGAGCAGCAAATTAGAATTTTAGAATGGTTTCTGAAGGATCATGTGACTGGAGTAATGATGCTAAAATTAAGCTTTAAAATTGCAGGAATAAATGACATTTTCAAATATATTTAAACAGAAAACAATATTGCATATATTGCAAAATATTACATTTTTATTTTACTGTTTTTGCTGTACTTTGGATCGAATAAATACAGGCCTGGTAAGTAGAAGAGACACAACAACAACAAAAAATTACTAAAATTTTAACTACAACTATAATAAAATTAAATTCCCATTTTTAATAAAACATACAACAGCATTTCAACAATACAGAAATAACACTGGATGCACCCATTTTGAAAGAAACTGGTTTTCACAATCATCTGCTTAATTACATGCTTCAACCCTAACTCGATGACTCAGAAGGAAGATGGTGTCAAGCAGAATGATTAAGAGAGCTTACTCACTGGTGACTGTATTATTAGAGGCGGTCAGAGCTGTCAGTGTGTTCACATCCCACAGGAAGATCTGCCTGTCCAGCCCGGCTGATGCCACCAGCTCCTTGTCCTTTGCATATGCTAAAGCTTTGACGTAGTCCTGAAGAGTGAATCACAACTGACAAATCACTTTATGTCTCATAATCCTATTGCACACAAAATGCAAGAACTTTCACTAAATTTCAAGCTTTAATCTGTTTTTCATGCAAATTCCTGGAGCTGTTAAATGGACCAAATTGTATGCCAATAGTCAAATGTCTGGCAATGCAAGACTGCCATCAGAATAACCCTTATGCATAAAAATTAAAGCAACAAACTAAGATAAATATAAGAAATGTACCTTATGCGTCCGTAACGTGGACATGCAGAACCCTTTGTGCGCATTCCAGACTTTAACGGTGGTGTCTGAAGAGGCTGATATCACTACAACACAGAATAATCCACTGAAACTGGCTAAAGCTCAGAATATATTGAAATTTGAGCATGAAGTTTTTGTAAAAGGCATATGATGTTCTCAGACATACATGTTTTTCCATTACAACAGAGGATGATGTCATTCACCCAGTCTGTGTGATGCTCCATTGAAGCGATGTAAGGATCCTGCTGCAATAGTAAATGGCTCTTGGTTAGACTTATCAGAAACATTTGACTACAGAGAGACAGAACTGGGATAAATTATGCCTTTAAGGGAGATACAAAGTCAACACTGTTGTTAAAAGAGGAAAGTGTGGTCGCACAGTAACAAAACAAGGGATAAAATGAATAATATTCATAATTCATGAAAAATGCAAGTTGTACTTTGTGTTGGTTGACACTCCATATCCTTATGATGGAATCTCGACCGGCTGTGAAGAGTCTGTTGAGAGTAGGATCCAGCTGAAGAGCATTCACACCATTACGATTGTACTTCTCCACCTCATCTCTAATCACGTAGGAAACCTGTAAACACATCATTAATTATTATTAACTCCATTTATTAAACATTCAAGACAATCTATAGTCTTACCAAACCACCCATGTACTACAGGTATAGAAACAAATAAATTTTATATGTGTATTGTGAGTTTATTATTAAGTAATGCTGTACAACATCTGTCTACAAAGACCTGACGTTTTAATCTAATGAATCTAATAAATGTGCAGACAATTGTACTAAAAGAACAAATTTAATTGCATTAATATATACCTGTACATTGGCCCAAAAAGTATTTGGACACATTTAAAAATAAATGAATGCTACACCGTTACATATCATCACTGTACTATGGTAACACCACAGTACTTCTTGTACGGGTAAAAATGTTTCGGTTTGTAAATATTATGAACGCTATAATTGGCGACACTTTTCTGAAAAATGTAAACGTATTATAAATTCGCGAATATATAGTTTTAAAGTTACGAAACGTTATCTGTAAATTATTACCTGGACTTTCCTCCGTCCAGCAGCGTTCTGTCTGTGATGGGTCGCCATCTTGCATGTTGACAATCGGTGAATGCGTCACTTCCGGACGATAGCGGAATACGTTCCGGCGTTTGTTGTTGAATCTGTCGAAATCTTCTGTCACAAGAGGTCACCGTTGAGCTCAGGGGCGTTTCTAGGATTTGAAAACATCAGGGGCTAGTGGTGGTGGATGGGAGCTAACATCATACATACGTAAAATATATATTTGCATGCAAAAATAGGGCCCCATTTTATTTTTTCCAAATTCATTTTTTTATTTATTTTTTTCATTTTTCTGGACTCCTTTTTAATGGTTAAATTCAATTTTATTAATAAAAAAAAAACAAACAAAAAAAAAAAAAACATGTAATTAATTAAAACAATGAAACTTAATAAACATAAATAAAAATTTATGTTTAGGGCCCTTTGAAATTGTTACCAAATTTGTTTTTGCATGTCTGTTTATTTGAATGCATAAACGACTTTTATTTATTTCTACAACAGCCTTATGAAATTCTGTGTTGTGTATTAAAATTTTTCTGGTTATCAAATAAAGGCATAAAATATTAATTTATCTTTTAATTAATGAAAATTAATTAAACCCGATGCCAACCCATAAAAACATTCGGGGCTAGAGAAAAATCTTTGGGGCTCGAGCCCCGAATGATTAGCCCTGGCGACGCCCCTGGTTGAGCTAGTAGATTTACCTAAATAATTTAAC
Source organism: Cirrhinus mrigala (assembly GCA_036247105.1). Lineage (NCBI taxonomy): Eukaryota > Metazoa > Chordata > Actinopteri > Cypriniformes > Cyprinidae > Cirrhinus > Cirrhinus mrigala. The sequence goes on along the minus strand of CM070008.1, from coordinate 36,373,262 downwards.
TGCAGAAAGTGGATACTGACTTTTACATTTAAAATAGTTCAATGGGATTTGCACATTACACAAAATACGTTCAAATGTATTATAGCCTACAGTTTATACAATAATGCAGTAGTTCTCTAAAATACTGTAGGTGTGTCATAAGGGAGACATTAAAAATTTGTTGCTTAATCAAACCCCATTAAAAATGCTTAATAAACATAACACTGGTGGCAGTAACTACATGGCACAATATAGGCTAATCACTATATGAACACATCCTATTCCATTCTATTCTATAACGTTTTTTTTTTTTTTTTGGAATCAATATTAGAAAAAAAAAATAGCTAAAATGTAATATTCCTATGCATGAATGTAAAGACTGCTTTAAAAGCAGCTGACACATGAGTCCAGCGCATGCAGAATGCATAGCTATAAAGCAACAGGCAGCAGACATTTGCCACAATTTTTTATATTAAAGTGTGGATAAGGGATATGTTTTAAACATAAATACTGTTATGCATTTAAAAATCTGCCTTTGCAGCTAAAAGTTTATTATAATGTGTATTTTCCATTAAACAAGTTATTTTGCTCTGTTGTCTGTCACTTTTAAAGATAACCTGTGCATAAAGACATTCACATTAAAGAGCTTTTTATTTAAAGTCTTCACATATCTCTGTTATGCACAGGTATATGTGAGTTATGCGCTTAACAAAAAAATCAAAGTCAAGTTTATTCAACTCAGCTTTATTTAGAATTTAAATCATAACACAATTTAATAAAACCTGTAACTACAATAATGTCTGTAATAACCATGAGCATAAATGTAAAAATATGCAGGTACTATAGTAGCTTTGTAAATATTAAAGTGGTTAACAATAAGCAAATCATTGTGCATTTCCATCTCTGGTAAGTGAAACAATGTGGTTGGCTATTTTTTTTTTTTTTTTTTTTTTTTTTACCTGTTGACACTTGGTTTTCATCCAGAGTAGATATAAGACACTAACAACATAACTGCCTGCAAAATTATCTCCAATATGAAATAAAATGATTCTCAATCTTTTTTTATAAGCCCAGGATACATTTTGACTCAGTAAATTATTACACATTTCCCACTGGCTTTAAGAGTCACATTTGTCTGTACTGATCAACGCATCTACAGCTCATCTAAATTAATGCTCAGCAATGTTTATTACAAGACATAACAGTACTCATATAAATTTTGTCAGAAACAAATCAGGATACACAAATATCATCTTTAATCAGGGATCTGACAGAGTGCCATTTGTTTAACTTCCCATTACATGTATTTATCCAAACTCTCAAGAGCTTCCTTTTTTGTGTACTTTCTCCATTCATGTGGAATCTCACCATATCCTCGGAATGTCTTACTGTAGTACGTTTCTAGATCTTTCTGGAATTTGCACACAAACCACTTCCAGTACGGCAGCTCAGAGTTGTCAGGCGTGATGCTCCAGTTAGCATATTTGTGACCTCCTTTTCTGTATTCTTTCCAGGGGACTGAATCATCTGAGGAACTTGGGTAAAAGGATTGATCACTTGCTACTGCTGTTGTACAGATTTCAATAGCCAAGTTTGTTGTTCCTCTGTAAAACCAACCATTCAGACCAATATTGCGGTGGAATGGAACGCTGTGATCTCCAGGATGGCCTTCCATTGTGTTGGTGCAGATGGCTTTACAGAAAGGACACTGAACCCAGCAGCACTGACAGAAGTGCTCAATCAAAATTTCATCTGGTCTTTTCCTGCACTTTTCCATTTTTATGTCATTAAATTTTTGAAAACCATTCTGTAGGTTTGTCATCCTCTCCTCTAGACTATCACTCAAAAGATTATCAAGAAAATCTACGTCTTTAATTTCACTAAGATCCACACATGAGTTTCCTGTGAGTTGCAGCTCATCTCTCAGGGTTTTGGTGAAGCATCTGAACCACATGCTACCGTCCCCATTCTGACTCTTGACCTCCACTGTCACTGCTTTCACTGCATTACTTACAATCTCCCCTTTCTGTTTCACATTACCTTTGAAAATATTTAGGATCTGTTTGTTTTGATCGGTGTAGTATCTGTCCACTTCATTCTTTATGAACTGTTTAAAGTGTTCTCTGGGATTATGAATGTATTGTATGTATTGTCCAAAGTCCTCCTTTTCTGCAAGGGATCTCAGAATGTGTTTCTCCAGATTTGGTCTGTTCTCACGTAATGCTTGTATGTCAGACCTCATCTGTGCTGCCAAACCAATAGCAGTTTCATTGTAAACAGCTTGTAGAATAGATGGTTCAAGTTTGCTGCAAATGAATTCACTCAGAACGGTTGTTGTTGTTGCTCCTTTGTAGTAGTTCTTGAAGATGTTCCAATATTGAGTTTTCTGCTTGTCAAGATAAAGTCTCGGGTCATTTGCTTCTCTGAATTCTTTGTGGAGTTCAGTAAATATCGGTCTTACAATCTCACACACGTAGAGACTCAGGTCTATGGTGAACTCCTTTTTCAGTTTGTATTTTCGGCTCCCGGATTGATGTTTCTGTACTGATTTTTTAACACAGTCTGTTATTTCCTGAACAAAACTCTCATTGTAGCCTCGTGTTCCAACTGGTGACTTCTTCATTATCATTTCAGTTTCCCGAATAATTTTGTGAATCAGATTCCTTATTGAGTACTGAAGTTCAGCATTTAAGTCCATGTTTTCTGGTAGCTTTTGAGTGCCTGTTAAATATTCTATGCCCGACATAATTTTTTGACCGAACCGAATGAATATCCCACTTTTGGTTTTCTTCAAGCTCTCAGTAGCTTCTGCTGAAGATGCCGTTTCATCAAAGCGCTCCAGATGCTTCTTTAGTATTATGTAGTTACAATAATCACTCCGCCGGTCTATCAGTTCATAGTCTTTTTGTTTTAAGCACTCATTTACAAGAGTCAGTTCATGGTTTTCAGATAATATCTGTGTCACATCCTCCCAAAAGTTAATGTCTGTCAGCAGAGGTGTGTCTTTGGTCATTTCAGTGACCCATTTACTCCACATTGTGTCAAATTCCTCCGTAAGCATATGTTCATCTATTCCTGTATTTTTCAGTCTCAAAGCTAGTTCCTTGCTCCGACTGAAAAGCTTGTTTTCATATTCCGTCCTTCTTTGATCCAGCTGTTCCCTGGCTTTTTTCTGTTCAATTGCTTCATCTAACTTTCTTTTTGTCCCCTTCACAAGGTCATCATGAAGATCCTTGATTCTGGTTTCAAATCTTCCTCGCCACTGACACAGAATGTCTTTGTCTTTGTCCTCCTCAAAGTAAGACATCATTGATTTTTCTACCTGCTCCTTTGTCATCCTCATGTCAGCCAACAAGTCATTTTCCTGAACCTTACTGTTTCCGTTAGCAATTCTGTTGTAGAATTTGCCTTCAACGCTCAACATTGCGCTTCTGAGGCTCCACGTCCAGTCACTGTACATCGTTTCCAGTTTTCTGTACACTGCGATCTCAAGTGTGTTTTTGAAGCTGAACACAAAGTTTTCATTCAGCAATGCATTCCACAGATCATTAATACGCATTCTGAACTGAGACAGCTTAATGCCGTTGGAGTTAGAAGCTTTTGAGAGAATGGTGTCCTTCAGCTCCTGAATATTTCTGCTGTAGTCTGGGTTTGGTGGTGCCATTGGTGGGCTGCCTTCCCAGAGCTGTGAAAAATACTTCACATCATTCTGAACATCAAATGCAATGACGTCACTGAAAAACTCTGTATCACAGTCTTCCTCTTTAGCAGCGAGTTTAGTCATCTCATCCAGTTTCTCCTGCAGTCGTCTCCTTCCCTCCATGTTTTTCTCTCCGGCAGTAACATCTGAAACGTTCTGATGCACAAACATGCAGCTTGGATTCAGTCTGATCTTCTTCATCCTCATAAAGGCCTGAACAACAATCTGAAGAATGTCCTGCATCTCAGCTGTGTTTTCTCCAAAGATGTTGATCAATGTCATATTTCCGAGACCAACAACAAATGTGGCCATTTCATTGTCATGATTTCTTGTTGACCTTCCAGCCAATTCTAGGGCACGAAGTCCTTCAGTATCAATGACCAGAATGTAGTCAAACTTCAGTTGTGTTTTCATTTCCTCTGACACTCTGACCAGCTGCATGAAAGCTCCTCTGGTGCATCTGCCAGCACTGACGGCGAACTGCAGTCCAAACATGGCGTTCAGCATGGTGGATTTCCCAGAGCTCTGAATCCCTAAAACTGACAACACATAGACTCTCTTATCTCCCAGTTTCTGGATGAGTGCATCAAGAACAGCAGTAACCCAGATCAGAGGAACATGGGCAGCATCTCCATCCATCAGCTCAAGTGGAAATCCAGAGATCATCATCTTTGCTGCAAGACTTGGAAGAGAGGAGAAGTTAAACTTGAGGTCTTTTTTGTTTTTCCTTACAGATGAGCATGATTCATATATCTGAGCGATCTCTCTCAGTATGTGCTCCAAGCCAAATGTTGCAGCTTGTAGTTTCTGAGATACCCTCTCAAGTTCGACTTGTGCTGCTGTCATTTGCGGTGACTTATCATGTTTCTTTTTAAGATTTAGGACTGTTGACCATTTTTCATCATACTTATGAAGAAGGGCTGAAAGACTTTCAGTAGTGTAATTGTCCAGCAGGATGCCTAGCCATTTCAGAAAATATACCACCTCTTTTTCTGCTTGTGAATTCAGTGTTTGGATGAAGATTTGGACAAACTGACTTAGGTCAGATGTTTGCTGCAGCTCACGGATTTTCTGCATTTCTGATTTTTTAGAACTTTTGTTCTTTTCAATGTTGCTTCCTTTATGTAGTTCTCCTAATGTTGGTCGATAAAGTTCTTTATTCTTCTGGCACCACTGATGCCACAGTTTTCCCTGACATTGCAGGAATGATTCTTTGATTTCAGTCAGATCTTTACCCTCCAGTAAATTTATCATCTGCTGTGCTGCCTCTTTTCCTTTCCTGCAGTCATCATCCTCGACCTCATCCACTCTGATATCGTTGTATTTGGGCACATTTTCAAGCTTAAAGAAGGAACATAAATCAGTAGATAAAAGCAAATTATTAATAGCTCTTCTGATTTCTTCAAATACAACTGACTGATTTCTGCCTTTCAAACCAATTTTGTATTTCCCTTCACGCATTTCTGTGAGAGCTGAATCATTCTCAGTAAGAAGGCAGATGAGTGGCTTTGAGCCCTTGTAGAAGGTTTGGATCTTGGTCATGCTTTTGTCTTTCTTGTCAAGTTGTGGTAAAATAGCAACATTTACAGATGCCATTTCAGTCAGGATATCCAGCTGCGTTTCATGGTCTCCTGCATCACCATGGAGGTTACAGAACGCAATACAATGAGTAAATCTGTCTGTTTTCTCTCCAGAAGGGCAGTACCAGGCGATCTCCACCACTCCATCCATCAGCACTCTGGTTCTGCTGCTGCCCGGGCAGTTCCTGTGGAAGAACGTGTTGTGCTTCTCATTGATCAGGCTGTTCATCAGCTGAGACTTGGATGAAGATGCAGGACCAAACCTGAAGAAAGCCACCATTGGGGTTTCTGCCTTGTAGACCGGCTGGAATTTGCTACAGATTTTACTTGTATTGTCAATTGTCTTCCAGCTCTTGTTGATTTGTCGAAATGTCCAGAGTGGGAACTCAATTTGTTGTGTGGATGGATTTGGTACAAGCAGAGGCAGGGCGTACTGACACTGTGAGAGTTTAGTCACCATGAGCTGCTTTAGGAAACTATCAGCGCAATGAAACACAGCCATCTGAACATCCATTAAGTGGACTGCATCTGTTTCATCAGAGGGTTTAGCAGTTTCTCCAAAAATATTATCAAAGACATCACCATCATCTTCAGATGAGTCATTGTTTCTTTGGTGTGTGTGATGTTGTTCATTGTTCTCTATAATCTGAAGGCATCTTGCTCTGTAGTCCATCATCATCAATTTTTGTAGAAAAACTGAAGCCAGCTCCTCTTCTGCACAAAACTCTTGAGAGTTTGATTGTACAATTGGTTTAAGGAAATCTACAGTTTTCAGTTTGCCTTCAAGATGGAGCCTGTCAATGAGTTGCTCTGCACCTAGCTGAAAAACACAGTACCATAAAATAGTGTTGTACACTTTTTTAAAAAATAATGAAATACATGAAAATCAACATAGCCTACATATTTGTACATTTGGATAGATGCTGAAGATACTGACAGCATCTAAAACAATTATATTTACAGCTGTATAAACATAAAATCTATTATGTCATAAAAATATTTGAGGCACCATTGCTACTGTTTTTAGATATATTTTAGATCCCTTAAACCCCAAAACCAAACCACTTTTAAACAATATAAAAACCAAACCCCAAAATATAAAAATATATCTAAAATCTAAAATATATTTTAGATCCCTTAAACCCCAAAACCAAACCACTTTTAAACAACATAAAAACCAAACCCCAAAACCACTTTTAAACAATATAAAAAACATAACAGGCAGATAAATGCACTGTGATGTACAATTATTTTAGTTACATTACATGCCTACTATCCACTTTTTCTTATGCCCCATGATGCTTTGCACAAATTATGGAAGTAACTTCTATTAAACTGTAAACAATCAGTGAAAGGTTCGTTCTATGAATTTTCAAAAAGGAGGTGACATTATTCTACTCAACCTTTAACCATTGATCATTAAAAGGAAATTTAAAAGTGTGAATGCATTAACAAATTACTTTCAAGACAATGAATAACTCCAAAAGCTTTTATAAAACAATGGACGTGTTAAATAGGCTATCACGGTAGTACAGTACCTGTGCACCTGTACAGCACCTGTCTAATGTTGCCCATTCCATTTCCTAGTCTGTAAGCCAGGGAAGGGTCATAACATAATCTCATTGATTATAAATAGAATACAAGTTCTTACCATTTCTTTACGTTTGTCTCCTTTATCAGTTTGGACCAAGCCCCCTAAATGCTGTGCAATAGTGTCACTGATGCTTATTGTTTCTGCACCTTGATGTGATGAAAACAGAGGAAAAGATTTGTTAAACTTTATTAAACTAAATTAAAACTAATAATTTTTTATCCACCTTTTTATTACTACAAATCAATCTATTAAACTAAGTACAGATTTTAATTTATGAAACGGATTACACAAATGACACAGAACGTGGAGAACTCAGGAACAAAAACATTCAAGAAACAGGCAACCATTACAATCAACAACTGACAAAGTTGACACCACGTCTGCCAATCACGGCAGACCAATCGTTGCAGCGATCAGGGAGTCCTACCTCCCTGTATATAAACTGCAGCTACCTCCTATCTCGTCATTCTCGCTCTCTTCCCCGTTGAAGATTTTTGGAATCCACCCTCAGCAGGCTTTAGGATATTACTGCTCAGCTGTTTACCGACAAGGCCGCAGAGTAGGGATGTAACGGTATGAAAATTTCTGATCAAGATTATAGTGACCAAAATGATCACGATCATCAGTATTATCACGGTATTGTTAAAATGTACTGAAAATGTTCAAAATATACTGACACATAAATCACTTCACCAAGTTTTAGATTTAAAATCAACAAACAACAAATAAAATGACTTTTTATTTGCATAATCACTAAAACAACAACAGTAGCCTACCAATGATATCCGGATTTTAAATGACAACATGATTGACAACAGTTTAACTAACAGCATGTTCAAATATTGAATGTAACTTTTCAAATAAAGCTGTGAAAAAGTTTCATAAAAAGATAAACCTCACATTTCAGCCTTTAAATAAAGAATTGATTTAATAAATTTGTCTGTTCCATACCTAATCTAGATAACTGGTCTGAATTGTTTAAATGTGTAGAATCCACTTAGGCTTGTTTTTCATCAATCGGTCAGAATTTATGCTACAGCAGGGCAAATTCGGTCTGTTTTTTGGGCAGACAAAAACTGCACACAAGCTGAATGTAAATGTAAGTCTCTGTAAATCCATTGTATGACACTAGATGGCGCTTATGGAAAAGCTGAATTAAATCTCCAGTGAACTCCGTGGATAAAGGACACATGAAGACTACTTTAGATATTACATGGAACGAAGGTAAAAACAAAATGCCATCGAATCTTTTCTGAAGACAATCAGAACCTTCAGAGGCACGTTCATAGAATTACATTCATTTAACTAATTAACATTAATAATGTTTCTGCCAGTGGGTGCCCAACCCCCAATTGCGAAGTGAAACATACGGGCTGCAAATACATTAGTTATCAAATAATACACACGTTCTTTCTTTGAGGGTTGCGTTTCACTAAATAAAATGATTTAATAAATACCTGTTTACAATAAGCACTTATTCGCGCGCACACAGGACAATGTTTGAGGGCACACACTTAATATTTGAGGGAGCGCAAAGCCATGATCACTATATTTATGGGAGAGGAAACCCGCTGCAAGCCGAGAGGATTCGTGCTGGCACCCTTCCATACAATAATGCACTCCTGACATTTACCATTACAATAACGCCAGAAACGGCTTCAAATGAACTATGAAAACGAGAATAAAGTCGTAAAATTTGCAATGCATTTCTTATTGCTTAAAATTAACGGAGACTATCTTGTGTTTTTCCGTGTGTGCTCGATTATTTCGGTAGGGATTGGCGCCTATTGCCCTTAGCACTCTTTTAAAACATCCGCCGTGTTTCCACACAAAACGAAACTACTCTGCGTGCCGTGCGCAAAAGAGACTGTTACTTAAAACGGTGCTTTATGCTGTACAGTATTTCTTTATCATTAGTTGTTCAAATCGCGGTAATCAAATACGGTTTTAATGATAATTAAAATACGAAACGGTAATACTAACTGTGGGGAATTTTATCATGATTTATCGTCAAACCGGTAATCGTTACATCCATACCGCAGAGTAATGTCCCAAATGCAATATTTCCTTTTGTTGAGTGACCGCACTTGGAGTTGAAAGACTAACGTGTTAGGGCGAGTTGCTTAGCTTTAAGTTCTCAAAAAAAAAGAGAGCTCACTACTCTCAGCATAGCTCTGTACAAGTTTCCATGCTGTGGTGGACTGTATGAAGAGAGTGCAGTCCCAGTCAAGGACACCTCGAAAGAGCCAGAAAGCCATGGAGGGAAAGGCCGTCCTCCTCATCCTTGCGCCTGTGGAGAGTGGATTTCAGCCAAGGATTCACACAGTCTCTGTATCTCCTGCCTGGGCACTAAACATGTTCAGGCAGCACTATCCAACCCCAAGGGCTGCCCTCATTGCACGACATTCTCGACTAAAACTCTGGAGAGGAGACTCGGAGTGGCAGCCACAGGAAAGTCAGACCCATGCCTCTCTGCTCAACCCAGAGAGGAAGCTATGGAGTGTCCATAGTCCTCAAGCTCGTGGGGAGATATGATGGACAGTGTGGACCAGTTCTTCACCCGCTGTTTGAAGATCCTTTAGTGGGAGAGGAAGACGATGACGACAAGATACTGTTGACCATCCTTGAAGACGAGGATGATGGCGACAAGGATGCCACTTTCCCTCCAAATCAGTTCCGTCCACAGAGTATGCAGGATGAGAGCTCACCCTCCCCTGTGCAGGTGGACACAGATCTGCTGCAGGTCTGTCGTAAGGCCATGGCTAAGCTGTCCAACGATTGGCCATCCCAACTGACAGGAAAAGGGGCTGATAGAGTGCCGTCACGACTCCCTCCAGCGAGACAGTTTATACCGGCTGTCCTGGCATGCTTTGCCGAAATTAAAAGGTTTTGGGTTAAGCCTTTTTCACATCGGTTTGCTTGGGATTTAGGGATGGCACATCCTCCCTCTGTGGAAGCGTCTGTGGCGAATCATTTACATCCAAGCCGCAGAGCAGCTCTCTCTTCAGCCGGCGTCTCGCTACCAGGGAAATCAGAATGCTTTGCCGCATCTGTTTTCCAGAAGATTTACAAATCCGGATCACGCTTTGACCTCTCTCCTCACGACCTATCAGCTCCTTGAGGAAATGGGTCGTCAACTTGACTCTGGATCTCCCAGCCAAGTGCTCTGGGAGGAGATATGTATAATCGCAGACTTAAACCTATGTAAACTCTCACGGAGCTGTTCAAAGTTGTGGACACAGCATGGGTTTGGAAGCTGTGGGGGAGAGATCGCTGTGGCTGAGTTTGCCTGGACTCTCAGAGAAAGAGAAAACTGAGTTTTTGGATGCCCCTATCAATCCAAAAGCTCTGTTCAGAGCAACTGTTACAGTGATGCGGCAACAATGCGATCTACGGAAGAGAGAAGGAGAGGCATTCAAGGTTTTTACCCCCAGAAAGCTAGTGTCTCGGCCTTATCATCCGAGCCAGCCATGTTTCAGACTCTCGGGGAAAGTAGGTCTGTCTAATTATCAGCCTTCCCACCCTGTCCTGCCGCAACAACCGGGAAGTGCGGCTGCGGAGACAAAACCTAGGTTTTTGGACAAAGGTAGAGCTTTTTCCATGGTTAAGGACTATTTGGCTGCTATCTCGGCATATAGGACTTGATTCGGGTACTATAGGCCAGCATCCTCTCGTTTGCCATTTTATGAGAGGAGCGCGATGGCTACACCCAGTATCAAAGCCGCTGGTCCTGCCCTGGGATTTGTCCGTAGCCCTGAACATGCTCTCTAAAGCCCCATTTGAGCCCGCCGAGTATTTGATAACACTGGTTCAGGTCAGTCAATGGATCTGATGGCTTTCCATCCGCCACCTTTCTCATGTTCTGAAAAGGAGCAGCTACTGTTTATTGTACAAGTATATGTGCAAAGGACTAGGGCACTTTGCAAAAGCAATCAGCTTTTTGTGTTGTGGCCGGACTCATTCAAGGGAAAGCCTGTCTCCCGTCAACGTCTCTCACACTTGGGTTGTAGAGGCAATCGTGTTATGTTACAATAATGTGAATATTAAGTCCTGGCCCTATAGGGGCATTTCTATTCAGGAAATCTGTGCTGCAACTAGCTGGTCTTCCCCACACTAGATGTGACAGAGCCTTCATTTGCCCACTCAGTCTTGGGAGCGAGTGGAGAAGTTATTCTTTCATTCCACTTTATTGTTGAAATTATCAGACTATGCTGATCTGCTTTAACCACTTGTATTGGGTCAGAGAGGTATAATTCAGACCGTAGTAATCTTTAGTCTGCTTCGTCAGCATATCGACAATACGGGAGTTGTCTATATCCCATAGTGAGATACCGAATGCTAGAAAGAGAACTTTAGGTTACTACCAAAACCCCAGTTCTCTGATAACATGAAATGAGGTATCTCAGAACATTGCCCTCCTTGCCTGTCCCGCACGGAGAAGAGATATGCGGAGAATGATGAGACAGCAGGCAGCTGCGGTTTATATACAGGGAGGCAGGACTCCCTGATCACTGCAGTGATTTGTCTGCTGTGATTGGCAGACGTGGTGTCATTGACGTGGTATCAGCCTGTGCCATCTGGAGTTTAATGACAGAACTTTGCAGTAGTCGCATTTCTTACCCATGTTGTTGTGAGACGAATCATTAAAGCCTGAGCACACATGCGCTACAGTGTTTGCATCACCATCAGGTTTCAGGTTACTCCCTTCTTCTACTGGTTTCACATTATCCTAAAGAGATAACAAGAAATGATCTTATTACCATGATTTTAAACAATGTTGTTTAATTGTGCAAGAGTAAAAATGTGTATGCATGGATCTCTGAAGTATGAGGACATCTGAATATCACACTTCTATGTTTATTCTGCATCTCTGCTTGTTACTACAAAGGCTGTAGTGGAAATAGCCAAACCTTTAAATTAGAAGGACAATTTCAAGAACATACATCGGGCCATGTAGCATATGTTAAGTGAGGCACACTCTTAAAAATAAAGGTTCATTATTGGCATTTATGGTTCCATGAAGAACCTTTAACATCCATATAAGTGTTCCATTCCACAAAAGGTTCTTTATAGTCCAAAAAGGTTATTTAGATTAATGAAATATTCTTTACCCTGAGAAAAATTGTTTTTTTAAGAACTGTTCACTGAAAGGTTCTTTAGGGAAGCAAAAATGGTTCTTCTATGGCATCACTGTGAAAACCCCCTTTTGCAACCTTTATTTTTAGGAGTACAAGAAAACGTCCCGGTTACGTATGTAACCTTGGTTCCCCGAGGGAACGAGACGCTGCGTCCAGAGAACGCTTTGGGAACGCCCTTGGCGGACGACGCTCTGAAAGAATGTGTAACCGAACCAATGAGAAAGCGGGACGTCACAGGCGGGTGACGTCATCAACCAGGAAGCATAAAAGCACGTGCGAAGCCGGCCGGCGTCAGCTTCGTGAATGAAGCGAGCGCTCAGCAGGGATGCCGGAAGGATGGACCGAGACGCAGCGTCTCGTTCCCTCGGGGAACCAAGGTTACATACGTAACCGGGACGTTCCCCTTCAGGAACTCGAGCTGCGTCCAGAGAACGCTTTGGGAACGAGATGCCCACGCCACCAGACTTCCAAAACCCTGCCAGTGAAAGAGCTAGGGCAGGAGGACAGAAGAGCCAGGAGTGGCTCGGACATCAAGGCTGTAGAACCTTACAAAGGTGAGGGGCGTGGACCATCCCGCAGCATTACAGATGTCCTGTATTGGGACACCTGCAGAGAAGGCCTTAGAGGCGCCCAAAGCGCGCGTAGAATGAGCCTTGACCCCCAAAGGTGAGGGGAGGTCAGAGGACTCGTAAGCCGTAGATATAGCATCTACAATCCATCTACTTAAAGTCTCTTTAGAGGCAGGAGACCCCTTCTTAGGGGGGCCATAGCAGACGAACAACTGTTCTGATTTTCGCCACAGGGCAGCTCTGTGGACATATGCATCTAGGGCACGTACCGGGCACATACAATTAAGCTTCTGCTGGTCAGGCTCCCGAAAGGGAGGAGGACAAAAGGCCTGGAGCACAACCGGCTGTGGTGGGTGGGTGGGGACCTTAGGAACATACCCTGGTCTAGGGTAAAGAAAGGCTTTAATATTGCCTGGAGAAAACTCTAAATGAGAAGGGGCCACAGAAAGGGCCTGCAGGTCCCCAACCCGCTTGAGGGAAGTAAGGGCTAGTAGAAGCACCGTCTTAATGGTAAGAAACCGAATCGGGATTTCTTCCAAAGGCTCAAACGGAGGTTTGCAAAGAGCCTCAAGCACCACAGTCAGATCCCAGGAAGGGACGCGGGGTCGTGTCGGAGGCCTCAGCCTCAGTACACCACGGAGGAAACGTATAACCAGGGGGTTCTTACCCACAGAAACACCATCGAGAAGGGCGTGGTAGGCCGAGATTGCCGCCACGTAAACCTTCAGGGTGGAGTGGGCTAACCCTGTGGAGAAACGAGCCTGCAAAAACTCCAGTACTGTACCAACCGGGCAGTTAGCTGGGTCTTGCTGGCGCTCTTCACACCATGAAGTGAAAAGCTTCCACTTAAGGGCATATAGTTTCCTCGTAGAGGGAGCTCTGGACTGGAGGATGGTCTCCACAACCTCAGTTGAGAGACCGGAATCTATGAGTTGTGCCCCCTCAGGGGCCACACCCACAGCTTCCACAACTCCGGACGGGGGTGCAGGATGGCGCCCCCCGCCTGAGAGAGGAGATCCCTCCTGACGGGGATCTCCCATGGAGAGCCGTCGAGGAGAGATATCAGGTCCGAGAACCATACTCGGCCCGGCCAGTACGGGGCTACTAACAGTAGGCTGACCCCGTCCCGGCGTACTCTCTCCAGAACTCCTGGGAGCAGAGCAATCGGGGGAAAGGCGTACAGACGAAGCCTCGGCCACGTCTGTACCATAGCATCCAGCCCCAGGGGAGCTGGATGAACTAGAGAGAACCAGAGGGGACATTGTGCATTCTCCCTCGTGGCAAAGAGATCTAATTGGGCTCGCCCAAAGATCTCCCATATCTGATTCACTACTTCTGGGTGAAGCATCCATTCCCCGGGCCTCGGCCCCTGTCTCGACAGGATGTCTGCTCCCACATTCAAATGCCCAGGAATATGCACTGCTCGAAGGGAGAGGAGTTTGTCCTGGGACCACACAAGGATCTGGTGCGCCAGCTTGTATAAGGGGCGCGACCGCAGACCTCCTTGGTGGTTGATGTAATAAACCACCGCTGTGCTGTCGGTGCGAACCAGCACATGGCGATTTCTGAGGTCTGGAAGAAAATATTTCAGCGCTCGAAATACGGCCAGCATCTCTAGGCAATTGATGTGCCAACCGAGATGACGACCCGTCCACAGACCTTGGGCGGGGCGACCACTCATGACCGCCCCCCACCCAGTGAGGGATGCATCTGTCGCTAGCGTTACACGGCGGCAAGGAACTCCCAAAGTCGGGCCCTGATTTAGGAACCACGGCTTCTTCCACATGTCTAAGGCACGTAGCCCTCTGCGCGTGACCTTGATCATACGGAGCGGGTTTCCCCTCGGGGAGAACCCTTTTGACTTGAGCCACCACTGTAGGGGTCTCATGTACAGCAGGCCAAAAGGTATCACGTTGGACGCTGCTGCCATCAGACCCAACAGTTGTTGAAACTGTTTGACAGTGAGTGACAGGCCCTGCTTGACTCTCTTGACTGCGGTGAGGATCGACACAATACGAGCAGGGGACAAACGTGCCTGCATCGTGGTCGAGTCCCACACCACGCCCAGATAAGTGGTCCTCTGTAATGGAGAAAGTACACTTTTCTTGACGTTTAGTCTTAACCCCAACGTTTTCATGTGGGCGAGAACGACATCTCGATGTCGAGCCGCTAAACTCTCGGACGCTGCTAGGATCAGCCAGTCGTCGATGTAGTTTAAAATGCGAATGCCCTGAAGCCGAAGAGGGACCAGGGCGGCATCTACACATTTCGTAAACGTGCGGGGTGAGAGTGCTAAGCCGAAGGGAAGAACCCGATACTGGTAAGCTTCGCCCCTGAAAGCAAACCTCAGGAACTTCCTGTGTTGAGGAAGGATGGAAACGTGAAAGTACGCGTCTTTCAGGTCTATCGTCACAAACCAGTCCTCGGACCTGATTTGTGACACTACTTGCTTGACTGTAAGCATCTTGAATTTCAGTTTCATGACTGAATGATTGAGGCGACGGAGATCGATGATCGGCCGCAGCCCTCCATCCTTCTTTGGAACAATGAAGTACCGACTGTAGAACCCGGACTCCCTTACGTGAGGAGGGACCACCTCGATGGCCTCCTTCCTCAGAAGGGTCTCTACTTCTTGCTCCATGACCAGAGCCTGCCTGGGGCCCACCAGAGTGGGAAAAACCCCATCGAAAGGCGGCGGCGGGGCGCCGAACTGAATAGCATAACCTTTCTCTACAGTGCGCAGGACCCATGCAGACACATTTGGCAGTAGCTTCCACGCTGCTAAATAGTCTACTAAGGGAACCAGCCGCTCGAGGCTGGCCTCTGGATTTAGCTGAACTACTAGCTCGGAGACCTGTAACGGCGGACCGGCAGGAGACTGCCGAGCTAACTGTTCTAGAGACCCCCGAGGGGGTGACGAGCACCCTGGTTCCGCTACGTTCCCGGGCGGAAATATCCGGGGCAGAAGCTCGTCGGAGGCCGTTGTGTCCTGTAGCCTTGGCAGGAACAGCAAATCGACCTCCCGAGGGCACCGAGGAGAAACGGCCACCGTGTAATGCGGTGTAACTCGTTCCTCCCCGGTAGGGGCTGCCCTCGGCGGCCCTGGTCTGGCGTCAGGACCGCTTAGGGGCCTGGGCCCTCCTAGACTGAAGCACGACCCTCAGGTCGGGCCTCGCCTTGGAGGACCCCGGCCTAGAGTGCCGCGGGTCTCGGTCCCTGGACGGGGGAGCGCGAGTCGCGACACTCAACTTCTGGACTTGGCGGTACGAGGAGCTGGTACTCGGAGACGGCTGCTCACGCCCAGCAGCCGTCGGGGCTAGAGAGCGGCGAGGGAGGAACCTCTGGAACGCCGCCGCCTGCTTGCGAGCCTCCTGGTACCTGCTGACGACAGAATCTACTGCGTCGCCAAACAGGCCAGAAGGCTGAAGCGGGGCGTCCAGAAGGAAGACCCTGTCCTTCTCCTTCATATCGGACAGGGTCAACCACAGATGCCTCTCCGCGGCCACCATGGCTGCCATAGACCGCCCTACTGCCCGGGCGGTCTCCTTGGTGGCACGGAGAGCTAAATCTGCGGTCCTTTGAAGTTCCTCCAGATCAACTTTCTCACCCTCAGCTAGCCCTTTCAGCAGGTCAGCCTGATATGCTTGGAGCACTGACATTGTATGAAGACATGCTCCAGCTTGACCTGCTGCCGAGTACCCCTTACCCACAAGCGCTGAAGTTGTTCGTAGCGGCTTAGAGGGTAAGGTGGGAGCCTTCAATGACGATGCCCCGCTAGGAGACAGATAACTCGCAAGTGTCTGCTCTACACGGGGCATCGCCTTATAGGCTCGCTCATCGAGCCCCACCACATTTCCATAGTAGTCTGAGGCGGGGACGAATAAGCGAGCCGAAAATGGTCTTTCCCACGATCTCGAGATCTCTGAGTGGAGATCGGGGAAGAACGGAAGGCTCCTCATTGGAGGTGGAGGCTTACTCCGCAGAAAACGCTCATCTAACTTGCTTCTCTGCGGAGTAGCTTTTACCTCGGCGGGCCAGTCGATTTTTAGCTTGTCGACCGCACGAGTAGCCACCTCCAAAAGCTCCTCGTACTGCAGCGATTGAGGGAGTGGCTCCTCAATCGCACTCTCCAAGTCAACATCCTCAGATGAAGACAGAAGGAGAGAAGAGCCCGCTCCTTGGGAGGAAGTAGCCGCAGTGCGGGCTTCCGAACCCTCAGAACGGGCATCGGACCTGCCGGGTAAGGAAGGAGATAGGGGGTCACCCGTCTCCATTCCCTCCAGCAGGTCCAACTGCGAACCCCAGGAATGCAGTACCCGCTCCGCCTCAACGGAAGCGGGACCAACACCCTGGGGAACGCTGGTGAAGGCTCCCTCCTCAAAGAGAGCCTTCCGGGAGCGGAGCACCCGCAAAGGAAGTGCTTCACAATGCGGGCAGTCAGTCCTCTCGAGGGCTGACAAAGCATGCTCCGCTCCCAAGCAGACCACGCACATGCTGTGTGTATCCCCGCTCGTAATATATCTCTTACAAGGGGGAACACACAGCGTGAAACGCGGCCCGCTCTTATCACCACTCTTAGAACTTTTCTTTCCGTTTTTTTTAGACATATCCTCGAAATAAAAGGCGTGCTAACTTGCACAAAAACAGAGGATATCAGACACAAACACAGAGCGCTCCGCTGAAAGACAGAAGCTGACGCCGGCCGGCTTCGCACGTGCTTTTATGCTTCCTGGTTGATGACGTCACCCGCCTGTGACGTCCCGCTTTCTCATTGGTTCGGTTACACATTCTTTCAGAGCGTCGTCCGCCAAGGGCGTTCCCAAAGCGTTCTCTGGACACAGCTCGAGTTCCTGAAGGGGAACTGAAAATAAAAAGACATTGCTTTATAAGCTATACTCTTCAATCTTAAAAATAAAGGTTCTTTATTGGCATGTTTGGTTCCATGAAGAATCTTTAACATCCATGGAACCTTTCCATTCCATGAAAGGTTCTTAGTGGAAACAGGTTCTTCAGATTACTGAAGATATTTTCACACTAAGAAAATTATTGGTTATTTTAAGAACTGTTCACTGAAAGGTTCTTTGAGGAACAAAAAGTTGTTCTTCTATGGGTTCACTGCGGAAAAAAAAAAAATCATTTAAAACCCTTTATTTTTAAGTGTATTATCACATTTACCTTGTATTCTCCACATGCTTTCTTTGAGGTTCCAAGAGTCTTTACACCAAACTCTTGATCAAGTGATGTGATCTGTAATTCTACTTTAGTGGTTGAGTCTGTCATGAACGGCCCATAAGTGTCTTTGTGTAGTTTTTCTGTATATTTTTCATGTTGTGTCACTGGAGGATTGTTCATCATGTTATCTAGACTTTGATGTGTCGCTGGAGAAGGAGCCAAGACATCATCTGCTTCTTGATCTTTTTCAAAAGGATTATCAATGATGTCATCTATACATTGACATGTCTCTGGAGGATTGACATCATTTGGATTTCTGTATGACACTGAAGAAATATCTATGACATCCTTTGAATCTCCATTTGATTCTGGAGAAGTGTCCATGACATCATCATCTGTACTTTGATCCATAATTATAAGACTGAAAAGAAAAATAAATATTACCCTGGTTTGGTGGGTCAGATAAACCTCAGACAATACACACACACACACACACACACACACAAAAATGTAATCGCTTTGGACACACTTAAACATGACTTTGTATTAGACGCAAAACATCAAACCAAGTGATATCTACAAATGCAAATGATGCTTAGTGTAAAATAAAAATATGAGTTTTAAATGCTGTTTGCATTAGTACATGGCAGTTATTACACAAGAACCCGAACAGCTCCAACTCCTAATATTGCAACTCCACTACATATTTCATAGCTCTGGCCCCCATGAAATATAGACCATGTATTTACTAACTTTGCATAAAAATGGATAAGTTACTTGGTGAAGTAAAGATAAGATGAAGTAAGATGAGAGATTAAATTTTATGAATGTGACAATAGCAAAACACACAAAAAAAGGATATCTCATGTGGAAGCAAGTGATTAAATGTACATCATCTACTAAAATGATCGAGGATATTATCAATATTATATACACATTATTGTCATTAAATGAAATAAAATAAAGGTTTATGTAATCATTCTCTATCAAAATAATACAAATACAATATAAAAATAAATAAAATTACTAACAATAAATGAAAATCACCTGTTGATCAGTGACTGGAATCCATCCAAGCTTGAAAGTCAAAAGAATTCAACATACATTGCATACTGCGTATGAAGACAAGGGAATCTCAGACAACCTCATATCATACAGCTTCACCCTCCCAACCATAAACTTTATGCAGATTATGTCTCCGTCTCAATAAAGTTAGTTAATACCTAACATGGTTCAGCTACAAATAAAAGCTACAGAGGAAACAGGTTTCTTGTTCCGACAAGTCACATGATTTCTGGGAAAACGAAAATTAAGATTGCATTTTGTCGTATTTTACCATATGAAAAATAGCTGTATATAAATAAAAAAGTTGAAAGTAGAAAGTAAAAAAAAAAAAACTAAAAAAAAAAAAAAATGCAAAGACAAAGGATTTAAATAAAACTTATAAAATGGATAGTGCCGCTCCTTGGTTCTGACTGGTTGAGCCACATTCAAAGCCATTGTAAATTACTCTACAAACATACACCTTTGTTTACATCTGTGTTTACTTTGTTTGTTGAATAATGTTTGTTTTAATATCATTACACTTTATTTTCTCTGTTTTATTTTGTGAAACCTTACTACATATATATGGAATAACCATTTAATAAAAGCAATAAGCCCCATGAAGCCGTGGTTTACAGTGAATTTATAACAGCTAAGGAGGTTTTAGCTTCCGCTTTGTGTCGTGCCTAACAATGCCCCCAAGCTGTTATAAATTCACTGTAAGCCAAGGCTTCACAGGCCTTATTGTTTTATTCTTGTATTCCTCAAACTTATCAAACCTGAAGTCTGCACAAACACAGATATCTCGGCATTAGAAGCCGTGTAGAGAGAATGATTCATTTTATTTATCTAGACCAGTTTTACACATTTTATACTCTTGCACTATAAATAAAGCATTCACAAACTGACAAATCTTAAGTAGAAAACAGACATTTTTGACAATGTTGTATTGCAGAGACAAGTAATTAAGTTAATTTCAGCAATGTAACTAAAATTTTATATGTTTATTACCCGTGTTAGAGATGAAGAGAAGGACAAAGGATGCAAGTAGTAGATATTTTACAGTTTTTACAAGTGCAAGCTATATTTAAAGAGCGTGATCAAAACAGGCAGGATCAAACACCAGTAAACAACAATGTCCCAAGGCAAAACTGAAGAGTAGTTCAGACAACAGTCGATGGTCAGGGCAGGCGGCCAATGATCAGAAACCAGGGAACAATACAAAGTTAAAAACACAAAGGCAAGACAAACAGGAAATAAGGCAAAATAGAAACGCTTAGAAATGTCCGGTACAGCAAAACAGGGCGGAGGGTTATAGATAGAGTGGCAAATATGGAATGGAGTGCCCTCTGATGGCGAGTGGGAGGAACAGCAGGGATTGGATTCGAGACGCTAACAAACCAAAGTAACTTCTTGGCATTTATATTTAATCCTTTAGCAGACTTTGTTTTTTAGCAGTAATAAATGCAACCCAATAAACCCAAGCAACTGTCTGGGAGATGAATGGGAATACTAATAGATTGCTGGTTACACTGCACATTTTATTTATTTTATAGCTAACATTAGCATTATTTAACCTGAACTTAAACAGGTCATTTGAATCAGCATCATCATGTTCTGTATCACCAACGTCTTTACTGCACAGATTACAGATTTGTTTGGATTTGATTCTGTCAGATTTTTGGCTTAAAAAAGAAAGATTTCTCTCATGGAACACGGACTAACACCCTACAAGTTTAATAATATTAATAATAGTGTTGGGCAACAGTAAAGTACATGTAACATGACTTCTTGAAATTATTAAGTTACTTGTAAATTTGATGCACACAATCAAATTATAATTACAATGTGTGAATTCTGAAGAAAGGGGAACCGATAGATAAAGCTACTTACACTGAAGACAATGCAGTATCATTCCTCAGTTAATCAAATAAAGAAAAAATGTTAAATTGGATTTGAGCATAGACGTTGGGGAAATAATCTACCCAACTGGGGTAACGTAACACCTGCAGAAGTGGCAGTGTAAGCTTCTAATAGTGGCAGCATCTAGTATGCACTTTTGAGACCAGACTTCTCTGGTTAGCATGTCCATGTTAGCCCCTGCTGGTAAATGCTATAAGTTAACTACACCATCTAACTGCAAAAAAAGCATCGTTCTCCATTGACTGCCATTCAGAGAGATGAAATGATAGCAAAGATGGCATCATTGGGAATGCAAAAGCATAGAGCTTATTATAAAACATGAATTGTCTGGTTGGTGTTATTTGCAAGTTTATTCATTGTATAGTATAATAAAAGTCAATTTGTATTTAGCCAGGTTGGTTCCACAGTGATATTAAAATCTCAGCATAAAAACATATATAGAGAGTATGATTACAATATCTGAAACTATATTAAAGGTACATAATGCAGGCAAAGAAACACCCACTGTTCACATTTGATTCTTGTCATATTTTAGCCTAAAAAAATGAGATTCATCATAACACAGACTGACAGCCTACACATTTAATATTGGCCAGTGTTCTGGATTGAAACTGTCAGATTTAAACATGAGATCATTTACTTCAGTAATCTGTTTTATTTTTGCAGCAACAGTAAAGGACCAAACCAGCAAACACTATCACTCCCACAACAGCACAAACAAGCAGCACAGTCATGTAAGATGAACTATAGGAGAGTTGGATTTGTCTTTCATTCTCTGGAAAGTAAAAGATGAGGAACTGCAATAATCAGTCTATTCATAGTAAGTTTGCAATCTTTTAATCAATAATCAGAAAATGTAGCTTGTAAATATGAACAAAGTACAGAGATTTGATCTGTGAGATAAAGACTAGTTATTGATGTTGAAGCAGATATTTACCTTCACAGAGCTGTGTGATGTTTATTCTGTCTTCTTTCCAGCTGACAGGGTTGCTGTGGTTACAGGTGATGGATTCCTCACTGCAGTACAGGATGAGAGTGTTGTTCTCATGTGATGTCACTTCCTCTGTAGAGCAGCTTTTGTTCTGATATCTAGAGTTAATCATGAGCTCATGAGCTCTGCATGTGAAGTTCACAGTACAGGAGTCACTGCTGGACCAGTTTGAGTTTACAGTCAGGACAGGAGCCTCCACAGCATCTGAAACACACATTTATTCCAAGATCACAATCACATTCACAGCAGCGATGCAGTAGACATTCACATCTAAACACAGCTCAAAATTTAAACATACAGGAATATTATATGAGCAACTATTAGTTTTACAGTTGTTGCAGCAGCAGATAAAATCCTAAAATAAAGACAATGTGCCACAAGCTGGTTTAAATGTGCACATTGTATATTACAACTGAAAAAGTGTATTACTCTTAAAAATTGTCTTTAATGCAGGGACACATTACATCACACAAAGAATTTGACTCACCTATAACAGATACTCTGTATTCGGCTAAAAATTTCCTATTATCTTGTATTGTTCTTGCTGTGTAGAGTCCACTGTCTGTCTTCGTCATGTTCTTTAGTGTCAGAGAGAAGGTTTCAGAATTAAACTCTACTTTCTTCTCATAAGAACTGTCAGGTAACACTTGTTTTGTTGCAGTTATATATGTAACTATTGTTGCTGATTTGTCTGATCCCCATGTTAAGACATTAATCTTTGGTAGTTGTTGTGTCTGTATATCCAGTTGAACCGAAGCTCCTGTCTGCACAAACACAGAGATCTCAGCACTAAACCCTGAGGAGAGAAACACACAGTTCAAAACATTTTACACCTCCGTCTCGCTTTAATTCATGTTATGACATGTTGAAAAAGATGTAGAACTATACAGCAGACTAAATGTTATGGCTTTTTACAAACATTATTACAGATAAAACACTAGAAAATGAGAAAACATAGTATTACAAAATGTCAGTTATTGTATCAACATATTTTTTTTTTTTTTTTTTTTTAACCTGTGTCAGAGATGAGGAGAAGAAACAAGGATGTAAGCGTATCTTCTTCCAATGTAGCAAACACGAAGACAGCTAATGCGATATTTTTAGAACAGTACGTTTAAAACCTGTGCAATGACACTCAAGTAGTCTCTTCGTGAATGTCCCACCAATAGCTCAGTTTAGATTTCGTTTAATAGCATTAAGAGGAGAATCACTCTGACAAAGATTTCACTTCTGGTCTCACTTTGACTCCACTTTATTTCTGTAAGCGGAAAAGCTTCCTGTACGGAATTCTTTCGCAGCCAGTAGTAATAAAACACGTTTTCAGAATTATGAAATTATTTGTAATTAGACTAAAATATATAAACAGATTACAATTACATTTGTGAAGCAGACAGATGAAGCCACTTACAGTAAGACATTGCAGTATTATTTCTAACTTGATCACGTACAGAAAAAAACTTTATAATCACATAAAAACTTTTGGTTTCTGATCAGGAGTTGCTTTGCATGAATGTAGAACTATGGCAGATTGGCCTAATACAAACTTCATTATAGATGTAAGCCCTGGAAAAAATTATGTTTTGTTCATTTTTTCCAGGGCTTTATCTATAATGAGATTAGAAACATTAACATACATTTTTTCAGATTTGAGTTCATTACCTGTGTTACTGATGAGGAGCAGAATAAAGGATGCAAGATGATGATCTACTGCCATTGTAAGAAACATCAAGACGGCTGATGTTCTATTCTTGAAACAATAAGTTGAATATCTGCGCAGGGACACTCAGACTGCCTCTTTATAGCTCTTCCACTGCAAACAGATCAGTTCAGTGTTCATCATGGCCCTCTGCTGGACAATTATTAGTTAGATTTCATGTAACGGTTACAAACTACATGTAAAAAGCAGGCGAATAAGTGAAAGTCTGTTTATTACAGTCAGATGAGAAAAACAGCTGCGTATAGATGAGACTAGAAACTATGAAAAATTTAACAGACATTAGTTTGAACCATAGAAAACATTTCAGCATCCAAAAATAGGGAGATTTAATAAATAAATAAATACATTTAAGAAAAACATGGCCAATAAAGGTAAGTTCAAACAGCACAAAAACAGTAAAATCGCCTTGCAGTAGCTGATGGAAAAATGTGCCTGTAAATTTCTACAACAGTCATGAAGTCCGATAGTTAAATTAAGACATGAACTCCACTGGTGAGTCCAGTTACTCAATCAGATCTACAGCAGTCATGAGCAGATGAAGGTGTTTCATGCTGCAAGGTAAGTGACGGTGGTCCATGTATCTCCTGTCATCTTCTGGGTCAGAGTCTGAAGAGAAATAAAACAAACCATCACAGAATGTCAGGTGAAACACAGTGAATATTCAGTGTTGAGTTTGACCAGACATTTATTATCTGATGTCTGCTGAATGGTCATTTGAATCTCACCTCAACATCATCATCGTCTGTATCATCAGCCTGTTTGACACCTGAGAGGTCAGAATGTATGTTTACTGCACAGATTACAGGTTGTGTGGAAACATGTTTAAAGAACCTTTGACTGAATGTCAAAGGTTCTTTAATGAACCATCTCTTTCTTACCTTTTTATAATCTGAAGAACCTTCTTTCGCCACAAAAAAACATTTGTGAAACAAAAACGTTCTTCAGATGTTAAAGGTTCTTTATGGAACCACTTAGACAAAAAAGGTTCTTCTATGGCTTCGTGAAGCACCTTCATTTTTAAGAGTGTATGCACTATTTTAAATGTACATTATGCATCTAAAATCTCTATGATACATGGTTCATGCAGTATAACCAAAGTAACTTAACATTTAATTGATTGTATATGAATTTTATGACTTTATGAAATCTCTGTAGCTCTAGTTGCACTTTGTGCACTTTGCATTCCTAAGAAGTGTTTCCAGAGACAGTAGTCAGATAAATATTTTTGTCTTACTTTCCCAGAAATTATTTTTGTTAAATTTTAGTTTTACAGACAAATCAGCTTGCTTTCCTTCCCTATTCTAGTTTTCTTCTAGACAATGTTTGAAATGGTATTTTTAGAACTCTCATCGTATTGCTTCTGTGTGATAAATTAAAGCATCTGGATAAAAGCATCTGCTAAATTAATAAATGAAAATGTGCAGATACTCTGCTTGAAATGTAGAACTATGACAGATTGATAATGAATATTTTTCAGAAACATGACAAAGCATTAAATAATGACAAAAGTCTTAACATTTAAAAACCACAAATGTTCAAAACCATGTGAACTCTGACCTGTGCGTCAATCACCATAAATGTAATCATTAATAAGTATCTGAATTAATTATTTTATTACTTCTATTACTGATGAGGAAAAGGACAAAGGATGCAAGAAGATGATCTACTGCCATTATAACAAACATCAGAATGACTGGTGTTGATGTCCTAGAAAAGGAACTTGTATATAGGTAAAATGACACTCGATTAGCTTCTTCCGACCACAGACAGTTAGTGCAAAATTTTAATGATTATAATTATCTTCTTTTATTCATCATTTGTTGGATTTGATTTATTCCTGTCAATAAGAAAAACAGTCCTTACATGCATTTACTTGAGGCCATAAACTTTGAAAACTAGCAAACTAAAAGGAGTGTGTAATTTGAACCAGGTAGAAAATAGACAAAAATAACAGACTAGATTTAGCAGCTTTAGCAGGTTTTAGCCCAGCAGTGTTTGGCAGGAATGAAGTACATGTAATATGCTTTCTGCAATTACTTGTAATTATATAATAAAATTACAACTACACCTGTTGCCATTTCTGAAGAAAGAGGAACAGACAGATAAAACTACTTACATTGAAGACAGTGAAGCATCATTCATCAGCTTATCACATGCTGAAAGACCTTTCAGTAGAATGTATGAATAATATTAGGCCATGAAGAGCATAGACATCGAGGGAATAATCTACCCAACTTTGGCAACAAAACACCAACTGAATTAGAGACTTCTCTGATTAGCATGACCCTGTTAGCCCTTACTGGTAGATGTTGTAACTACATCATCTAACTCCAAAAAACATCTTTCACTATTGACTGCCATTCAAAAACATCAGTGTAAAAGACAGCAAAAATGGTTGGTTTAAGTTTCAATGACTTTGTCACCCAATAGAAAGAGTATCTGTACACGTTCACAAAAGTCTTGTTTTCAGAATCAGAATCAGAATGATTTTTAGATCCCAAGCTAACACATACAGTTCCTTTATACAGCAATACACGCAGACAAAATTTGTAACAAATTGGGCAAATCTTAAAAGTCAGTTTGAAAAAACAAATGCTGAAAATGTATAGGGTATATGATCTGTAGAACATGAGACAAGGATTCAAACGACAAGGAATTCAGGAGACAAGGAATATGACCATTTTGTGAAAATGGCCAGGTGGAAGGAACTGTCCTCTGCAAGCAATGAGGATATTGTTAAAATGGCTAAATCAGTTTTGGATTTGAAATTGATTTTGTTCATGTGCTGGATGTGAATGGTCACAAGGTCCAGAGAATTATTTAAAAACACACTGGAAACACTACCATGCAGAATATAAAGTGTTGTGACTGAAGGAAGACTAGTCAGCATTTTGACAGTAGAATGAAAATCAAAACAGCCTGGTTTAATTTGGATGAGACGTGCAATTGTAAGGAACCTGAATTTCTATCAGGCCCAGAGAATTACACTGCATAATATAATCCACCGATTTTCTAGTATGGATCAGAGAGAGCTAATATAGTCACATCGAACATTTTGTGATTTTTAGTATATTTTATTTATCTGTGATTTGTTAGGGTTATTATGTGATATTGGATAATCACAAGAATAAAGAAAAAAGAATAGAAAATTAAGTTTATAAGTCTTTATTTTCATAAACTGAGAGTAAATTTTTGATAGTAAATCATTAAACGTTTGTGGCACTGTGGTACAGTTACATTGTTGGTTTCTTTGTTTGTTAGTAATTATTAATGCATGTAATTAAAAATGCTGAGCAGTGTTATTTCGCAGCAAAAAAAAAAAAAAAAAAAAAAAAAAGCTGTTGTGTTTATATAAACTTTGTAAAAAAAAAAAATCAGTTTAGAAATACTATAGGGTGGAACAACATGTCAGAATATCACCTGTAAGCAGACCCTTTTGTATGTTTATAACACTATATTTTGTATTATACTGGCATTAAATCACAGAAAACTAAACACTGCTGCATGAGTGTTTCTAATACAGAGGGAGAGATGGCAAATCTGCCACCTGTCAATTTATTTTTACCTCCCTTTTTTTGTAAGGCCATAGAGATGCTATCATAGATTTATTTATTTAATTTTTTACTTTATTTTTTTGCTTTTGCTATTGGAGCAAATGAGATTGTAAAAAAATTATGTGTTGTGCCTTCCATTTACCACTATAGAACTCTACCCAACTATGACGACTTCAGTTTCTGAGAGC
The DNA here is from genome assembly GCA_036247105.1 of Cirrhinus mrigala. Taxonomy (NCBI): domain Eukaryota; kingdom Metazoa; phylum Chordata; class Actinopteri; order Cypriniformes; family Cyprinidae; genus Cirrhinus; species Cirrhinus mrigala. The sequence goes on along the minus strand of CM070008.1, from coordinate 36,346,113 downwards.
CCTAGAAAAGTGAAAAGGGTCCATAGGGACCCTTGTTTACTTTTATATGTATTTTTCCAAACTCTCTAGAGCTTCCTCTTTTGTGTACATTTTCCATTCATCTGGAATCTCACCATCTCCTTGGAATGTTTTATTGTAGTACCATTCTAGATCTTTCTGAAATCTGCACACAAACCATTTCCAGTAGAGCAGATCACAGAAGTCAGGGGTGATGCTCCAATTAGCATAATTCCAACCAGCTTTTCTGTATTCTTTCCAGGGCACTGCATTATCTGCGGAATTTGGATAAAAATATTGATCACTCACAACTGCTCTTGTACAGATTTCAACAGCCAAGTTTGTTGTTCTTCTGTAAGACCACCCATTCAGACCAATATTGCGGTGGAAAGAAACACTGTGATCTCCTGGATGGCCTTCCACTGTGTTGGTGCAGATGGCTTTACAGAAAGGACACTGAACCCAGCAGCACTGACAGAAGTGCTCAATCAAAATCTCATCTGGTCCCTTTCTGCAATTTTCCATTTTTATGTCATTAATGCTTTTAAAACTGTTTTGAAGGTTTATCATCTTCTCCTTCAGACTGTCACGTAAAAGCTTCTCAAGAAAATCCAAATATTTAATTTCACTGAGATCCACACATGAGTTCCCTGTGAATTTCAGCTCATCTGTTAGTGTTGTGGTGAAGCATCTGAACCACATGTTGGCGTCTCCTCTCTTACTCTTGACCTCCACTGTAGCTGATTTCATTGCATTACTAACAATCTGCACTTTTTGTTTTAGATTTTCCTTGAAAATGTTTACAATTTTTTGGTTTTGTTTGGTGAAGTATCTTTTCACTTCATTTTTTATGAAAAGTTTAAAGTATGCTCTGGGATTATGAATATATTTCATGTAATGCTTGAAGTCCTCCCTTTCTGCAAGGAATTTCAGAATGTGTTTCTCCAGATTTGGTCTGTTCTCACGTAATGCTTCTATGTCAGACCTCATCTGTGCTGCCAAACTAATAGCAGTTTCATTGTAAACTGCTTGTAGGATGGATGGTTCAAGATTGCTGCAGATGAATTCACTCTGTATGGTTGCTGTCGCTCCTCTGTAGAAGTTCATGAAGACATTGCAATACTGAGTTTTTTGCTTCTCAAGATAAAGTCTCGGGTCATTTGCTTCTCTGAATTCTTTGTGGAGATCAGTAAACTCCTGTCTTGCAATGTCACACACATGAAGACTGAGATCTATGGTAAACTCCTTTTTTAATATGTACGTTTGACTCTCTGATTGATGTTGCTGTAAAGACTTTTTAACAGTCTGTTATCTCTTGAATGTAACTATCATTGTAGCCCCGTCTTCCAACTGGTGAATTCTTTGTTATTTTCTCAGTTTCCTGAATAATTTTATGAATTAGATCCCTTATTAAAGACTGACATTCAGCATTAAGGCCCTTGTTGTCTGGTTGCTTTTGATCCCCTTTAAAATATTCCATGCCTGACATCGACATTTGAGCAGGATACATTACAGTACACTTAAGTGTCCCTGTCTTGCTTTTCCAAGAGCTCTTACCAGCTTCCTCTGAAGATGCAGTGTCATCAGAATATTCTGGATCCTTCTTTAGCATAATATAGTCGCAATAATCACTCCGGCGGTCTATCAGTTCATAATCTTTCTGATTTAATCGCTCATGTACAAAAGTCAGTTCATGGTTTTCAGATAAGATCTGCATCACGTCCTCCAAAAAGTTCAAGTCTTCCAGTGGAGGAGTATCTTCGGTCATTTCAGTGACCCATTTACTCCACATTGTGTCAAACTCCTGCTTCAGCATAAGTTTATTTGTTCCTATATTTCTCAGACTCAAAGCTAGATCTGAATGAAAAGTTTATTTTCGTACTCTGTCCTTTTCCTATCCAGCTCCTCCCTGGCTTTTTTCTGTTCAATTGCTTCATCCAACCTACGTTTCGTTCCCTTCACAAGATCATCATGAAGATCTTTGATTCTGGTTTCAAATCTACCTCGCCACTGACAGAATTTCTTTATATCTTTCCTCCATAAAGTAAGACATCATAGATTTTTCAGCTTGATCTTTTGTCTTTCTCATTTCAACAAGTCATTTTCCTGAACCTTAATGTTCCCATTGTAAATTCTGTTGTAGAATTTGTCTTCAACACTCAACATGGTGCTTCTGAGGCTCCACGTCCAGTCACTGTACTTAGTTTCCTGTTTTCTGTATACTGCATTTTCAAGCGTGTTTTTGAAACTGAATATAAAGTTTTCAGTCAGCAATGCATTCCACAGATCATTAACACACATTCTGAACCGAGACAGTGTAATGCTGGTAGATTTAGAAGCTTTTAAGAGAATGGCGTCCTTTAGCTCCTCAATATTTCTGCTGTAGTCTGGGTTTGGTGGTGGCATTGGTGGGCTGCCTTCCCAGAGCTGTGAAAAATACTTCATATCATTCTGAACGTCAATTGCAATGACGTCACTGAAAAACTCAGTATCACAGTCTTCCTCTTTAGCAGCGAGTTTAGTCATCTCATCCAGTTTCTCCTGCAGTCGTCACATTTAAAAATGACTAAATGCCATTGCGGTACATATTATTACTGTACTATGGTAACAGCACAGTACTTCTTGTAAGGGTAGAAATGTGCTTTCCTGAACTCTCCTGAAACACCTAAACACATTATAAATTCACAAATACATCATTTTAAAGTTATGAAATGTTATCTGTAAGTTATTACCTGGACTTTCCTCTGTCCAGCATCACTGTGTCTGTGATGCATGTTGACAATCAGTGAATGCGTCACTTCCGTACGGTAGTGGAATACGTTCCGGTATCGTTTGTAGAATCTGTTGAAATCTTCTGTCACAAGAGGTCACCGTTGAGCTAGTAGATTTACCTAAATAATTTAACTCTTAATTGTTCACCTGGGAGCTGGTCATTTGCAGAAAGTGGATACCGACTTAGAAATTTAAAATAGTTATTTGGGACTTGCACGACATAACATATGTTCAGATGTATAATAATGACCTATAGTATAAATTAAACATTGTTTGTACTATTATCAGGGCTTTTTTTTTTTTTTTTTTTATATACAATAATGCAGTAGTTCTCTAAAATACTGTAGGTGTGTCATTGGGGAGACATCAAAAATGTGTGTTGCCTTAGTTAAACCGCAGTGTAAATGCTTAATAAACATAACACTACAATAACTACATGCACAACATAATTACTATATGAACACAACTTATTCTATATTCTATTCTATATTCTATCCTATTCTATACTATACTATAACATATATATATATATATATATATATATATATATATATATATATATATATATATATATATATATATATATATATATTTGGAATCAGTATTAGAAAAAATGTTGCTAAAATGTTTTCTTTCTATGTATGAATGTAAAGACTGCCTTAAAAGCAACTTAGTCCAGCACATGCAGAATGCATATAGAGGAACAGGCAGCAGACATTTGCCACAATTTTTGATATTAAAGTGTGGATAAGGGGTTTTAAACATAAATACTGTTATGCATTAAAAAAATATCCCTTTGCAGTTTAAAGTTTATTCTATCTTGCTGTTGTCCGTCACTTTTAAAAGCTAACGTGTGCATAAACATTCACATTATAGAGATTTTTACTTAAAGTCTGTTAGGTATATGTGAGTTATGTGCTAAAAAATTGAAAATTGAAAAAAATGAAATTCAGTTAATTTAACTCAGATTTATTCAGAATTTATTCATTCATTGAAAAAATTCATTTATTCAGGTTTATTCAGAATCTAAATCATCACACAATTTAATGAAATCTGCAGAACTACAATATGTTTGTTATAACCATGAGAACAAATTAAAAATATTTTACTATGCAGGTACTGTAAGAGCTTTGTAAAGATTAAAATGGTTAACAATTAGGAAATCATGGTGCATTTTCATCTCTGGCAAGCAAAATGTGGTTGGCTTCTTTTTTACCTGTTGACTGGTCTGGTTTTCATCCAGAGTAGATATAAGATACTAACAACATAACTGTCTGCACAATTATGTCCAATATGAAGTAAAATAACAACAACAGTAAATACAATTACGATTCACAATCCAGGGGATTACACTGCATCAACACATCCACCAATTTCCTAGCATGAATCAGAAAATCTAATAAGTCACAGAAAATGTAACTCACAAAAAAAAAAAAAAAAAAGAAAAAAAAAAGCACCTGTTCTCAATTTATTTTTATAAGCCCATTTATAAGTCCATTTCCCACTGGCTTTAACAGTCACGTTTGTCTCTCTATACTTTACATAGTACTGATCAACGCATCTACAGTGCATCTAAATGAAAAGCTCTGCAGTGTTTATAACAAAACATAACAGTATTCATATAAACAGCAGGATGCACAAATATTATCTTTCAGGGATCTGACAGAGTGCCATTTGTTTACTTTCCCATTACATGTATTTATCCAAACTCTCCAGAGCATCCTGTTTTGTGTATTGTCTCCATTCATCAGGAATCTCACCACATCCCTGGAATGTCTTAGTGTAGTATGTTTCCAGATCTTTCTGGAATCTGCACACAAACCACTTCCAGTACGGCAGCTCAGAGTTGTCAGGCGTGATGCTCCAGTTGGCATATTTGTGACCTCCTTTTCTGTATTCTTTCCAGGGGACTGAATCATCAGAGGAATTTGGGTAAAAGGATTTATCACTCCCCACTGCTGTTGTGCAGATGTTAATAGACAGGTTTGTTGTTCCTCTGTAAAACCAACCATTCAGACCAATATTGCGGTGGAATGGAACGCTGTGATCTCCAGGATGGTCTTCCATTGTGTTGGTGCAGATGGCTTTACAGAAAGGACACTGAACCCAGCAGCACTGACAGAAGTGCTCAATCAAAATCTCATCTGGTCTTTTTCTGCACTTTTCCATTTTTATGTCATTAAATGTTTGAAAACCATTCTGTAGGTTTGTCATCCTCTCCTCTAGACTGTCACTCAAAAGATTATCAAGAAAATCTATGTCTTTAATTTCACTGAGATCCACACATGAGTTTCCTGTGAGTTGCAGCTCATCTCTCAGGGTTTTGGTGAAGCATCTGAACCACATGCTACCGTCCCCATTCTGACACTTAACCTCCACTGTAGCTGCTTTCACTGCATTACTTACAGTCTGCCCTTTCTGTTTCACATTACCTTTGAAAATATTTAGGATCTGTTTGTTTTGATCGGTGTAGTATCTGTCCACTTCATTCTTTATGAACTGTTTAAAGTGTTCTCTGGGATTATGAATGTATTGTATGTATTGTCCAAAGTCCTCCTTTTCTGCAAGGGATCTCAGAATGTGTTTCTCCAGATTTGGTCTGTTCTCACGTAATGCTTGTATGTCAGACCTCATCTGTGCTGCCAAACCAATAGCAGTTTCATTATAAACAGCTTGTAGAATAGAGGATTCAAGTTTGCTGCAAATGAATTCACTCAGAACAGTTGTTGTTGTTGCTCCTTTGTAGTATTTCTTGAAGATGTTCCAATATTGAGTTTTCTGCTTCTCAAGATAAAGTCTCGGGTCAGTCGCTTCTCTGAATTCTTTGTGGAGTTCAGTAAATATCGGTCTTACAATCTCACACACGTAGAGACTCAGGTCTATGGTGAACTCCTTTTTCAGTTTGTATATTCGGCTCCCGGATTGATGTTTCTGTACTGATTTTTTAACACAGTCTGTTATTTCCTGAACAAAACTCTCATTGTAGCCTCGTGTTCCAACTGGTGACTTCTTCATTATCATTTCAGTTTCCTGAATAATTTTGTGAATCAGATTCCTTATTGAGTAATGAATTTCAGCATTTAAGTCCATGTTCTCTGGTGGCTTTTGAGTGCCTGTTAAGTATTCTATGCCTGACATCATTTTTTGACCGAACTGACAGCATATCCAACTTTTGGTTTTCTTCAAGCTCTCAGTAGCTTCTGCTGAAGATGCCGTTTCATCAAAGCGCTCCAGATGCTTCTTTAGTATTATGTAGTTACAATAATCACTCCGCCGGTCTATCAGTTCATAGTCCTTTTGTTTTAAGCACTCATTTACAAGAGTCAGTTCATGGTTTTCAAATAAAAACCGTGTAACATCTTCCCAAAAGTTGATGTCTGTCAGCGGAGGTGTGTCTTTGGTCATTTCAGTGACCCATTTACTCCACATTGTGTCAAATTCCTCCGTAAGCATATGTTCATCTATTCCTGTATTTTTCAGTCTCAAAGCTAGTTCCTTGCTTTTACTGAAAAGCTTGTTTTCATACTCTGTCCTTCTTTGATCCAGCTGCTCCTTGGCTTTTTTCTGTTCAATTGCTTCATCTAACTTTCTTTTTGTCCCCTTCACAAGGTCATCATGAAGATCCTTGATTCTGGTTTCAAATCTTCCTCTCCACTGACACAGAATGTCTTTGTCTTTGTCCTCCTCAAAGTAAGACATCATTGATTTTTCAACCTGCTCCTTTGTCATCCTCATGTCATCCAACAAGTCATTTTCCTGAACCTTACTGTTTCCGTTAGCAATTCTGTTGTAAAATTTGTCTTCAACACTCAACATTGCGCTTCTGAGGCTCCACGTCCAGTCACTGTACATCGTTTCCAGTTTTCTGTACACTGCGATCTCAAGTGTGTTTTTGAAGCTGAACACAAAGTTTTCATTCAGCAATGCATTCCACAGATCATTAATACGCATTCTGAACTGAGACAGCTTAATGCCGTTGGAGTTAAGAGCTTTTGAGAGAATGGTGTCCTTCAGCTCCTGAATATTTCTGCTGTAGTCTGGGTTTGGTGGTGCCATTGGTGGGCTGCCTTCCCAGAGCTGTGAAAAATACTTCACATCATTCTGAACGTCAAATGCAATGACGTTACTGAAAAACTCTGTATCACAGTCTTCCTCTTTAGCAGCGAGTTTCGTCATCTCATCCAGTTTCTCCTGCAGTCGTCTCCTTCCCTCCATGTTTTTCTCTCCGGCAGTAATATCTGAAACGTTCTGATGCACAAACATGCAGCTTGGATTCAGTCTGATCTTCTTCATCCTCATAAAGGCCTGAACAACAATCTGAAGAATGTCCTGCATCTCAGCTGAGTTTTCTCCAAAGATGTTGATCAATGTCATATTTCCGAGACCAACAACAAATGTGGCCATTTCATTGTCATGATTTCTTGTTGATCTTCCAGCCAGTTCTAGGGCACGAAGTCCTTCAGTATCAACGACCAGAATGTAGTCAAACCTCAGCTGTGCTTTCATTTCCTCCGACACTCTGACCAGCTGCATGAAAGCTCCTCTGGTGCATCTGCCAGCACTGACAGCAAACTGCAGTCCAAACATGGCGTTCAGCATAGTGGATTTCCCAGAGCTCTGAATCCCCAAAACTGACAACACATAGACTCTCTTATCTCCCAGTTTCTGGATGAGTGCATCAAGAACAGCAGTAACCCAGATCAGAGGAACATGGGCAGCATCTCCATCCATCAGCTCCAGTGGAAATCCAGAGATCATCATCTTTGCTGCAAGACTTGGAAGAGAGGAGAAGTTAAACTTGAGGTCTTTTTTGTTTTTCCTTACAGATGAGCATGATTCATATATCTGAGCGATCTCTCTCAGTATGTGCTCCAAGCCAAATGTTGCAGCTTGTCAGATACTTTTCTCAGTAGTTTTCTCAGATACTCTCTCAAGTTCGACTTGTGCTGCTGTCATTTGCTGTGACTTATCATGTTTCTTTTTAAGATTTAGGACTGTTGACCATTTTTCATCATACTCATGAAGAAGGGCTGAAAGACTTTCAGTAGTGTAATTGTCTAGCAGGATGCCTAGCCATTTTAGAAAATATACCACCTCTTTTTCTGCTTGTGAATTCAGTGTTTGGATGAAGATTTGGACAAACTGACTTAGGTCAGATGTTTGCTGCAGCTCACGGATTTTCTGCATTTCTGATTCTTTAGAACTTTTGTTCTTTTCAATGTTGCTTCCTTTATGTAGTTCTCCTAATGTTGGTCGATAAAGTTCTTTATTCTTCTGGCACCACTGATGCCACAGTTTTCCCTGACATTGCAGGAATGATTCTTTGATTTCAGTCAGATCTTTATCCTCCAGTAAGTCCATCATCTGCTGTGCTGCCTCTTTTCCTTTCCTGCAGTCATCATCTTCGACCTCATCCACTCAGATATTGTTGTGTTTGGACACATCTTCAAGCTTAAAGAAGGACCATGATTCAGTAGATAAAAGCAAAATATTAATAGCTCTTCTGATTTCTTCAAATACGACTGACTGATTTCTGCCTTTCAAACCAATTTTGTATTTCCCTTCCTGCATTTCTGTGAGAGCTGAATCATTCTCAGTAAGAAGGCAGATGAGTGGCTTTGAGCCCTTGTAGAAGGTTTGGATCTTGGTCATGCTTTTGTCTTTCTTGTCAAGTTGTGGTAAAATAGCAACATTTACAGACACCATCTCAGTCAGGATATCCAGCTGCGTTTCATGGTCTCCTGCATCACCATGGAGGTTACAGAACGCAACACAATGAGTGAATCTGTCTGTTTTCTCTCCAGAAGGGCAGTACCAGGCGATCTCCACCACTCCATCCATCAGCACTCTGGTTCTGCTGCTGCCCGGGCAGTTCCTGTGGAAGAACGTGTTGTGTTTCTTATTGATCAGGCTGTTCATTAGTTGAGACTTGGATGAAGATGCAGGACCAAACCTGAAGAAAGCCACCATTGGGGTTTCAGCCTTGTAGACCGGTTGGAATTTGCTATAGATTTTACCTGTATTGTCAATTGCCTTCCAGCTTTTGTTGATTTGTCGAAATGTCCAGAGTGGGAACTCAATCTGTTGTGTGAATGGATTGGGTATAAGCAGAGGCAGAGCATACTGACACTGTGAGAGTTTAGTCACCATAAGCTGCTTTAAGAAACTATCCGCACAATGAAACACGGCCATCTGAACATCCATTAAGTGGACTGCTGCTGTTTCATCAGAGGGTTTAGCAGTTTCTCCAAAAATATTATCAAAGGCATCGCCATCATCTTCAGATGAGTCATTGTTACTTCGTCGTGAGTGATGTTGTTCATTATTCTCTATAATCTGAAGGTATCTTGCACTGTAGTCCATCATCATCAATTTCTGTAAAAAAACTGAAGCCAGCTCCTCTTCTGTACAAGACTCTTGGGACTGTACAATTGGCTTAAGGAAATCTACAGTTCTCAGTTTGCCTTCAAGATGAAGCTTGTAAATGAGTTGCTCTGCACCTAGCTGAAAAATACAGTACCATAATATAGTAGCTGAAAAGAATGTTAATTTGTACACTTTTTTCATAATTTAATACATTAAAAACATATGACAAATATGAATATGCTCCCTGATCTCATTGTTACATGTATCTGTATGCAACATTTGCAGGTATAAAAATGTAGCCTCATCTTTAACTACAATAAGTATCTTGAAATTGTATTCCATCTACTCACCCTTCAACCATTGATCATTACAAGGAAATTTAAAAGTGTAAAAACATTAGCAAATTACTTTCAACAGACAATGAATAACCCCAAAACCTTTTATAAAGATTGTTTCATCAGCAATACTATGGACGTGTTAATTAGGCTATCACTGTAGTACACCCAGCCAGCAATGACATGTGGGGCCCAGATGGGTTAACTACAGGTTCCATGGGAACTGTGTGGGCATGGGCTTTGGCTGGGTGAAATCAGCGGGTCCCATGTAGGTTTTGTAGTATGAGTTCCACATAGGAAGCCCATATGAGCTGATTACATGGGCCCCATAAGGGACAGGCATGGGCCAAGTGGGCATGGGTTTGATCTGGGAACACATATATGGGTCTTGCATGACATATTTATGGGCCAAGTGGGCATGGGTTTGATCTGGGAATGCACATATGGGTCCTGCATAGAATTTTTATAGGCTAAGTGGGCATGGGTTTGAACTGGGAACACAAATATGGGTCTTGCATGACATATTTATGGGCCAAGTGGGCATGGGTTTGATCTGGGAACACATACATGGGTCTTGAATGGCATATTTATGGGCCAAGTGGGCATGGGTTTGAACTGGGAACGCATATATGGGTCTTGAATAGCATATTTATGGGCCAAGTGGGCATGGGTTTGATCTGGCCCACCTGGGCATCCATGGCTGGCCCCCATGTGGATCCCGGGTGCAAACCCACTTTAAACCCCTTTGGGCAGGTGGGGCCCAAATGGGTCTGTCATGAATTGCCCGGTTAAGACCCACATAAGACCCTTACAGATCCTACTTAAAACCCGCCTGGGCATCCACGGCTGGCCCCCATGTGGATCCCGGGTGCAAGCCCACTTTAAACCCCTTCAGACTGGTGGGCCCCAAATGGGTCTGACATGTATTGCCCGGTTAAGACCCACATAAGACCCTTACAGATCCCACTTAAAACCCATCTGGGCATCCACGGCTGGCCCCCATGTGGATCCCGGGTGCAAACCCACTTTAAACCCCTTTAGGCAGGTGGGGCCCAAATGGGTTTGGCATGAATTGCCCAGTTAGGACCCACATAAGACTCTTACAGATCCCATTTAAAGCCCATCTGGGTAGCCATGTTGCAGAGCCCACTTTGGACCCATTTGGGCAGGTGGGGCCCAAATCGGTCTGACATGAATTGCCTAATTAAGACCCATGCAGTACCCTTACAGGTCCCACTTTTAGTACGTCTGGGCTTCCACGGCTGGCCCCAATGTGGATCCCGGGTGCAAGCCCATAATGGGGCCCACATTTGCCGCCCATGAAGCCCTCATCTGGGCCCCACATGTCATTGCTGGCTGGGCAGTGATACCTGTGTACCCACAGGTGGTGTACAATACTGTACTGCTCTTCCCATTTCTTAGACCTCTGTAAGCCAGGAAAGGGTCGTAGCATAATCTCATTGATTATAAATACAATAGAATCAACTGAATTAATTACATTAATTAATAGATATTCAATATTTATAGATTTAGGAAGGATTCATTTTTGTACATCTCTAAATTGTTTTTACGCAAAAGATTTGTTTTAGATACTGTGCAAATTTTAGAAGTCTATGCAAACAAAGTTATGAATTCAAAAATAAAAATACATATAAATAGTCCTGAGATTATGGTGGAATAGCCTTAGATAAATATGAATAATGGTCTGAAAAAAATAGGCCTGTTAATTATGCATATATGTTCTTACCTTTTGTTTGTCTCGTTTATCAGTTTGGACCAGACTCCCCAAAGTCTGTGCATTAGTGTCACCGATGCTTACTGTTTCTGCACCATGATTTTATGAAAACAGAGGAAAAAGATAATGTGATCATAATAAATTTAAAAAATATAGAGGCAAAATTCCACAAACAACTTCCATAATATGTATTCAATATCTGAATTTGAGTATTATTTTTGAATCGTAAAATGTTAAAATGAAGTTGTGGTAAATGTAAGCCAAAAGTGAACATAGAAGCTTTGTTACCACTTTGATATTCACTCTTTTGCAGGTCTCTTGAAGAGCTGTACATCTCTCTGGTGTAGCACTGCTGATGATTGTCAGTGAACAGATGCTTGATTCTGCCCATCAATTCTCTCATCTCTGATTGGCTGTTCATGATCTTGCTGCAGGTATGATATCTTCCTTCACATTTCTTCAGCAGCTGTTCCAGAACAGAGTTGTTCTTCAGGTCATCTATTATAGTATCACACTCTTCCTCTCTCTCATAGGTGAAGACAGTAATCACAAATGGAAGAACTCAATCACCAAATATTCTCTGTAGCCATTCAATACCCTTTTTATCAGCATCTGTTAACTGACCCAGTCGCACAACAAAGATAAAGGCGTGGATTTCTTTTTCTTGCATTAGTTGACCAATAACATGATTGAGAGGTTTGAAATCAGTCTCATGTGAGCCAGTCATGTTGATCACCGAGACACAATGTTCTGATATCTTCCTCTCTTGAATGATCATTGGAAGTTCTGCATTTTGTTTATCTCCAAGTAGAATGTTGTCACATCCAAATTCGACAGCATCAGAATTTCCAAACACTGCAATGGTCAAATCAGGATCACCGTGATCTAAAATAAACAACACAGAACTGTTCTCAAACTCAGAGAATATAAGAACACACCACAATGTGTGTTGATGAAATAGTGTTGGTTACTCATAAACAGTGTTGGGGGTAACACATTACAAGTAACACGAGTTACGTAATAATATTACTTTTTTAACTAGTAAAGTAACGCATTACTTTTGAATTTCTAAGAAAATATCTGAGTAACTTTTTCAAATAAGTAACGCCAGTTACTTTTTTCCCCATTTATTGATTGGCAAGTCTCCTGTCGGGAAATTGGGAGTAAACATGATGTTACTGTATTCTAGACTAAATGTGAACATGCATTAATTCATCTCACTTACAAAAAACAGATTCAGTATTCCTCAAAATGAATAAAAACAGTGAAATACAAACTCAAAATATGACGCAACCCTGCAATAATTAAATATGTTAAATAACACAAATATCCTTTATTTTATTAACCAGTGTCTTTGCTGCTGACATTCGATGATGCAATTCAACCATACTAATAAGCAAAAATTACTTTAGATAAACTAACATTTGTGCTTCATTTTTTTATAGCTGAAGAGTGATCTTCTGCAAAAATGTACTTTTCTTTTAGCCTGAGGTGAATTAATTTCACTTTTGGTGTAAAAGGGCTTTTCCATTAGAATTGTTTTACGTTAAAAACAAAGAAGCAAGCCCTGCCCAGATTTAAAAAGTAACGCAAAAGTAATGTAACACATTACTTTCCATAAAAAGTAACTAAGTAACGTAATTAGTTACCTTTTCAGGTAGTAACGCAAAATTGTAATGCATTGCTTTTAAAAGTAACTTTCCCCAACACTGCTGATAAACAGTTCTGCCATGACAACTCTCAGTGATGTGCGTATACATGGAAATGTTAATGAATAGATCTGCTGTCTGGGGTTCTGATGCGCGCTGCAACTGAATAAAGTAACTGGCTGAATATTTGAATGTTGAGCAGGAACCTCAATGGCTGCTGATGCAACTAGAACCAATGGGCTGTGCCATGTAAATAATGATGTGATTTAATTAGATTAAGTTAAAACCAATTGACCTGCGCCATTGAGAGTTTCATGACAGAACTTTGTACTAGTTGCATTTCTTACCGATGCTGTTGTGAGATGAATCATTAAAGCCTGAGCAAACATGTGCTACAATGTTTGCATTCCCATCAGGTTTTGGGTTACTCCATTCTTTTACTGGTTTCACATAATCCTGAAGAGATAACAAGAAATTATCTGTCTTATAATCATGGTTTTTTAAGGGTAGTTTAATTGTGCAAGTGTAAAAATGTGTATGCGTAGATCTCTAAAGTATGAGGACATCTAAACATCACGTTTGTATGTTTATTTTGCATCTCTGCTTGTTACTACAAAGGCGGAATAGGTGAAATAGACAAACCTTTGAATTACAAGTACAATTTCTAGAACAAACATTGGGCCATGTAGCATATGTAGAGTGAGGCATATAACATTTTTTTTGTTTTTTTATTTGTTTTATTGGTATTGATGGTTCCTTGAAGAACCTTTAAAGGGGTCATCGGATGCCCATTTTCCACAAGCTGATATGATTCTTTAGGGTCTTAATGAGAAGTCTGTAACATACTTTGGTTAAAATTTCTCAGTGGTAGTTTACCTTGTCAAAATCAGCCCTGTTCAGAGCGAGCCATTCTATTACATGTTCCTTTAAATGCTAATGAGCTCTGCTCACCCCGCCCCTCTCTGCTGTGGGGTGACGAGCCGGTCTGTTTACGTTAGCCGCATTTAGCTGCTAAACTTGCTCACTAAAAGATGCATAAATACTCACTTCTGTTGTAGGTGAAGCTGCATCACAAGTTATTCGCGTGAACATAGACACATTTATGTAGGTCGCTGGGCGCATTTCCTTCTAACATGAAAGTAATGTTAATCCTCTGCATCTTCAGGGGCTCAGATGTAGGGAGTAAATGAGGACTGCTGTATTTATTATTACATCCAACCACAGAACACCTCATAAGCTCAGTCAGAGACATTGTTGTCTTTCCTTGTGGTTGGAGTTGGACTGTTACAGCTTAGTCAGGGCGAGTCTAAGGTAAGACGGTCATGTCAGTCAAACTATCGTGAGTGCGGCCTCTGTCGGTGTGATGTCAAACCGACAAGAAGCTGAGAATGGCATGATTTGAAAAACGGGATATTTCTTATAAAGATTACAAAAATACCACTGGGTGGATTTTTTTTTTATCATAATAGGGTGGATGTGTACACACACTGCCAACACACATTTATGTTCAAACAACATCTAAAAATGAGTTCCGATGACCCCTTTAACATCTATGGAAACATTACATTCCACAAAAGGTTCTTAGGGAAAAAAAAGTTCTTCAGATTACTAAAGTGGTCCTCACACTAAGAAAATGAATGGTTATTTCAAGAACTGTTCACCGAAAGGTTCTTTGAGAAACCCAAAGTAGTTCTTGGATCACTGTGAAAACTTTTAAATCCGTTATTTATTATTATTATTTATTTATATAAGTTATTTTTATTGGCCTTTTATATGCATTTTTATAAATAGGACAGTTGACAGAGACAGGAAAGCACTGGGAGGAGAGAGGGGAGCAGCGTGGGCAAAGGTCCTCGAGATAGGAATGTCTGTATGTCGACGCACTAACCACGAGGCTACTGGCACTGACAAATCTGTTATTTTTAAGTGTATTATCACATTTACCTTGTGCTCTCCATGTGCTTTATTTAAGGTTTCAAGAGTCTTTACACCAAGGTCTTGATCAAGTGATGTGAAAGGAACTGAAGTTGTTTGCATCTGTAATTCTGCTTTAGTGGTTGAGTCTGTCACAAATGGGTCACGATTGTCTTTGTTTAGGTTTTCTGTATATTTTTCAGAATTTGCCAGTGGAGGATTGTCCATCATGGTATCTGGGTTTTCATGTGCCGCTGGAGGAGCAGCCAAGACATCATCTGCTTCTTGATCTGTTTCATGGGGATTGTCCATGACTTCATCTGTATATTGATGTGCCACTGGAGGATTGACATCATTTGAATTCTGTATGACACTGAAGAAATGTCCATGACATCCTCTGAATCTTCATATGATTCTGGAGAGGTGTCCATGACATCATCATCTGTACCTTGATCCATAATTATAAGACTGAAAAGAAAAATGAACATTACCCAGATTTGGTGGGTCAGATAACTGTCACATTTAAAAATGACTTTCATTGTGTTAGATACAAAAATTTTCAAGCCAACTGACAACTGCAAATGCAATTATGCTTGATGTAAAATACAAATATGAGATTTAAATGCCGTTTGCATTAGTACATGGTAGTTAAAACACGAGAAACCAAACAGATCCAACTCCACCCTCTAATATGCAACTCCAAGATATATTTAATATCTCTGACCTCCAGAAAATAGACAGTTTATTGACCAACTTTGCATTAAAAATTATTGGTGTGATGTGGATGAACATGATTCAGTGTAATCATCAAAATGATGGGGGAGTGTGTGTGTGTGTGTGGGGGGGGGATATATATATTAAAGCCTGTGCAGGGCTTTAATAAACATTTATCCCAATACTTATTATTTAATGTTTGCAACACAGAAATGTAGCCTATACCGTGTATTCTGCTCGTGAAGCTTGTTCAAACATAAAGCTTAACTTACATGACCAGAGCTCTCTCTGGATCAGCGGCTGCGCGAAAGCAGGTTTAAATTTTCCGATGTGATTGCGATTTCAAAGGTTTTATAGACATGGCGAAATCATCATCATATAGCAATTACGTGTGTTTAAATCGAGATTGCGATCATATTCTTGCAACATTGTTTGTTAATAGTCATTTAACAATATAGTGTGTTGATTTGTTTAATAGTAGAATAGTGCCACATAGTTTAAGTGAAAGTTTGTGTACTTAAAAGCAGGAGGCTGTTTTGAGACTTTGTGTAACTGAATGCTAATGAGTAATAGTTTGGCTCCCTTTTTGTTAAGTTGGGTGTGTTAACTATGCAGCACGTTTCATTTCCTTTATCTGGTCATGTTTACATTTTGTCTAAAGTGATGACATTGCCTATTAAGTTCATACTGATTATCCCATTCTTAATAAAGTTAGTTAATATCTAACTTGCAGACTGATGGTCACTGAACTGGCCTGGATCAACTTCGATTGAAAATGTGAGCTACAGCTGAAAAGGGCTTCTTGTTAAGACAAATCGCATGATTTCTGGTAAAACAAAACTTAAGATTGCACTTTGCCTTATTTGCATGGAAAACAGCTGTATATAAATAATAATAATAAAAAAATCTCCAAAAGTAGAACAAGAGAAAAATAATAATGCCAGAAGTAAAAAAAAAAAAAAAAAAAAAAGTAAAAACAAAGAATTTAAATAATACTTCTTGTATTCCTCAAACGCAGCAAACCTGAAGTCATTTCCTACTCCTCTACCTTAAATAAAGCATTTACAAACTGACAAACCTAAAGTAGAGAACAAAAATTTCTGACAACATTGTATTGTAAAGACAATTGAGTTATTTTCAGAAATGTAACTTAAATTAAATAAGTTTATTACCTGCGTTAGAGATGAAGAGAAGGACGAAGGATGCAAGCAGATGTTTTACAGCCACTGTACTGAAAAGTGAAACTGAAACTGAAATGTAAAAATTTTAGCTAAAATGTAAGTAGAACTGTTAAAGCTATCTGGGCCATGCTAACTGTTATGGACGGCATGACGAAGGAATAGGGAATCCAAGTGCAAGCTTTATTTAAAGAGCATGGTCAAAAACCGGAAGGGTCAAACACCAGCAAACAGCAATGTCCCAAGGCAGAACTAAAGAGTAATTCAAACAGCAGGTTATGGTTAGGGCAGACAGGGAATGATCAGAAACCGATACAAGTTAAACAACCAGTGATCAATACAAGTTAAACAAAGGCAAAGCAAACAGGAAACAAGGAAACATGGAAACGCTTAGAAATGTCCAGTACAGCAAAACAAGGCTGAATCCAAAACCACACCCTATACCCTCATTCACAATTCCCTACATTAGACCACTAATACAGTTAACTTGAAGGAATAAATGAAAACAAGTGAGTGAATACTGACACTGAATGCACTGGAAGGACTGCCACTTTTATTATAATTAATAATTATTGGAACTGGCAGCTCCAGTAGTAAGATGAAAAGATTCATCTTGACTCTGTCATGGAAATTATGTTTAAACCCTAATTTAACCATTTAATAATCAATTTACAATTAATTTATACCTGTACGTATTACCCCATATGCTGTGGACGAGCGCTTTGTAAAATGAACGGATAGATGGATGATTCAGCAGTAGGCGCCATCTTCTAACGAGACGCAGCAATTAATTTAGCATGCAACACTCACAGTGCATAATGGGCAGGGCTCTCAAGGTGATTGCGCAGAGCTCTCTCAAGTGAACACACGCATTTCAACTAGCTCACACGCTCTCACGCCACACCTTGTATTGTAAGGGTTAACTTGTCCCGCTATATGCTCTTAATGGACGAGGTGCAGGCTTTGCAGAGAGAAGTTCTCTGCCGAGTTCATAGCTGTCTTGAGTGTTAAATACCACCTACCAGCCAAGAAATTAGAATTTGCTGTTTACGTGATCCAGCTATAATCACGTTCGTCACTAGGCAACATAGAGGCGCACACACGGGACGAGGCAAGCGGTGGGAATAGCTCCGTGGCTACCGCTCTCTCCCATAGTGGAAGCAGTGTTCGAATTGTGTCAAAGCTCTTGGGGGGTCCCGCTAACCAGACCCCCAACCCCCAAAAATAAACCTTAAATATGATTCATATTTTTGTCTTGTCCTTGCTATCATTGGGAAAACCCAATTCTAAAATAAAAGCTTATTTTACGATGATCAGTGAATTAGGTGTACCAAACAAACACTAAGCAAAGAAGAGTTAAATATATCTAGCCGAGGAAATTAATATTTTTAAACAAGTTTAAAGTGATTTAACCTTTTACCTTTTGTGGGCATTTTTAACCTTTATAAAGCCATTCTTTCTTTCTGAAAGTGTGCATTTAACCTGCAGTTACAAATGCATGAAAAATGTTTTAATATTTTAATCCTAAAACGTTTAATGCTGATATTTAAAATTATTTTAAAAAAAATGAAAAGGTACTTTAAATGTGGAATTACAACCGCCAGAAGGTGTCAGTAAGACACAGTTGAGTGAGTCATTGCGATTGATCCGATTCATTTAAACGGTTAATTCATTCAGAAACGAAACAGCGTCATGTTGTTTAGAGACGCAAAACAGTGCAGTGGCTTGGAATGTTTGAATGATTTTTGTTGGCGAAATAGAGCAAAAATAGGAAATATGGTGTCTAAAACGTAAGCCTCTTAAGATTAACTTCTAGTTTATTGAACCGTTGTATAAAATCGATATCATGTTTGTGATTTAAAAAAAAAACAAAAAAACAAAAACAAAACACTCTTCGTGTGATATTGATTAACTATAGGAATATGATATAAATATTCTGCCCCCATATACTGAATTTTGGGAAAATGGATTTTATTAGACTGAATCACTGAAACGCACTCTAAATGAGCACAGTCAGTCTAGCTAGTGTTTAAGCACTCATAACTCCTCTTATATTCAATGAAGCTGTCCATACACTGTATGATAAACAAATCTCGTACTTAGCTCGTACATCTGCACTTTGTTGGTTATGAAAACTCCAGGTTTCAGCAGTGACTGTTCTGAACGCCTCTGATTGGCCACTGCATTTTAAACTCAACAGAGTCGTGTGTAAAAACGCTGTAAAAACGCGTAAAAATAAAATATTTAACATGAGCAGGTCTAATAAAGCAATCGAATCTTTTAATTTCATTTTCACTAGTTTTATGTTTGAAGTATTATATTTTTATTTAAAAACCAGGGGACCCACCACGTATATTTTTTTGGGTGTTGTGGGGGGTCCCTTAATGCTTATGGGAGGTCCGGGACCCTTCCTCAATTTTGTATGTCTCCCTCATCTAACATTTAACTCATCAACTGCACAACGTGAATTGAGTGTGTCTGATAAGGGAGACATACAAAATGTGCAGGGCAGGGGTGCTTCCAGGACCGGTTTGAAAACCACTGGACTAGATAATTGGTAAATCTGCTAAAAAAAAATTCATCCAAATAAAATAAATTGTTTTATATATTTCAGAACACAAATGTACCAACATTGTTGGGAAGGTTATTTTAAAAATTTAATAGGTTACAGATTAAGTTTACCTATTTAAAATGTAATAACTAGTGTAACTATTTCAATTGCTTTAAAAGTAATGTAACATTGCATTTGATTACTTTTCTAAATTTCTAATGAATGTTTTTAATAGTTAATGCTTTTGAAACTTTTGAAGCATGCAGGGTTAACCTTACAGTAGCACTCAACACTAATTACTGTCAAACTGTCAAAATCCTTCATCACTTGAATTAAGAGTATAATTAATTTTAAAGCACAGCCACCACAAAATCTTTAGCACCTCTTTTTAATCAAATCTGTATGTGTGAAAATATTCGGATGTAGCCCGCTTTGTAATTGTAAACATTTTCATAAGTAACTGTAATTTAACTATTCATTATTTTTCAGTAACTGTAACAGATTAGTTAAATTTTGTTTTTAATTAAATTTTCATGAAGGCATCAAAATGTGCAACAAAAACTTGAAATACAAAATGACATTCGTAAGCTGAAATATGTACCCTCTATCTTTCACAAACACACACACAGATTGACGCACATGCTCAGGGCAAGTTCTGCAATCCTCCTCCGTGTTTACATATGCACATTGAGCACTGCTGTTCAGTTTGCTCGTTTGGGGCCAAATTTCTTTTTACTTTTGATACATTTGTATTTTTGAAATATATAAAACATTTTATTTTTATTTTTATCAGATTTACCAGTTGTTATATTTTTTTATTTTGTGCTGGTCAATTATGAACAATAGATAGTTGAACTTCTAGCAAAAACTGGAGAGAATTGCATGGGGCAGAGGGGCCGCTGCTGCAAATATTTGAGCGGCTCCTTCCCTAACAGATATAATCTCACTCCAAACTTTTTCCAAAACTTGAGAGCTCTGATTATGGGTATTCTGTAGATGTTGACCATACATCAGCTGTACACTTGTTATTGCTGTGCATTGTGGGATTGAATGAGTGCACTTGATAATGTCCACTAAGGTTTTGGACACCACTGAAAATGTCTCGGTTACATCTGTAACCCTCGTTTCCTGTAGGAGGGAACAGAGACGTTCTGTCATAACTGACGTATTTGGGGTCCTACTTGGGAGCCCAATCACAAGTAGGACCCCAAATCCTTTAAAAAGAACCGACAGATAAAGCTACTTACGCTGAAGACAATGCAGTATCATTCCTCAGTTAATCATACAAAGAAAGAAGACTGTCCAGTTGGATGATAGACATAGACATTGAGGGAATAATCTGTAACACCTGCAGAAGTGGCAGTGTAAGCTTCTAATAGTGCCAGCATCTAGTATGCACTTTTAAGACCAGACTTCTCTGGTTAGCATGTCCATGTTAGCCCCTGCTGGTAAATGCTATAAGTTAACTATACCATCTAACTGCAAAAAAACAAAACAAAACAAACAAAAAAAAAAACATTGTTCTCCATTGACTGTCATTCAGAGAGAAGAAAGGATAGCACAGATGGCATCACTGGGAATGCAAAAGCATAGATGTTATTGCAAAACATGAATTGTCTGTTTGGTGTCATTTGCAAGTTTATTCATTGTATAGTATAATAAAAGTCAATTTGTATTTAGCCAGGTTGGTTCCACATGGTATTTAAAATCTCAGCATAAAAAACATATATAGAGAGTATGATTCCAATATCTGAAACTATATTAAAGGTACATAATGCCGGCAAAGAAACACCCACTGTTTACATTTGATTCTTGTCATATTTTAGCCTAAAAAATGAGATTCATCATAACACAGACTGACAGCCTACACATTTAATATTGACCAGTGTTATGGATTGAAAATGTCAGATTTAAACATGAGATCATTTATTTCAGTAATCTGTTTTATTTTTGCAGCAACAGTAAAGGACCAAACCAGCAAACATTATCACTCCCACAACAGCACAAACAAGGAGCACAGTCATGTAAGATGAACTATAGGAGAGTTGGGTTCGTCTTTCATTCTCTGGAAAGTAAAAGATGAAGAACTGCAATAATCAGTCGATGCATAGTAAGTTTGCAATCTTTCAATCAATAATCAGAAAATGTAGCTTGTAAATGTAAACAAATAACAGAGATTTGATTTGTCAGATAAAGACTAGTTATTAATGTTGAATCAGAAATTTACCTTCACAGAGCTGTGTGATGTTTATTCTGTCTTCTTTCCAGCTGACAGGGTTGCTGTGGTTACAGGTGATGGATTCCTCACTGCAGTACAGGATGAGAGTGTTGATCCCATTTGATGTTACTTCCTCTGTAGAGCAGCTTTTGTTCTGATATCTAGAGTTAATCATGAGCTCATGAGCTCTGCATGTGAAGTTCACAGTACAGGAGTCACTGCTGGACCAGTTTGAGTTTACAGTCAGGACAGGAGCCTCCACAGCATCTGAAACACACATTTACTACAAGATCACAATCACATTCACAGTAGTGATGCAGCAAACATTCACATTTAAACACAACACAAATTATAAACATACAGGAATATTATATGAGCAACTATTAGTTTTGCAGTTTTTGCAAGCAGCAGATAAAATTCTAAAATAAAGACAATGTGCCACAAGCTGGTTTAAATGTGCACATTGTATATACAACTGAAAATGAACATATTACTCTTTTGATTTGTCTTTTTAGCAGGAACACATAACATCACACAAAGAATTAGACTCACAATAGATACTCAGCAAAGAATTTATCTTGTACTGATCTTGCTCTGTAGAGTCCACTGTCTGTTTTTTGCATGTTTTTCAGTGTCAGAGAGAAGGTTTCAGTGTTAAACTCTACTCTCTTCTCATAAGAACTGTCAGGTAACACTTGTTTTGTTGCAGTTACATCTGTAACTATTGTTGTTGATTTGTCTTTTTCCCATATGAAGACATTAATCTTTGGTAGTTCTTGTGTCTGTATATCCAGTTGAACAGAAGGTCCAATCTGCACAAACACACAAACACAAAAAAAACTGCGAAAAAGGATTTAAATAAAACGGATAGTTCCAGTCCTTGGTTCTGACTGGTTGAGCCGCATTCAAAGCCGTTGTAAATTACTCTACAAACATACACCTTTGTTTACATATGTGTGTTGCTTAGCAACCACTTCGTTTGTTGAATAATGTTTGTATTAATATCATTATACTTTATTTGCTCTAATTTATTTTGTGAAACCTTACCAAGTATATGGAATAACCATTTTATAAAAGCACTAAGCCCCATGAAGCCGTGGTTTACGGTGAATTTATAACAGCTAAGGAGGTTTTAGCTCCGCTTTGTGTCGTGCCTAACAATGCCCCCTAGCTGTTATAAATTCACTGTAAGCCAAGGCTTCACATGCCTTATTGCTTTATACTTGTATTCCTCAAACTTATCAAACCTGAAGTCTGCACAAACACTGATATCTCAGCACCAGAAGCCGTGTAGAGAGAATGATTTATTTTATTTATTTAGACCAGTTTTACACATTTTATACTCTTGTACTATAAAAAAAGCATTTACAAACTGACAAATCTTAAGTAGAAAACAGAAATTTCTGACAATGTTGTACTGTAGAGACAAGTAATTCAGTTAATTTCAGCAATGTAACTAAAATGTAATAAGTTTATTACCCATGTTAAAGATGAAGAGAAGGATAAAGGATGCAAGTAGATGTTTTACAGTTTTTACAAAAACTATATAGTGCAAGCTATATTTAAAGAGCGTGAAGGATCAAACACCAGCAAACGGCAATGTCCCAAGGCAAAACTGCCAAGTAATTCAAACAACAGGTGATGGTCAGGGCAGGCAGCCAGTGATCAGAAACCAGGGATACAAAGTTATAAACACAAAGGCAAGACAAACAGGAAATAAGGCAACATGGAAACGCTTAGAAATGCCCGGTACAGCAAAACAAGGCTGAATCCAAAACCACACCCTATACCCGCATTCACAATTCCCTGCATTAGGCCACTAATACAGTTAACTTAAAGGAGTAAATGAAAACAAGTGAGTGAATTCAGACATTCTGGAAGGACTGCCTCTTTTGCATAGTTTGTGCCGTTTAATAATTTAATAATAAAACTGACAGTTTGAGTAGTAAGATGAAAAGATTTATCTTGACTCTGTCATGGAAATGATGTTTAAACCCTAATTAAACCATTTAATAATCAATCTACAATAAATTTATACCTGTATCATATTACCCCATATGCTGTGGACGAGCAATTTGTAAAATGAACGGATAGATGGATGATTCAGCTGCAGGCGCCATCTTCTAGTGGATATGCGGCAATTCATTCGGCATGCAACACTCACAGTGCATTATGGGTATTCTCTAGACGTTGACCATACATCAGTTGTACACTTGTTATTGCTGTGCATTGTGGGATTGAGTGACAGCACTCGATAATGTCCACTAAGGTTTTGGACACGACTAAAAATGTCTGTTCCCTCAAATAGTGCTCTATTTAAGGGAATAGGGGGCGATTTCAGACACAGGGCAAGACTTGGCAAAGAGTGTGTAAAAATGTGCAACTTAAATAGTCCTCCTAATAGGAGGCAGGTGAGTCTGTAATCAGTTCCAGGGCAGAGGGTTATGGGAAATGGAGTCAGGGATAGAGTGGCAAATATGGAATGGAGTGCCCTCTGATGGCGGGTGGGAGGAACAGCAGGGACCGGATTCAAGACACTAACAAACCAAAGTAACTTCTTGGCATTTTTTATTTAATCATTTAGTAGTAATAAATGCAACCCAGTAAACCCAAGCAACTGTCTGGGAGATGAATGGGAATACTAACAGACTGCTGGTTACAACTGCACATTTTATTTTATAGCCAACATTAGCATTAGTTAACCTGGACTTAAACACAGGTCATTTGAATCAGCATCATCATGTTCTGTATCACCAACGTCTTTACTGCACAGATTACAGGTTTGTTTGGATTTGATTCTATCAGACTTTTTGCTCAAAAAGGTAAGATTTCTCTCATGAAACACAGACTAACACCCTACAAGTTTAATAATATTAATAATCGTGTTGGACAACAATAAAGTACATGTAACATGAATTCTTGAAATTATTAAATTTCTCATAAATTTGATGCACATAATCAAATTACAATTATAATGTGTGAATTCTGAAGAAAGGGGAACTGACAGATAAAGCTGTCTGGTTAGTGTTATTTCAGTGTATAGTATAATAAAAGTTAACTTGTACTTAACCATGTTGGTTCTGCTGTGATATTAAAATCTCTTGTTTGAGAAAGGCAGTAAACAAATACAACAGCAAATAAACTCACAGAGAGAATGATTACAATACATGGAACTATATTAAAGGTACACGATGGAAGTAAAAAACATTTATAACATCTGTAATAAATGATTCAACATCCTTGAAGAGAAATAAGACATCACAGATTACCACAGAATGTGAAAAAAGGCAATACTCAGTATTGAATTTGACATGATATTTATAATCTGACTTCTCTAGGAATAGAGATGATCTCTCAGTTGAATCTCACCTCAACATTGTCATAGTCTGTATCCTCAGCCTGACATCTGAACGATCAGAATGTTCACTGCACAGATTACAGGTTGTGTGAAACATGTTAGCTTGCATTTGCCTTAATACAGACTGACAGCCTAAGTTTAATATTGACTAGTGTTCTGGATTGAAACTGTCAGATCTAAACATGGGATCATTTAAATAAGTAAACACTTTTATTTTTGCAGCAACAGTAAAGGACCAAACCAGCAAACACTATCACTCCTATAACAGCACAAACAACGAGGAGCACAGTCGTGTAAGAACTATAGGAGAGTTGGGTTCGTCTTTCTTTCTCTGGAAAGTAAAAGATGAACTGCAATAATCAGTCTATTCAAGTTTACTTCTAATCAATAATCAGAAAATGCAACAGATTTGATTTGTGAGATAAAGACTACCTATTAATGTTGAATCAGATATTTACCTTCACAGAGCTGTGTGATGTTTATTCTGTCTTCTTTCCAGCTGACAGGGTTGCTGTGGTTACAGATGATGGATTCCTCACTGCAGCCCAGGATGAGAGTGTTGATCACATTTGATGTCACTTCCTCTGTAGAGCAGCTTTTGTTCTGATATCTAGAGTTAATCATGAGCTCATGAGCTCTGCATGTGAAGTTCACAGTACAGGAGTCACCGCTGGACCAGTTTGAGTTTACAGTCAGGACAGGAGCCTCCACAGCATCTGAAACACACATTCACTACAAGATCACAATCACGTTCACAGCAGTGATGCAGCAGACATTCACATCTAAACACAACACAAATTATAAACATGCAGGAATATTATATGAGCAACTATTAGTTTTGCAGTTGTTGCAGCAGCAGATAAAATCCTAAAATAAAGACAATGTGCCACAAGCTGGTTTAAATGTACACATTTATATATTACAACTGGAAAAGTGAACATATTTCTCTTAAGAATTGTCTTTAATGCAGGGACACATTACATCACACAAAGAATTAGACTCACCTATAACAAATACTCTGTATTCAGCAAAGAACTGATTATCTTCTATTGATCTTGCTGTGTAGAGTCCACTGTCTGTCTTTGTCATGTTCTTCAGTATCAGAAAGAAGGTTTCAGTATTGAACTCTACTCTCTTCTCATAAGAACTGTCAGGTAACACTTGTTTTGTTGCAGTTATATATGTAACTATTGTTGCTGATTTGGCTGATCCCCATGTTAAGACATTAATCTTTGGTAGTTGTTGTGTCTGTATATCCAGCTGAACAGAAGCTCCCGTCTGAACAAACACAGAGATCTCAGCACTAAACCCTGAGGAGAGAAACACACAGTTCAAAACATTTTACACCTCCGTCTCACTTTAATTCATGCTATGGCATGTTCTGGATTGAAACTGTCAGATTTAAACATGAGATCATTTATTTCAGTAATCTGTTTTATTTTTGCAGCAACAGTAAAGGACAAAACCAGCAAACATTATCACTTCCACAACAGCACAAACAAAAAGGAGCACAGTCATGTAAGATGAACTATAGGAGAGTTGGATTTGTCTTTCATTCTCTGGAAAGTAAAAGATGAAGAACTGCAATAATCAGTCTATTCATAGCAAGTTTGCAATCTTTTAATCAATAATCAGAAAATGTAGATTGTAAATGTAAACAAAGAACAAAGATTTGATTTGTGAGATAAAGACTAGTTATTAATGTTGAATCAGATATTTACCTTCACAGAGCTGTGTGATGTTAATTCTGTCTTCTTTCCAGCTGACAGGGTTGCTGTGGTTACAGGTGATGGATTCCTCACTGCAGTACAGGATGAGAGTGTTGATCCCGTTTGATGTTACTTCCTCTGTAGAGCAGCTTTTGTTCTGATATCTAGAGTTAATCATGAACTCATGAGCTCTGCATGTGAAGTTCACAGTACAGGAGTCACTGCTGGACCAGTTTGAGTTTACAGTCAGGACAGGAGCCTCCACAGCATCTGAAACACACATTTACTCCAAGATCACAATCACGTTCACAGCAGTGATGCAGCAGACATTCACATCTAAACACAACACAAATTATAAACATACAGGAATATTATATGAGCAACTATTAGTTTTGCAGTTATTGCAGCAGCAGATAATCCTAAAATAAAGACAATGTGCCAGAAGCTGGTTTAAATGTGCACATTGTATATACAACTGAAAAAAAAGAACATATTACTCTTATGAATTGTCTTTTAAGCAGGAACACATAACATCACACAAAGAATTAGACTCACCTATAATAGATACTCTGTATTCGGCAAAGAATTTATTATTATCTTGTACTGATCTTGCTGTGTAGAGTCCACTGTCTGTTTTTTGCATGTTTTTCAGTGTCAGAGAGAAGGTTTCAGTGTTAAACTCTACTCTCTTCTCATAAGAATTCTCAGGTAACACTTGTTTTGTTGCAGTTACATATGTAAATATTGTTGTTGATTTGTCTTTTTCCCATATGAAGACATTAATCTTTGGTAGTTCTTGTGTGTGTATATCCAGTTGAACAGAAGCTCCCGTCTGCACAAACACAGAGATCTCAGCACTGAACCCTGAAGAGAGAAACACAGTTCAGAACATTTTACACAATCTCACTTTAGTTCATGTTAAGACATGTTAAAAAAAGATGTAGAACTACACCAGACTAAACATAATGGCTTTTGACAAACATTATTAAAGATAAAACACTAGAAAATGACAAAACGTAGTATTACAAAATATCAATTATTGTATCAACATTTACTGAGTTTTTTTTTTTTTTTTTTTACCTGTGTTAGAGATAAGGAGAAGAAAGAAGGATGCAAGCGTATCTGTTGCGCTCACTACGTCACGGGTGATTAACAGCAGCGTAACGCAGGTTAACTAGTGCTCGCCTCCGCTTGTAGCCCATGCTCATTCACTAGGATTCCACTAGTCCGTGCTTCAACTCATGACTAGCCTATGCTACAATCAAGTAAGTGAACCTCCCACTTGTTAACCTGCGTTACGCTGCTGTTAATCACCCGTGACGTAGTGAGCGCAACACCTCCCACTTGACCGACTGATCATATGATTCAAGGCGGTCACAAACAAAACATTACATCACACTTTTTTTTTTTTTTTTTTTTTACAACAATGAATAATAGTGTTCAGGCACCTCCCCTGACAGATATATAGTGTTCTGCCAAATATATAGTGTAGTGATGTAGACGAGGGCAGCAAGCACCAACCTGCAAGAAAGAAAGAGAAAGAGAGAGAAAGAAGGGCAGTGACAGTGGCGGGGAATTCACTGATCTTCCACAGGAATAAGGACAACCAGTCTTCTCACGTCTCTCCGCAGGATGACTACCGTCAGCTGCTGAGGATTTCTCTTAAGTTGCCCAACTATTAGGGAGGCAGGAAAGCCTGCACACACCTTAATGTCTGCATCTCTCACAAGTCCTTTCTTGTCAGGGTACACGGCCTGGATCCGTCCGAGCCGGAATTGCCCTCGCAATGCGTTTTGGTCAGCAATCCAAACAATGTCACCGATTGCTACATTCCTTTGGGTCCGGTGCCACTTTGGCCGAACAAATAGGTTAGGTCCGGCAAGTTCACTCCACTTCTTCCAGAACATATCCACACCAATCTGGATAGCTCTTAGACGGCGCCAGGGAAGGGTGCATAAGTCAATTCCTCCTGTATCTCCTCCTTGCCTGGTTCTCCCGAGGAGCAGAGTGTTAGGGGTCAAATACTCTATAGAGTCCTCTTGTACTTGTGCCTTGGCATCAATCGGCCTTTCATTGGTGAGGTTAGCTGCCTGGTAGAAGAGGGTTTGGAGTTCACCCCAGGTAAGTGAACTTGTCGTCCCTCCAAGGCTAGTGAGAGCCCTTTTTATGAGCTTAACTGCAGCTTCCGCAGCCCCGTTACGATGAGGAGCATCAGCTGGATGAAAGTTCCATGCCCACACTGTCCCATTCTTGGCAGCTTTGTCCTCTATGGATACTTCTCGTAAGGTAGCTAAGTGCCTATGCAAGTCTTGCAGGGCAGGTTTAGCCCCAATAAAATTGGTTCCCCTGTCTGACCACAATTTCCTGGGATGGCCTCTTAATGCTACAAAGCGAGAATAAGTTTGGAGAAAGCTTTCAGATGATTGGTCATCAACAAGGTCCACATGAACCGCCCTTGATGCCATGCAACAGAACACTATGCCCCAGACTTTTTTCCCTGTTCTTCTCTTGACAGCATCCTTAATTTCAAAAGGGCCGAAGAGGTCAAGTGTGGTATACTCAAATGGGTTAGCACGCTGTGAGCGCTCTGGTGGCAGATCACTCATCATCTGCTGGCACATTTTTGCTTTCAATTTGCGGCATGTAACACAGTCGTTCACAATTTTCTTTACTATCCTTCGACCTTGCACAATCCATGCTTTCCTCCTGGTACGCAGAAGTGTGGCAGCAACTCCTTCATGATTCTCATCATGAGCTTCTCTTGATATCAACGTAGCAAGCCATGAATGAAGTGGAATTAAAGGAACAGCTGTTCCATCCTCTCTCCAGGACTGGATTCGACCTCCACAGAGAAGGATTCCCGTATTCTCATCCCTGTAGACCACCAAGCGGTCCAGCGTCGAGTCCAAAAACTGACTGACATTTTGGGTTGCGAGGACTAGGTTACGGAAGGCTTGCGCTCTCTCCTCAGTAGACAGGATAGAGCTGTTTGCCTCCCACTTTAAAGAGTCTGGTGCTTGCCGTCTTCTAAGCCAGATTTCTATAGCCCGTTGAGTCCAGGCTATGGAACCACACAATTTAGACAAAGAACTGAAGTGTTGTGGTTCTACAAGACGCACCAGTCCAATTGCCCAGGAACTTCTCTGTCTGTCCACCACTGATATTGCACCGCTGGTGATGTCCGTTGGTGATGTCGGACTACCATTAACTTCTTTAAGCTTGAGGTCTGCCTTGATGTCAGGTCCATTGGGGCCAGTTCTCTCTTTTGACTGGGACCTGGTGATCACTGCTGAGAAGGCTTTCCGCTGAAGCTTTACCACATTTTCAGCAGCAGAGGATGTAATCTCACTAGCCGTCTTCATAGGCCAGTCGGTCTTGGGCAATTTCAGGAACTCAGGGCCTTGCTGCCACTCTGACCCTTCGTTAAGTTCCTCAGGAGTTGCACCTCTGGTGAGTATATCAGCAATGTTTCGTCTACCTTCAATCCACCTCCAATCTTCCACATGCCCAGCTTTCTGAATCTCGCCAATTCGATTGGCGAAAAAGGTCTGGTAGCCATAACTATCCTTTTGAATAGCTGCCAGGATCGTTTGGCTGTCCACAAAGTGAATCCATTGCTTGGCTTTAATATGACAGTGCTTTTCAAAGTATTCTTTCAGGCGGGTAGCAAAAACTGCGCCACAGAGTTCTGCCTTAATCACATCTCCCTTCTGGTCAAGAGGAGTAAGTTTAGCCTTGGATTCCACCAACTTCACTACGACTTTGTCTCGGGTTTCCCACCGTAGGTAGAGTACGGCTCCATAGGAGGATTCACTTCCATCTGAAAACGTGATCCCTACTGGTTGGCCTATGGCTCCAGGAGGCGTGAGGCTTCTCTCAAACCTTACCTGGCCAAGTCTCACATATTCTTCAAAGAGCGTCATTGCTGCTTCTCGAAGTTTTGGTGAGAGAGGGGCATCCCATGTATCTTTAGATGGGTTGTTCTTGCCAGCTTCCTGAAATGATTCTCGTACCAACATCACTCCCTTCTGTTTAGTTGGTGAGGCAAGACCAATCGGATCATATAGTGCCGCAATTTGACTAAGAAGCATACGTCGGGTGAGGGGATTAGGTGTTCCTTCCCTGACATCCTCCATACTCAAATTAAATCCTGTCCTCATTTTCCCTCTTTTCTTAGAGAAGTTAATAGATGTCAGCAACCGAAGTTTGTCTGTCTCAGGTTCGTAGCCAACCCCGAGTGCTTTGTTGTCCCCATCATGCATTTGATTGGGCAGTATCAAGGTCCTGGAAACAGTTGTTTCAGCAGGGGCTCCACCCCTCCCACTTTGATGTGACAGGACCCACGGTTTGAGGAAAAAGCCTCCAGCCTTCAAAATCTCCTCCACCCCTTTGGTGATTCTTTCCAGCGTCTTGAGGTCATTGTGTGAGGTCAGAATATCATCTACATAGCTGTCCTCAGTCAAAGCTCGCCGTTCTTCAATCATATCAGCAAACTGAGGAAGGTTAGCCGTTTCCTTCATGGCAACTTGGGCGATACATCCTGCAGGTTTATCACCAATATTGACTCTGACAACTGCAAACTCCTCAATGTCGCCTTCAGAGTTGTCTCTCCAAAGAAAGCGGTGGAGATGGACTTCATTATCTTTTAGCCACACGGAGTTATACATCTTTTTTACATCACCCAGTGCGGCATGGAGTCCACTCCTAAACCTTAGAAGGACACCTCTGATGGGATTGAGTACATCGGGACCCTTGTGAAGGAGACCATTGAGACTTATGCCTCGGAACTCTTGGCTACTATTCCACACAATTCTCACAGGGGTTGAGGAGGAGTGAGGATTAGGTGCAACTAGATGGCTGATGTACCATTTAGGTCCTTTCCAGTTGTCAATTTCCTCCCTAGTGAGTTTTACAGCAGCTCCTCTTGAGACCATTTCATGCACTTGTTCTTTATATGCAGCCTTCCACACAGGTTCCTTCTCCAGATGTTTCTCAGTGTTTCTAAAGGTTGCCTCCACTGCCTGCCGATTGTCTGGCAGTGTTGTGAGGTCTGCCTTCCAAGGATAGGCTGTGTCCCAATGGGGGAAATTGCTGTGTTTGTCTGCCAGCTTATATGTTAGGCATTCTTTTATTTTTTCCAGGTCCCGCTCTTCCTTGAGGGTCATTTCTTTCCCTCCAGGTGGGCACCCACCACACTTGCAGCCGCCACATTGAGGACTGCACGCCGCTCCGATGCTATCCCACCTGAACCACTCGAACACCTCTTTGTTGGCGGTTGTGGTGCTTCGGACAAGTGCATTTTCTTCCTCTTCTTGAGGTATGATAGCCTCTTTATACACCATCGAGGCTGTCCTCATTGTTCTAGCAAGGTGAGTTTCAGAGCGGTACACGGCTAGGTCAACTGTCTCCATGAGATCGGGATGGGTCCCCCCAACAGTCTTTCCCAGCGGGCCGTCCCAGAGGACGAGGTCTCCCACAATCTTGATCGGCTGTGGAACAAGTCGACCTTCCCGATGACTGATAAGGAGATCAATCTTTTTGGGCCGGACCAGCTCATCTCTTGGTACATTGGGGAAGAACTTCTGCAATTGCTCAGCAGTGACTGATTGGGACACCTCCGCAATGTTTTCCAGACCATAGCAGAGAATTCTATGCTCTACCACTTTTCCTTTGGATGTCTTCACTTTCAACCGCATTGAATATCTTTTGGTCAGGACAGTCTTTTTCATTCCCCCGACTCCATGGACTATAAGCTTGATATTCTCACCGCACAGTCCAAGGTGATCGGCTGTTTCATTGGTGATATAATTGGTATCAGATGCGAGATCGATTAGGGCGCCAATAAGGCAACCTGAGTTTGTCGTCACTCCCATTAACATCATCACCACTGGATGTTCTTGCAGTCCATCTCCAACCTTAGCACATACAGTTGATGATATTCTATTTGAGAATGCATTCTTGTATTTCTCTCTCTGTTCTGCAGTAAGCTCTGCTAGGAACTCCTCTTGTTTGCTAGTTAGGCCCAATTTCTTTCCTTCAAATTTTATAGTGCTCTGCTCCTCACTGCTACTGTCCTTCTTTGGAGTCGGTGGCTTAGGACACAGAAGATAATTGTGGTCCAACACCCCTCCTTTCCTACAGTCTGCTTTTGGGCAAAGGTATCTAGATGTACATCCTTTCCCATCCTTGGGGTGGGGCCGCAAACACTTATAGCACAACCCTAGCTTCTTCACATGGGCCCTTTTCTTTGAGAGATCTTGCTCTCTGAAGACCTTACATGCAAATAGCTTGCCGGCATGGGATTCATCTTCACAGACAATGCAGCTGGAAAGGTCGTCCTTATGAACTACTGTGGATTTAGTGAAAGCCTTCCTCCCTCTTTTATCAGGGTGGTCTGCAACACCCTTCTCCACAGGACCTTTGTCCACAGGACTTGGCTCCAACTGATCCAACTCTTCAAGAATCTCCTCCTGCTTCATCAAGAATCCCAGGAGACAATCAAAATGGTTCATGGGAGAGAACCTGTTTGCCGGGTCAGTTTTGTGCATAATCCACTCCTTCTTGAGTGAACTGGGAAGCTTACTTTCAAGAGACTGAGCAACAATACGGTTCCTTACAGCATCCTCTTCACCAAGGATTTGGAGATTGTACAATGCCCTTTCCACAGCCTGAATCAATTCAATGGTTCTTCTGGGATTATTTCCTTTGACAGGAGGAAGAGACTGGATCTCGTTGATAATCATCAGAACTATTTTCGCTTTGTTCCCGTATTTGCTGTCCAGCAGCCTAAACATCTCGTCGGCAGATCCACAGCTAGATAGAACAAGATCCTTCTTGACCTTTTCGTGGAGACTATTTAATAAGTGGAACTTTTTTATACATTCTGCACCTTGTGGGTTACCCAATTCTTGCAGGTCCTCCCACTCAGTTTTCCAACGATAATAGTCCCTCATGTCACCAGAGAAAATAGGTAGTCGTGCTCTTTCAAGACTGATTTGAGGCTTAAGACTGGAATCTCCTTGGGTCCTTTCAGGGCTGCTTTGCTGTAATAAGGGCCGCCGCTCATGGGGGATGCTCATATTCCATGCCCCCACGTTCGTTTTGGACTTCAGCTTGAGATCGGCAGACATGTCGGGGAGAGAACGGAAAGAAGCATCTTTTAGCAGATCACCAGCCATACTGCCATCATCTCCCAGGTTTCTTTCTCTACCCTTTAATTGGTCTGCTTCGTCCTCCTCTAGTTTGTCTGATAATGCCAAGACCCTCTTCTTTAGTGAATTATGGCGTGTCCTGAGATCTAATGCCTTCGGACCAGGAACCAACTCTTTCCATTCTGACAGCATTTCTCCGAGTTCAATAACCTCTCTTTCAAGACCTCTATTCCTTAGCCTGCGATCCTTGATTGACTTCTGAGGATTAACTTCCTCTTCTTCTGCCTGAGTGATGACTAAATCAGCTATTTTGGCCTGCTTGAAAAACGCTTCCTTTGCGCAGCTAGTCCAAAATATTTCCTGGGTGGCTTTCTTCACCTCAAGGAACTTGTTCTCACACTCCGCTGTCTTTCCATCAATTTGGTTTGCAGATCCTACAACCTCTTCATCCGCTGATTCTCTCAGGGCTTGAGCATACTCATATCCCGCATCTGTGACTTTAGAAAAGTCGGTCCTGAAAATCTTCCATTCCCTGAGAATTTCAGTCGGTTCCAAAAGCCCCGGTGTAGTGAGAGTATGAGCCCTTTTAGTGAATGAAGCCTGTGCTCTTGATCGCACACTTTTCAGCTTATCCAAGTCTGCCATTATTACTCCCTTTGTGTTGACTGGAGAGCTGTCACTACCAATGTGTATACACGCTCCTTTATCCTTAATCAACGGGCAGTTTGATTAGTGGCAAATTTGGAATGGTTCATAAAGTGAGAAGGCAGCTAGTCTTGGGTTAACTAAGCTTCCTTAATGAAGCAGTCCGTGGCTGTGTTTGCTGCACTCAATCCAGTGCAGTAGGCATCGGTTTATAACTGTTCAGTTCTTTTAAGATTTTCCCCACTGAACGGGGCACCAGGAGAAGACACGTTGATACAACTCTTTGTGGGGTTTATTTACTGATTGTTTTCCCATATACAGTTTCTTTAATCCACAAATAACAGGTTATAAACCTGTAAAATACAAAGAATGTGGTGTAAATAGCAATATTGATAGCCACATACATAATATACCATAAATACTGAATAATATACAAATATAACAATTCTCATAAATTCCAATATAGTCAGTATTTAGAATTATAAATATTACAATATACTTAGTACATCCAAACAATTCCACACAACAACATGGCACATCAAACATTGCACTGTTACACATTAGTCAAGTTAGTATCTTAAACTAAATGTGCATCAATGTCAAAAATACACATTAAACCAATAATCTAATCCACCAATGTGTTCTCAGTATGTTGGCCTAAAGTGCAAAATAATGAGTGTAGTTTTAAGTAGCAACGCTGAGCATAGCAATCCATTACCAATGTAAAGCGATCAACTACATTACCCAACATGCAGTGTTGGGTAACATTTGAGTGACAGCGGAACGCTCTTATTTCAAACATTCGCTGAAATATAGCCACGGATACTATCGAGCTGACGACATTAAATATCAGCATGTATAAAATATTCAGCGAATGTTTGAAATAAGAGCGTTCCGCTGTCACTCAAATGTTACCCAACACTGCATGTTGGGTAATGTAGTTGATCGCTTTACATTGGTAATGGATTGCTATGCTCAGCGTTGCTACTTAAAACTACACTCATTATTTTGCACTTTAGGCCAACATACTGAGAACACATTGGTGGATTAGATTATTGGTTTAATGTGTATTTTTGACATTGATGCACATTTAGTTTAAGATACTAACTTGACTAATGTGTAACAGTGCAATGTTTGATGTGCCATGTTGTTGTGTGGAATTGTTTGGATGTACTAAGTATATTGTAATATTTATAATTCTAAATACTGACTATATTGGAATTTATGAGAATTGTTATATTTGTATATTATTCAGTATTTATGGTATATTATGTATGTGGCTATCAATATTGCTATTTACACCACATTCTTTGTATTTTACAGGTTTATAACCTGTTATTTGTGGATTAAAGAAACTGTATATGGGAAAACAATCAGTAAATAAACCCCACAAAGAGTTGTATCAACGTGTCTTCTCCTGGTGCCCCGTTCAGTGGGGAAAATCTTAAAAGAACTGAACAGTATCTACTTCCATTGTAACGAACACGAAGACAGCTGATGCTGCATTTTTTAAACAGTAAGTTTAAAATCTGTGCATTGACACTCAAGTAGTTTCTTCGTAAATGTCCAACCAACAGCTCAGTTCAGAGTTCGTTTAACAGCAGTCAGAGGAAAATCTGTTTCACTCTGACAAAGATTTCCCTTTTGGCTTCACTTGACTCCACTTTATTTCTGTCAGAGGAAAAGCTTCCTGTATGGAATTCTTTCGCAGCCAGTAGTAATAAAATACTTCCATAATAAAAATAAATAAAATTATGAAATCATGTGCAGTTAGATTAAATATATAAACAGATTACAATTACATTTGTGAAGCAGACAAATGAAGCCACTTACAGGAAGACCATGTAGTATCAAAAAAATAAATAAATAAATAAAAATCTAATCACCATAGGTAATGTTTTTTAGAGTCACTCTGCATGAATGCAGAACTATGGCAGATTGGCTTAATGCAAGCCCCATTATGAAGCCCTAGAAATGAACAAAACAGAAACATAAGTTCACTTTTTTCAATTTGAGTTCATTACCTGTGTTACTGATGAGGAGCAGAATGAAGGATGCAAGATGATGATCTACTGCCACTGTAACAAACATCAAGACGGCTGATGTTGTATTCTTGAAACTGCAAGTTGAATATCTGTGCAGTGACACTCATTTTCTTTATAGCTCTTCCATTGCAAACAGATCAGTTCAGTGTTCATCATGGCCCTCTGCTGAACAATTATTAGTTAGATTTCATGTAACGGTTACAAAACTGTATGTAAAAAGCAGGTGAATAAGTGAAAGTGAAAGTCTTTTATTACAGTCAGATGAGAAAAACAGCTGCATATAGATGAGACTAGAAACTATGAAAAATTAAACAGACACTAGTTTGAACCAGTCATAGAAAACATCCAAAAAACAGCATCCAAAAAACACATTTAAGAAAAACCTGGCCAATAAAGGCAAGTTCAAACAGCACAAGAACAGTAAAATCACTCTGCAGTAGCTCACATAAAAGTGCCTGTAAATTTCCACAACAGTCATGAAGTCTGATAGTTAAATTAAGACTTGCACTCCATTGGTGAGTCCAGTTAATCAGTCTGATCTACAGCAGTCATGAGCAGATGAAGGTGTTTCATGCTGCAAGGTAAGTGACGGTGGTCCATGTATCTCCTGTCATCTTCTGGGTCAGAGTCTGAAGAGAAATAAAACAAACCATCACAGAATGTCAAGTGAAACACAGTAAATATTCAATGCTGAGTTTGACCAGACATTCATTATCTGACGTCTGCTGAATGGTCATTTGAATCTCACCTCAACAACATCATAACCACTTAGACAAAAAAGGTTCTTCTATGGCATCGTGAAGCACCTTGTTTTTAGTGCACTATTTTACATGTACATTATGCATCTAAAATCTCTGTGATACATGGTTCATGCACTAAATTACATTTAATGGATTGTATATGAATTTTATGACTTTATGAAATCTCTGTAGCTCTAGTTGCACTTTGTGGAGAAGTGTTTC
The DNA here is from genome assembly GCA_036247105.1 of Cirrhinus mrigala. Classification (NCBI taxonomy): domain Eukaryota; kingdom Metazoa; phylum Chordata; class Actinopteri; order Cypriniformes; family Cyprinidae; genus Cirrhinus; species Cirrhinus mrigala. Next base: position 36,308,814 of record CM070008.1, on the reverse strand, counting down.
CAGAAACAGTAGTCAGATAAACATTTTGTCTTACTTTACCAGAAATTATTTTTTTTTAATTTTAGTTTTACAGGCAAATTAGCTTGTTTTCCTTCCCTGTTCTAGTTTTCTTCTAGACAATGTTTGAAATGGTATTTTTAGAACTCTCATCGTATTGCTTCTGTGTGATAAATTAAAGCATCTGGATAAAAGCATCTACTAAATGAATAAATGAAAATGTGCAGATGCTCTGCATGAGATGTAGGACTATGACAGATTGATAATGACTGTTTTTCAGAAACATGATAAAGCATTAAAGAATGACAAAAGTCTTAACAATTAAAACAATAAACGTTCAAAACCATGTAAACCCTAACCTGTGCAGCAATCACCATAAATATAATCATTAATGAGTATCTGAATTAATTATTTTATTACCTGTGTTACTGATGAGGAAAAGGACGAAGAATGCAAGAAGATGATCTATTGCCATTGTAACAAACATCAGAATCACTGGTGTTGTTGTCCTAGAAAAGAAAGTTGTATATAGGTAAAATGACATTTGGTTAGCTTCTTCTGACCACGAACAGTGCAGCACTATAATGATTGAGGTTACCTTCTTTTATTCGTTATTTGTTAGATTTGATTTATTCCTGTCAATAAGAAAAACAGTCCTTACATGCATATACTTGAGGCCATAAACCAGCAACTAAAAGGAGTGTATAATTTGAACCAGATAGAAAACAGGCAATAATAACAGCAGCTTTAGCAGGTTTTAGCCCACCAGTGTTGGGCAGTAAAGTACATGTAATATGGTTTCTTCAATTACTTTTAATTACATAATCAAATTAGAACTACACCTGTTGCCAGATAGATAAAACTGTTGAACAGATAAATAAAACTACTTACATTGAAGACAGTGAAGCATCAGTCATCAGCTTATCACATGCTGAAAGAGCTTTCAGTGGGATGTATGAATAGACTTCTTTGATTCACATGACCCTACCTCTGCTGGTAACTGTTGCAACTACATCATCCAACTCCAAACAACAACTTTCTCTCCACTGAATGCCATTCAAAAAGATCAGTGTAAAAGACAGCAAAATGGCATCATTAATGGAGAGCTTTGTCCAGCTGTTATTAAAGAACATGATTTGCCTGGTTGGTATCTGTAACAAGTTTAATCACTGAGTAGTATATTTAAAATTGCAATTAACCTGGTTAGTTCCAATTTTAAATCCCCCCTTTTTTAACATAAAAACACCAGATTATGAAACTATCATGAAACTGATAGGAACATGAGGAAGGCTGAGAAGCACTCATCTATAACATTTACAATGACTTTGACTATCTGTACACTTCCACAAGAGTCTTAATTTCAGTTAAATTAGGCGCTGTTTGTGAGCCTAGTCGATCATCAAAGTATTTTGGATTTGGATCCATTTTACACATTTTGTGCCATCAGCTCATACTCACATTTGATTAATTAAATGATAAGGTTCATTTGGAAATTAAATACTTTCTTTTCAAATTACGAAATTTCTGTTATCTCATCATGTCACTTTGACTTTGCCATTCAGTTAATTGAAACTAATCAACTGATTCTTTAAAAGGCAATACACACTGACAAAATTGTAAACAAATTGGGCAAAATTTAAAAGTCAGTTTGAAAAAAACAACATGTTGAAAATATATAGGGTATGTATGATCTGTAAAGCACTTTAAACGACAAGGAATTCAGGAGACAATGAGTATTTGTATGTTGTGAAGTTGTGCCTGGAGTGTAAAACTAATGTATGTGTTTCCATGTTTCGTTTGTATAATTTGTCATGATGCACTGAAATATGCCAAATTGTGCGGGTGTCAATCTTTGGCCAAGTGGTCATGAGATTGCTGTCATTACTCCCATCCTATAATTAAATAAATCACTATGTTGCAGGTATTAGCTATATTATTAGATGTTATTTTATAGGCTTTAGTGAAAATGGCCAAGTGGAATGAACTGTCCTCTGTAAGCAAGGATGATATTGTTAAAATGGCTAAATCAGTTTTGGTTTTGCTTATGTGCTGGATGTGAATGGTCACAAGGTCCAGAATTATTTAAAAACACACTGGGTCTACTACCATGCAGAATGTAAAGTGCTCTGGCTGGACAAGGAAGGCTAGTAAGCATTCTGACAAAAGGATAGAGGAAAAGTAGAACAAAAAAATTAAAAGTCTGCTTTGTTTTAAGTTTATAAGTATTTATTTTCATAAGTTGAGGGTCAGTTATTGATAGTAAATCATTAAACATTTCCCATTGTGGCATTATGGCCCAGTTACATTGTTACATGTCTCAGCAAAAACACTGTTGTTGTTCATATAAACTTGTGGGAGGAAAAAATAAGTTCAATATTACTGTGTGGAACCAGATAACAGAATGTCACCTGTAATTAAATTACAGCATTAAATTACAAAAAAACTAATTAACACTGCTGTATAAGCATTTCTAATAACAGCGGCTGAGGGAACTTTTATCAATCTCTCTCTCTTTCTCTCTCTCGCTCTGTATATATATTTCTCTCCCTCTATATATATATATATATATATATATATATACATACATATGAAGAGAAAGTGAAAAAGGTCCATAGGGACCTGAAAGAGTTTAGTTTGTTTACTTTTCTATGTATTTTTCCAAACTCTCTAGAGCTTCCTCTTTTGTGTACACTTTCCATTCATCTGGAATCTCACCATCTCCCTGAAATGTTTTATTGTAGTACCATTCTAGATCTTTCTGAAATCTGCACACAAACCATTTCCAGTAGAGCAGATCACAGAAGTCAGGGGTGATGCTCCAATTAGCATAATTCCAACCTCCTTTTCTGTATTCTTTCCAGGGGACTGCATCATCTGTGGAATTTGGATAAAAATATCGATCACTCACGACTGCTGTTGTGCAGATTTCAACAGCCAAGTTTGTTGTTCTTCTGTAAGACCACCCATTCAGACCAATATTGCGGTGGAAAGAAACACTGTGATCTCCTGGATGGCCTTCCATTGTGTTGGTGCAGATGGCTTTACAGAAAGGACACTGAACCCAGCAGCACTGACAGAAGTGCTCAATCAAAATCTCATCAGGTCCCTTTCTGCAATTTTCCATTTTTATGTCATTAATGCTTTTAAAACTGTTTTGAAGGTTTATCATCTTCTCCTTCAGACTGTCACGTAAAAGCTTTTCAAGAAAATCCAAATCCTTAATTTCACTGAGATCCACACATGAGTTCCCTGTGAATTTCAGCTCATCTGTTAGTGTTGTGGTGAAGCATCTGAACCACATGTTGCCGTCTCCTCTCTTACTCTTGACCTCCACTGTAGCTGATTTCATTGCATTACTAATAATCTGCACTTTTTGTTTTAGATTTTCCTTGAAAATGTTTACAATTTTTTGGTTTTGTTTGGTGAAGTATCTTTTCACTTCATTTTTTATGAAAAGTTTAAAGTATGCTCTGGGATTATGAATATATTTCATGTAATGCTTGAAGTCCTCCCTTTCTGCAAGGAATTTCAGAATGTGTTTCTCCAGATTTGGTCTGTTCTCACATAATGCTTCTATGTCAGACCTCATCTGTGCTGCCAAACTAATAGCAGTTTCATTGTAAACTGCTTGTAGGATGGATGGTTCAAGATTGCTGCAGATGAATTCACTCTGTATGGTTGCTGTCGCTCCTCTGTAGAAGTTCATGAAGACATTGCAATACTGAGTTTTTTGCTTCTCAAGATAAAGTCTTGGGTCATTTGCTTCTCTGAATTCTTTGTGGAGATCAGTAAACTCCTGTCTTGCAATGTCACACACATGAAGACTGAGATCTATGGTAAACTCCTTTTTTAATATGTACGTTTGACTCTCTGATTGATGTTGCTGTAAAGACTTTTTAACACAGTCTGTTATCTCTTGAATGTAACTATCATTGTAGCCCCGTCTTCCAACTGGTGAATTCTTTGTTATTTTCTCAGTTTCCTGAATAATTTTATGAATTAGATCCCTTATTAAAGACTGACATTCAGCATTAAGGCCCTTGTTGTCTGGTTGCTTTTGATCCCCTTTAAAATATTCCATGCCTGACATCGTCATTTGAGCAGGATACATTACAGTACACTTAAGGGTCCCTGTCTTGCTTTTCCAAGAGTTCTTACCAGCTTCCTCTGAAGATGCAGTGTCATCAGAATATTCTGGATCCTTCTTTAGCATAATATAGTCACAATAATCACTCCGGCGGTCTATCAGTTCATAATCTTTCTGATTTAATCGCTCATGTACAAAAGTCAGTTCATGGTTTTCAGATAAGATCTGCATCACGTCCTCCCAAAAGTTCAAGTCTTCCAGTGGAGGAGTATTTTCGGTCATTTCAGTGACCCATTTACTCCACATTGTGTCAAACTCCTGCTTCAGCATAAGTTCATCTGTTCCTATATTTCTCAGACTCAAAGCTAGTTCCTTGCTCCGAATGAAAAGTTTATTTTCATAATCTGTCCTTTTCCTATCCAGCTCCTCCCTGGCTTTTTTCTGTTCAATTGCTTCATCCAACCTACGTTTTGTTCCCTTCACAAGATCATCATGAAGATCTTTGATTCTGGTTTCAAATCTACCTCGCCACTGACACAGAATTTCTTTATCTCTCTGCTCCTTAAAGTAAGACATCATTGATTTTTCAACTTGATCTTTTGTCTTTCTCATGTGAGCCAACAAGTCATTTTCCTGAACCTTAATGTTTCCATTAGCAATTCTGTTGTAGAATTTGTCTTCAATGCCGATCATGGCACTTCTGAGGCTCCACGTCCAGTCACTGTACATAGTTTCCAGTTTTCTGTACACTGCGATCTCAAGTGTGTTTTTGAAGCTGAACACAAAGTTTTCATTCAGCAATGCATTCCACAGATCATTAATACGCATTCTGAACTGAGACAGCTTAATGCCGTTGGAGTTAGAAGCTTTTGAGAGAATGGTGTCCTTCAGCTCCTGAATATTTGTGCTGTAGTCTGGGTTTGGTGGTGCCATTGGTGGGCTGCCTTCCCACAGCTGTGCAAAATACTTCACATCATTCTGAACATCAAATGCAATGACGTCACTGAAAAACTCTGTTTCACAGTCTTCCTCTTTAGCAGCGAGTTTAGTCATCTCATCCAGTTTCTCCTGCAGTCGTCTCCTGCCCTCCATGTTTTTCTCTCCAGCTGTAACATCTGAAACGTTCTGATGCACAAACATGCAGCTTGGACTCAGTCTGACCTTCTTCATCCTCATAAAGGCCTGAACAACAATCTGAAGAATGTCCTGCATCTCAGCTGTGTTTTCTCCAAAGATGTTGATCAATGTCATATTTCCGAGACCAACAACAAATGTGGCTATTTCATTGTCATGATTTCTTGTTGATCTTCCGACCAGTTCTAGGGCACAAAGTCCCTCAGTATCAACGACCAGAATGTAGTCAAACTTCAGTTGTGTTTTCATTTCCTCTGACACTCTGACCAGCTGCATGAAAGCTCCTCTGGTGCATCTGCCAGCACTGACGGTGAACTGCAGTCCAAACATGGTGTTCAGCATAGTGGATTTCCCAGAGCTCTGAATCCCTAAAACCGACAACACATAGACTCTCTTATCTCCCAGTTTCTGGATGAGTGCATCATGAACAGCAGTAACCCAGATCAGAGGAACATGGGCAGCATCTCCATCCATCAGCTCCAGTGGAAATCCAGAAATCATCATCTTTGCTGCAAGACTTGGAAAAGAAGAGAAGTTAAACTTGAGGTCTTTTTTGTTTTTCCTTACAGATGAACATGATTCATATATCTGAGCGATCTCTCTCAGTATGTGCTCCAAGCCAAATGTTGCAGCTTGTAGTTTCTCAGATACTCTCTCAAGTTTTACTTGTGCAGCAGTCATTTGCTGTGATTTATCATGTTTCTTTTTAAGGCTAAGGACTGTTGACCACTTTTCATGATACTCATGAAGAAGGACTGAGACACTTTCAGTGGTATAATCATCCAGTAGGATACCAAGCCATTTCAGAAAATATACCACCTCATTTCCTGCTTGTGAATTCAGTTTTTGAATGAAGATTTTGACAAACTGACTCATGTTAAATGTTTGCTGCTGTTCACGGATTTTCTGCATTTCTGACTGCTTAGAACTTTTGTTCTTTTCAATGTTGCTTCCTTTATGTAGTTCTCCTAATGTTGGTCGATGAAGTTCTTTATTCTTCTGGCACCACTGATGCCACAGTTGTCCTTGACAAGGCAGGAATGATTCTTTGATTTCAGTCAGATCTTTATCCTTTAGTAAAGTCATCATCTGCAGTGCTGCCTCCTTTCCTTTCCTGCAGTCATCATCATGAACCTCATCTACTCTAATATTATAGTATTTAGCCATGTCTTCAAGCCTGAAAAAGGAACATGATTCAGTAGACAAGAGACAATTATTTATAGCTCTTCTGATTTCTTCAAACGCAACTGACTGATTTCTGGCCTTCAAACCAATTTTGTATTTCCCTTTCCGCATTTCTGTGAGAGCTGAATCATTCTCAGTAAGAAGGCAGATGAGTGGCTTTGAGCCCTTGTAGAAGGTTTGGATCTTGGTCATGCTTTTGTCTTTCTTGTCAAGTTGTGGTAAAATAGCAACATTTACAGACGCCATTTCAGTCAGGATATCCAGCTGTGTTTCATGGTCTCCTGCATCACCATGGAGGTTACAGAACGCAACACAATGATTAAATCTGTCTGTTTCCTTTCCAGAAGGGCAGTACCAGGCGATCTCCAACACTCCATCCATCAGCACTCTGGTTCTGCTGCTGCCTGGGCAGTTCCTGTGGAAGAACGTGTTGTGTTTCTTATTAATCAGGCTGTTCATCAGCTGAGACTTGGATGAGGATGCAGGACCAAACCTGAAGAAAGCCACCATTGGGGTTTCTGCTTTGTACATTGGCTGAAATTTGCTAGAGATTTTTCCTGTATCATCTTTTGTCTTCCAGCTCTTGTTAATTTGTCGAAATGTCCAGAGTGGGAACTCAATCTGTTGTGTGAATGGATTGGGTATAAGCAGAGGTAGAGCATACTGGCATTGTGAGAGCTTAGTCACGATGAGCTGCTTTAGAAAACTATCAGCACAATGAAACACGGCCATCTGAACATCCATTAAGTGAACAGGATCTGACTTGTTCATTTCATCAGTTGGTTTGGCAGTTTCTTGGAAAATATTCTCATAGGCATCACCAACATCCTCAAATGAGTCACCATCTGTTTGTTGTGTGTGATATTTTTCATTTTTCTCTTTAACCTGGAGGTCTCTTGCTCTGTAATCCATCAACAGCAATTTTTGTAAAAAAATTTGTGCCAACTCACAAGGCTCTTGGAACTGGGATTGTACAACTGACTGAAGGAAATCAACAGCTCCCAGGAGTTGGTGTTTGCTTTCGAGTTGAATCCTTTTAATAAGTTGCTCTGCTGCAAGCTGAAAAATATCATGATACATGTGAATAGAATAATTAGTTAATAAGATTTCAAAAGAACCACTAGGTAGTGGCAAGTGTCTTTATGACTGAGGCACTGAACCATTCAGCCAACTTCAACAACAGCACATGGTGCGGAATAAGTAGAGCGGAGTGGGTGTTTTCAGATCATTTTATGGGAGCCGATCAACACTCTTACGTGGTGGATTGTAGGACTGACAGTAGAGAAAGTGTTGTTGAATGGCCATGAACATTCAAAAGTTAAGAGCTGCTAAACTTTACTGACATGGCAAACGTCAAACACACTTGTGGCTTGGGCACATCTATTGGACTACCAATAACAGATTTGATATAGCAGATATGACAATGGTCATAAATCTCTCAGTTCTTACCTTCTGTTTGTGTACTTCAGTTTCAGTTTGGATCAAGCTCCCAAAAAGCTGTGAATTAGTGTCCCTTAGGTGTAGGCTTGCTTCTGTGTCTGTGCCTTGATTTTATCAAAAAAAGGCAAAGACTTTGCAATAAGGTTTCATTTGTTAACATTAATTAACTACATTAGTATACATGAACTATCAATTTACAATACTTCTACGGCATTTGTTAATTTTAATGTTAGTTTCACCATTTGCTGATACATTTTTTTAAGATCAAAAATTGTATCGGTTATATTAGTTAATGTGCTAATGTTAACTAATAAGACCTTGCTGTAAAGTGTTACCAATTAATTTCGATTTGGAACTTCTAAGCACTTTAATGCCAAAGCCTGGATTTTACTGCATTACTATATTCCATTAGTAACTACACTGCATATTCCAGAAAAGTACTGTAGGCTTTTCTAATAGTAAGCAATCAATTAATCTCATTCAGGCTTACTGAACTATTTTGAAATTAAGCAAGAGTTTTTCTTGAATGAAAATGTTAAAATGGAGTCATGGTAAATGAGAAAGAATCTGTGTTCTTACCACTCTGATATTCACTGTTTTGGTGGTCTCCTAAAGGTTCCTTTAAAGTTGGGTACATCTCTCTGGTGTAGCACTGTAGATTGTTATCAGTGAACAGACGCTTGATTCTGTCTATCAGTTCTCTCATCTCTGACTGGTTGTTCATGATCTTGCTGCAGGTGTGATATCGTCCTCCACATTTCTCCAGTAGCTGCTCCAGAACAGAGTTGTTCTTCAAGTCATCTGTTATAGTATCACACTCTTCCTCTCGCTCATACGTGAAGAGGGTAATCACAAATGAAAGAACTTGATCACCAAAAAACCTCTGTAGCCATTCAATACCCATTTTATCTTCATCTGTTAACTGACCCAGTCGCACAACAAAGATGAAGGCATGAATTTCATTTTCATTTACTACTTGATCAATAACATGATCGAGAGGTTCAAGATCAATCTCCTGTGAGCCAATCATGTTGATCACAGAGACACAATGTTCTGATATCTTCCTCTCTAAAGGAATGATCATAGAAAATTTTGCATTTTCAAGTTTTCTTTCTCCAAGTAGAATGTTGTCACATCCAAACTGGACTGCCTCAGAGCTTCCAAATAATGCAACAGTCAAATCAGGATCACTGTGATCTAAATTAAACACCACAGAACTATTCTCAAAAATTCAGTAAGAACACAACCACAATAAAAATAAAATATAATGTAATAGTTCTCTGGTATGGTAGCAATTCTCACTTCTTACCCATGTAGCTGTGAGATGAATTCCTGAAATCTGAGGGTTTGGGTGCTAAACTTATGTTTGCATGACCATCAGATCTGGGGTTACACCCTTCTTCTGGTGTCACATTATTCATCGGCTTCACATTATCCTGGAGAAAGAACAACAAATGATCAGTTTCTTATTAACAGTAATGTCTGTATACGTATGCAAGAGTAAAACATTTCTACAAATAAACGCTACTATGAAATTCTGTTTTATTGGTTGCGTCTGGGTCGTAATTGTCTTTAAGTTTTCTCTATGTTTTTCATGTGTGTCAGTGGAGGATTATCCATGACATCAGCTAGATCTGGATAATTTACTTGAGGATTGTCCATAACGTCTTCTGGATGTTGATGTGTCACTGAAGGAATCTCATCATCTGGATCTCTTGTTAAGATGTCCATGACAGGTTAATCTGTGTCTTGATCCACAATTACATGACTGAAAAGAGAAATAAACATTGAACTACTGAACAATGAACCATGTCTGATGGATCTGATAGATGCCTCAAACCAAATACAATACAACGTTTTGTATTTAAATTCATAACCTGTCTAATTTTACAAGTAGACCTACATGCAAACTCAAAAATCACTCTATTGTATTAGTAGAACATTTCAACATGTACTGATTAAAAATGTTAACTTGTGCTGTCAACAGGGCTAAAAAAACCCCCTCAAATTTCCTCATGATTATCTCCAAAATTCGAATTCTTAAGATATTCAGGTAGGGGAAACAGTGAACACGATTTGTAAGGCGACATGGAAAATCTGATCTCCTGAAACAATTACCATTACAGTGAGTAGGCCTATATTATAATATAATAATGTGCATTCTTCACGATTTATTTATTAATTGAAAAAATATTTTAAAATATAGTAGTGTTGTCGCCATACTGTATTTTAACTTCAATATAAAAAAAATACTGATATTCAATCCCAAATTTTAATAGGAGGGAAAAATTGTGCAACATTAGAGGCATACAATTTTAGATTTCTATTTATCTAACGATAAAATATGCTTCACAAAGTAATATAACTTATGCTTCCGCAGTCGGTCACGCCTGATGTCTTCCCATTGTGAGATACGGAACAGATGTTAGAAAGAGAACTTAACTTTCCAGGAAATTCCTAATATGGACAAAGACATACAGATATCGCTGTGGCTTAAGATTTGAAGATTTGACGCTTTGACTGATCAAACATTAAATTAAACACACGACTGCTAACACGTTTGGTATATCTCGGGTATTTTAATAAGAATAAAGTCTATAATGCAATGCTAATCAGCAGAGAATTTAATACAGTAGAATACTATAAAATAATATATTTTCTGCCTTATTCTGTGACAAGAAGCTAGTTATTTTAAACCCTCGACTTATGTTATGAAATGGGTTTTAAGTGTTTTGTTGCACAACAGGTTTAAAATGTTTCTCATTCCTCTGCAGCATGCGTGAACTCATTATCGAAGAGAATGAAAGTAAGTACAGCTGCTACCTTTATATGGACGCTGCGGAAAAAGAGTAGCCTATTTAAAACAATTGTGTTTTTGACAACACCTAGTATACATATATTAAAATTACTGCTTGTGAGTTTGAAAAATCTTTGCCATGTGAACAAACAGACGAAACACTGACAAACTAAACAACCTGTTACAGCTACAGGTATCCATTCAAGCATGCACCTGCTGGTGAAAAAATAAGCGTGGTTAAATTCTCACTCAGAGAGCCTCTTTGTATAATATAGCTTAACCGCCTCAACGCATACTAATATCTAAGTTAACTTGTTAAACCAATGAAGCAACTACAAACCGAAAGTGTGAGCTATAGACAAAGTTTCCTGTTTTTTAAAAAATACGATATACTTGACTTTTAATGGGTGTTCGACAAAATTTCTCAATTGCACCTTTCCGTACTGTATAGGATTAGCCCTTTTGTGTAGCCTATGTTAATGAGAAAACATAAAAGTGAGCAGAGCAGGGTAAGATAAAGATCTTTGAGAAACAGCTTCTTACCTGCATGTAATCGAGAGTAGAAAATATGAAAACTAAAATAAAAAAAAAGATATTACTTTGAAACAACAATGCACATTGTTGACTGACAAACGCAACATGTATAGGCTGAGAATAAAATCAATAGACCATTCTGGTGTTTACAAACACCGATGACGTGTCTTGTGGGCGGAACCTACCTAGTGGCAGAATGTGACAGTTTTCTGCAGCAGGAGTAAGATGTGAGCGACAAAGATATTTGCTACATGAATCGTCTGAACGCCTTCTCCAATTATTTTAATGGTTTGCCAGCAGAATGCAGGTTGCCTTACACTAAGCTAACTCAGCAATATGGAGCAAAGTTTCCTGACTCGTAGACTCTTCACTGGACTGCTCACTGTTAGGTCTAAGGATGCGTAATATTAAGCTTTACTTGTATATTTGAAGATACATTTCTATAGCTCTGACTGGTGTTAAATTCTTATTTTCAATACAGCTAGCAGAGACTGAGGAGGAACATGTAAGTGTCTAAATAAAGGACAGTTATACAGGCATCATAATAATAGTAGAATAAAAATAACTGTTACAAACGGTATGGACATATCGTATGAATATATGGTTACATAGAAATATTTTATGTTAAGAATTAATAAACTACATTAACTGCCTTTGAGATAAGCAACTGCCTTAGAGATAAATAGGAATAATAAGTGATAGCTTTCTCCAGTGTGTAAGGTCCGCGCAATTGGCCCAGTGGAGGTATCCAATGGTGGCCGAAGGTTTCTTGCGTGTCCGGTCTTTTCAGCACGCAAAGTTGTTAAATTTAGATTAAATTCGAATCTGACTCCATTTTATCATCTAATCTGACCTCGAATTTAGGTTGTCATACGAATTGGTTGTTTCTCTATTTGTAATTGTTATTATTTTAACATTTGCTTATTCTATTTAACTCTTTACTTTATATTTACTCTTTCATTAGGAATCTATGTCACTCAGGGTGCCTCATGTCGGCCGATTTACATGGGCCCCACGATCACAAACCCTCCAGTCTGATCATTAATTAGAGGTTATGGCTAACTATTTAATAGACCGCCACATGCTTGTCATGTTTTAAATAGTGGTTCTATTTAGCCCCCTACAGTCACCTATGTAACAACTTAGTTAAAGCTCAAACTAAATCAGAGGTTATGGCTAGCACTATGAAGTATGCTAATACTTCAATCGTGTTTTATCTAGCCCCCATAGAATCTCACCTGATGTGCCCCATGCTCCATCTAACCTGAGATCTAGTATGTACTTAACCCTGGACACGTATTTGCGGTAACATACCCCTTCACTTAATCTACTTGAGAAAATAATTTCAGAGTAAGTCAGAATAAAATCAAATGTAACAATTTATTAGAAGTCAGGTAAATATGTATTATGCCAATTATACAGCCAATTCAAAGATATCAAATCAATACAAGAAATCTCCAAGATGAATCTAGGAGTAAGATGCATACCTGACTTGAGAAAAATACATAGTACGAAGTGTGTCAACACACTTCGTACCATGGGCTTATTCTGGCTACAGAAAAGCGCCCTGATCTTCTTGCTACACTTCTTTAAGTACTTCAGGCCGAGACAGACATCCCCCGAAATGGAGACAGGAACTAACAATTTGAATTTGCATTGATCAAGTCCTAGACTTGATCGTTTGCACCTACTGGGGACAGATGGTAATTTGCATAAAAGACACTGGGAAATAGTACACCCTCAACAGTGAGCAATATATCTCTGAACTCTTAGGATCTGTTTACCTTTTAGTTTACTTCTTGTGAGAATGAGACCATTGTACCAGACACACAGTGACAGTTCAAATTATACCAAACATGACTATGAATATCACTTGTATTCATATAGAACATTATATTACGCTATTGACCATTCTAAGTGAGCTGACTGAGAAGAGATGGGTGAGGGGAAGTGGATGGAAGGAATAGGTGAAAAGGGACTTCTCTCAGTGAGATGTGGAAACAAATGTCTGTATCTTAATACACTGTGTGTGTATTGTCCGTCTCAGAAGATCAAAGTGTCTGAGGTTCTGTAAACCACAAGTGCTTATAAGAAAAGATCAATTGTTCGGTAATTTTTAGCTGCAAATTTTATTTATTGTACAGTAGTACAAAATGTAACCTGTTCCAGGTTAGCCCCACTGAAATATTAAAATCTCTTGTTCAACAGAAACAAGAAATATAGTCAGGAATGGAAAATTCAAACAACATAAAAACACATATGGTGATTATATACAACTACATTAAAGAGAGGAGCAGAAAAGGACTTATGCATTAAACTGATGTTCCTTTAAAACACAGTAGTAAAAGTATCTGCAATGAAGTCAGCTAGCTGACTAAAACTTTCTAAGACTTTCAGCTAGTTTCTAAGACTTGAAACTCTTTCAGTCATCCAAGTCATCCAAGTTCAGTCTGATCTTCAGCAGTCATGAGCAAAAGTTGTCTGGTTTCACCCTGAGGTACAGTAGGTGACAGTGGTCCATGTATCTCCTGTCATCTTCTGAGTCAGAGTCTAAAGAGAATTAAAAGCAAACCATCACAGATTTCCACATAACCATAAGTCACAGAAAAAATAAACTTAAGACAAATTAATAACCAACTTATTAATTTGTCTTAAGTTTATTTTTTCTGTGACTTATGGTTTGACATGACATTTATTATCTGACATCTGCAGGAATAGAGATAATTTCAATCTCACCTTAACATCATCATAGTCTGTATCATCAGCCTGTTTGACACCTGAGAGGTCAAAATGAAGGTTTACTGCACAATCTACAGTTTGTGTGGAAACATGTTTGTTTGCGTTTATTTCCTGTCATATTTTAAATTTCTCTCATGTAACACAGACTGACGATATACAAGTGTAATATTGACCAGTGTTCTGGACTCACTAGACTGCTCTTATAGTATGAAAAAGAAAATTAGACATTGCAACATGTACAGAATTTGAAGTAATGAGTATTTGTTGCCAGCAACTAAGATTTAGTGCAGTCCGAACACAAGCAAATATTTTAAAAGAAAGAATTTTTTTTTTTTTCTACATTTAGGGGACTGCAAGGAGTCTTAATGTTGTGCTCAGAAGGAAAATGGGTTATACAACTAGATTAATGGTCAAAATGACGATGTTTTGGGGTTACTATCCTATTGACCAATGACGTTTTAGGCTGTGTATATTAATTATGTCTGTTTTGTTTCTCAGTACAAACCTTAAATCTATATTTTTAGTACTAAAGAAACTGTTTCAGGTAAATATAAGAGATCAGTTTTTCAGTATGAGATGGACATACCTTTTTTATTTTTGCAGCAAAAGTAAAGAATCAAACCAGCAAACACTACTGCTGTCACAACAACAATAAGTAGCCCAGTCATGTAAGATGAAACATAGGAGAGTTGAATTTGTTGTCTTTCATTCTCTGGAAAGTAAAAGAAGAAGAACTACAATAATCAGTCTATTCATAACTTTACAGTCATAACAATTATCACTATAAAAATCATTAGAGAAAATGCAGCTTACACTGTGTAAAACAGAGATTAGATTTGTGAGATAAAGACTAGTTATTGATGTTGAATAAGACATTTACCGTCACAGAGCTGTGTGATGTTTATTCTGTCTTCTTTCCAGCTGACAGGGTTGCTGTGGTTACAGATGATGGATTCCTCATTGCAGTACAGGATAAGAGTGTTGATTTGTGATGTCACTTCCTCTGGAGAGCAGCCGCTATATACAAAAGTAGAGCTGAGTGTAAAGTCATGACCTCTACATGTAAAATTGACAGTACAGGAATCGTTAGACCAGCTTGAGTTCACAGTCAGGACAGGAGCCTCCACAGCATCTGAAACACACATTTAAACCAAGATCACAATCATATTCACAGTATTCACATATTCACATGATTTTCACATATTCACATCATTTATTTTGTTAAATAAAGACAACAGCACAGATGTTGTATACTGTACGTTAAAATATAGACACAGCAGTATAAAAAACATGATCCAAAAATATTTCTTTAACCACACTATTTATTTGTATTCTCTATGTAAAAATTGCTGGGAGAAGGACTCCAAACTTTGTTTTTGCTTTAACTGAACTTACAAAAACACCTGATGAATTAAAAAAAAATGCCACAAGCTAATTTAAATATAAAAGTGAAAAATGTAACGAAAATGTAACAAATTGCTTATTATGAATTGTCTTTTATGCAGGAACACATTCAATCACACAAACAAATGAGACTCACCCATAACCAATACTCTGTATGTAACAATATTGGTTTCTGATTGTCTACTTGTTCTTGCTGTGTAGAATCCACCCTCTGTCTTCTGTATGTTCATCAGTGTCAGAGAGAAGGTTTTATCATTGAAATCCGCTTTGTCCTTGTAGGACGAGTAAAGTTTAACTTTTTTAGATTCATTTGTATATCTAACTATAATCACTGATTTATCATTTCTCCAGTACATATGATCAAACTCTGGTAGTTCTTGTGTCTGTATATCCAGTTGAACAGAAGCTCCCGTCTGAACAAATACAGGGATCTCAGCACTGAACCCTGAGGAGAAAAACAAAACAAAACAAAAAACACACAGTTCAGTACATTTTACACCTCTGTCTCACCCTGTGTCATTATCTCACAATCCTGTAATTGGTAACATAAATCATAAGAATGATTGTTTCAGCAATTCATCAAGGGTGTACTCACAGTAAAATAAATGTCCTTATATAAACTCACAAGACAGAGATTTATTATCAGTGCTTCTTTATCAAGTAGGAATATCCTTTATTTGGCTTTGCTTGAAATACAGTATTAGGACTTTGGACGAATACATGGCTTATATCATATCAAGTCATTGTACCAAACATTACATAGTGGTTTAGCATTTTTATAGATTTGTTAAGTGTCTCAGAGTGAAGCTCTAAATTTATGCATCAGATTTCATCAAATGGTTGATTCCATTCTGACCTTAAATCTATTTTAGTCAAATAGTCAACAACATTTTATCGCCCTCTGGCAGCCATTCTGAAAAAGAAGTTCAACATGTGTTTGCTGATTTTATGGCATTCCAGACTACATGAACAATAAATAGCACATGCATATGCACTATTGTAACATATTTAGTTCATAATGTAATAACTGCACATAATGTAATAAGTATTACATTACTATTGTAATAAAATGTTCATAAGGTAATAATTTTCTGAATATTAAATCTCTGATTCGTGGTTCATGCAGTAAACCCTCACTAAACATTTAACTGATTTTATATAAATGTTCTAACTTATAAAATCTGTATAGCTTTAGTAGTACTTTGTGCTTTATCTCTCAAACAGTGTTTTAAAAAACAGTACCAGATAACCATTTTTTATTACTTTCCCTAATCAGCCTGCTTTCTTTCCCTGTACTAGCCTGTTTTTTTCTAAATTTAGGTTTAACATCTCTCTTTTTATGGCCTTGATATTTTGATTTGCTTTGTTTTATTTCTTATTTGCAAGACACTTTAGATAAATGCATAACAAATGAATAAATATAAATGTGCAGATACTTTGCTTGAGATGTAGAACTATGCAGACAGATAAGGACTGCTTTCAGAAGCATTATAAAGCATTAAACAATCTTAGCAATTACAATGATTTAATGCATGAGATACACTAGAGCTGAGACAGTCAGTGTAAAATAAATACTGACCAACTATTTTTTTTTTTATAAGTCAGTTATTAATTATTAGTCTATTACCTGTGTTACTGATGAGAAGAAGGGTGAAGGATGCAAGCAAACAATCTACTGCCATTGTAACAAACATTAGAATGCCTGGTGTTGCTGTCCTAGAAAAGGAAGTTATATAGGTAAAATGACACTCGGTTAGCTTCTTCCGACCACAGTCAACTAGTTCTGCATCTTAAATGATTGCTTCTTGACAGTTATTTGTTAGATTTGATTTATTGCTTTCAAGAATAAAAGCTCCATACATGCATGTAGTTGAGAGCACAAACTAAGAAAACCAGCATCTGAAAGCAGTCTTTAATTTGAACGAGAAAATTAGACTATTATAACAGACCAGTTTAGTCAACGTCTCCACATACACACACACACACACAAACTGGTGTGCAATGACTGTTGCCAAAGCTGAAACAAATGCACAGAAGAAAGAACTGACCTAATTCTCTTCACATGAGCACATTTTGTGTATGTGTGGTTTGATGTTCTGCAGTCGAACACTATTTGCAGACATCAGTGTGGACTTTATTTAGAGTTTTTGAAATTCTCATGCATTGATATCACTATTAGGAATCAAAGCCAGTCCATCCTGTAATTACGGGGTTGTTTTAAATCCAGCAGAGTTGAAGAGTAATGAAGTACCTGTACATGTAATATGAAATCTAAAAATTACTTGTAATCAGACTCAATTAGACTGTAATCAGTATAGGTATGAGGAACCAATGGCAGTCCTTCCTGAATCTACAGGGTTGTGGATTCTTAAAAAAGAAAAACAGACATAATGTCTCTCACACACTATCAAAGCTTTTACGCACACTATTAAACTCTCTCCCATACACTACTACACGGTTTCTCACACATTAGCAAAGTATGGGAAGCCTAACATTCCAAATGTGGAACGAAACAGTGCGGTGTTTGGCTTCCTATAGTTTTGTGCAGTCGAAGCGGTGGTCGCATTGTGGTCTCGGAGCGGACGTTTTCATGTGTATTTACTAATTTTGTTTATTTTATTCTAATATTTTGTTTCCATTTTACGATTCCTAGATGAAATCACTTGCCTGTGAACAAAAGCAACGTGATCTCATGATAATTCGTAAGTATTTTACGTAAAATGTGGTTCCACAAAACGTTCATTTACTTACAATACTGACGTTTACGTACAATGCTGACGTATTTTCAGCATCTAAACGTACAAATACTTACGTATTTTTAGCATTTAAACGTACAAAACTGACGTATCGAGGACACCTAAAAACGAATCCATATGAATATTGAAATCGCTGCATTAATTTTATTATTATTGTTGTTTTTAGTTGTCATACCAATTACCTTATCGTTTCAGTTGCACTTTTAAATAGTTTAATAGTTTATTCAATATGAAATTATAACATTTTATTCTGTTCTGTGTGATTTCTCCTGCCAGTTTGTTTCCAAGAATAATGTTAAACAAGACTACACCGTAAACCCTTAAAATAAATAACATTTCTGCAATCGTTTAACCATCCATGTAATATTTACTTAGTTTGCTGTGGTGGGACACAAAAGACGTTTTCTCCGACATGCTGTGACTAAAAATAGAACCATAAAATACACCGAACACGCATCATAATGAAACTATTTTATTTGTGCGCTATAATCCAGATCTTCAGAATCCATACGATCCATACGAGGAACAGACCCAAAATCAAGACTTTATCCGGCGATCTTCATCTCTATCCGAGCAGTGAGTCCAGTAGCAACAGCAAATAAACCCGCGCTGAAGTGTATTTTACAAATTCAAATACTGCCGCATCAAGAAACTACTGTATTCCGCCAGAGAGGACTGCGGCTGCAACGCATCGTCATTTGGATTACTTTTGGTACTGCTGTACGTTTTTGCAATAAATAAATGAATGTGATTGCATTTTTCTGTCTGCCATGTTTTTGTACAGAGAGAGTTATGATTAACGTTAGGTTTAGAGGTAGGAGTGGGATTAGTGACTATAAAAATATTTTAATGCTATATTGTTACTAAAATGGTAATTTCCCTGCATATTTTGGTCAGTTACATTTTATACCTTTTTATATTCGCTATAAAATGGGTAGGTTTAGGTTTGGGGGTAGGTTAAGAGGGCTAAAAATCAAAATCGCTTAATAAAATGACAAAAAGGCATTGATACGAATGAAATGAAAGATACGTACATATTTTTCGTTTTTTAACTAAAATTACGTACGATTTGTACGTTTTAAACGTTGTAATGCGTCTAAATTGTACGTTTTAGCATTAGATTATTAGCTCTTCAAAAGCTTTAACTAATTAACACACCTGATTCAACTCATCAGCTCGTTATAGAAACTGCACAACATGAATTGAGTGTGTCTGATAAGGAATACATACAAAATGTGCAGGGCAGGGGTGCTTCCAAGAACGGTTTGAAAACCACTGGACTAGATAATTGGTAAATCTGCTAAAAAATTCATCCAAATAAAATAAATTATTTTATATATTTCAAAACACAAATGTATCAACATTGTTGGGAAGGTTATTTAAAAAATGTAATAGGTTACAGATTAAGTTTCCCTATTAAAATGTAATAAGTAGTGTAACTATTTCAATTGCTTTAAAAGGAAAGGATGTGACATGTGGCCAAGTACAGTGACCCATACTCGGAATTTGTGCTCTGCATTTAACCCATCCAAGTGCACACACACACACACAGTAGTGAGAAGTGAACAAACACGCAGTGGGCAGCCATATTGCTATCGCTGCGGCGCCCGGGGAGCAATTGGGGGATCGGTGCCTTGCTCAAGGGACTCACCTCGGTGGTATTGAGGGTGGAGAGAGTGCTGGTTATTCACTCCCTCCACCTTCAATTCCCTGCTGGAGCTGGGACTCGAACCCACAACCTTTCAATTACAAGCCCGACTCCCTAACCATTAGGCCACGGCTAATGGCCCCCCCCCAGTCAGATAATGCCTGTGTGCACGAATGGTTAACAAAAGATATAATAATATTAAGATATATGTAAATAGATACAGGGTGAGATGCTGAGAATTCACTCAATGCTAAATACCACAGGTAGATACAATGTAAATAAGATATTCTATTTGCAGTTGATTACAATGGAACCTTGTGAGATTGCGATAAATGTGACAGCTTTTTGACAGACGTCCTTTCCTTTTCCTTTCCTTTTTAGTGACTATATGAAAGTGCTTTTTGCTCAGTTTTGTGGCTATTGGTCCTGTTAGCAGCACGCAAAGCGAAACTTTTATTAAAATTCCGAACTGTTTATAGAAAGCGAGCAAATAGCGCTTCCGTATAGTCACTAAAAAGCTGTCACTCACTTCAATTTATTGAAATCTCAGTGTTCCGTTATAATCAATGACGCTCTCGAAACTACAAATATAATATCTTATATTGTGTCTACGTGTGGCGTTTAGCATTAAGTGAATTCTCACTGTCTCATTGTATCTATTTATATATTTCTTTATTAATATCTTAACGTATTATTATATCTTTTCTTAACCATTTGCACACACGAGCATTATCCGACTCTCCTCCTGACCACAGACGGAGGTTCACAGGACACTTTTTCCTGCGCTTTTCAGTCAATTTCTTGCCTTTCCCCCCTTGTGAACAACAAATTTTCATACATGATAAAAGCTCTTTTGTGGTTTCTCGGTTTGACCGATTTGAGCATCCATAAACAACGCAAAACATTTTGCATTTTGAGTTTCTGCTAGTGATTCCTATGGAGAAAAATCACTTCCTGCCCTCCAGCTGCATTTCGCGCCACAGTAATGACG
Source organism: Cirrhinus mrigala (assembly GCA_036247105.1). Taxonomy (NCBI): domain Eukaryota; kingdom Metazoa; phylum Chordata; class Actinopteri; order Cypriniformes; family Cyprinidae; genus Cirrhinus; species Cirrhinus mrigala. The sequence goes on along the minus strand of CM070008.1, from coordinate 36,288,102 downwards.
TCATGTGCAAACAACCTATATAAACCTTGTAGCTAATTTTACCCCACTAAGTTTTATATTTCAACATTCTTTTAGTACTAAAGAAAATTTCTCAAGTATACAAGATCAGATTTTCAGCATTTGTGAGATCGACATACCTGTTTTTTTCTTGCAGCAACAGTAAAGAATCAAACCAGCAAACACTATCAGTCCCACATCAACAAACACAATAATGAACAGAACCATGTAAGATGATCTGACCATTATTTTGATTTGTTGTTTTTCATTCTCTGGAAAGTAAAACATTAAGAACTGCAAAATCAGAAAGTTATAAAGTAAATTTATAGTCAAAAGGACCATTGTAAAAATCATTAGAGAAAATGCAGCTTGCAATGTGTAAACCAGAAACAGATATTTGATTTGTGAGATAAAAACTAGTTGTTGATGCTGAAGCAGATATTTACCTTCACAGAGCTGTGTGATGTTTATTCTGTCTTCTTTCCAGCTGACAGGGTTGCTGTGGTTACAGATGATGGATTCCTCACTGCAGTACAGGATGAGAGTGTTGATTTGTGATGTCACTTCCACTGGAGAGCAGCTGCCATATACAAAAGTGGAGCTGAGTGTCATGAATAAGTCATGACCTCTACATGTAAAATTTACACTACAGGAATCACTAGACCAGCTTGAGTTCACAATCAGGACAGGAGCCTGCACAGCATCTGAAACACACATTTACAATTTACAGCCCAGTGATTTTAAAAAGCTTTAAATATTTATTTTGTTAAATAAAGGCAACAGTAAAGATGTTATAAACTGTACATTAAAATCTAAACACAATGCAAAATATAAACATGATCCAGAAATATTTCTTTAACCACGTTATTGATCTGTATTCTCTATGTTTTGAGTAAAAACCCTCAGGAGAAGGACACAAACTTTTGCATTTGCTTTAACTGAAGTTACAGAAACACTTCATAATTTAAAACGTGCCACAAGCTGGTTTAAACATAAAAGTGAGAAATGCAACATGATTCTTACGAATTGACACATTAAATCAGACAAAGAAATAAGACTCACCTATAACAGATACTCTGTATGTAACAATATTGTTGTCTGATTCTGCAGCTGCTATTGCTCTGTAGAGTCCACTGTCTGTTTCCTGCATGTTCTTCAGTGTCAGAGAGAAGGTTTTATTATTGAAATCCACTCTGTCCTTGTAGGAAGAGTAAAGTATTACTTCTTTAGTTTTCTTAAAATATTTAACTATATTCTTTGATTGATTATTTCTCCAGGACAAATCATCAAACTCTGGTAGTTCTTGTGTCTGTATATCCAGATGAACAGAAGCTCCTGTCTGAGCAAACACAGAGATCTCAGCACTGAATCCTGAAGAGAGAAAAACACATATTTCAGAACATTTTACACAATCTTCATCAACTCACTCTCCTGTATTTGGTGACATAAATCATTAGAATGATTGTTTCAGAAATTCATTTATAGGGCTGTACTCACAGTAAAATAAATGTCTTTATAAAAAGACAAAACACACAGGTTTAGATTTATTATCAATGCTCTTTTATCAAGTAGGAAAATCCTATATATGGCTTTGACTGAAACAGGACCTTGGTCAAAGATTCATCATCTCAAGTCTATTGTACCAAACATCACACAGTGATTTATCAATTTTGTTGATTTGTTAAAGGGGTCATCGGATGCAAAACTCACTTTTACATGTTGTTCGAACATAAACATGTCTTTGCAGTGTGTGTATTCTGATAAAAATCCACCCAGAGGTATATTTGTGTAATCTTTATAAGAAATATCCCCTTTTTCAAATCAAGCCATTCTCAGCTTCTTGTCAGCGTGACACTGACAGAGGCCGCTCCAATGATAGTTGACTGAAATGACTGTCATACCATAGATCCGCCCCGATTGAGCTGTGAACAGTTCGACTCCGACATGCAATAGAATGGCTTGCTCTGAACAGGGCTGATTCTGACAAGGTAAAAAGGGTGTTGTTTTACACTACCACTGAGAAATTTTAACCAAAGTATGTTATAGACTTCTCATTAAGACCCTAAGGAATCATATCAGCTTGTGGAAAATGGGCATCCGATGATCCCTTTAAGTGTCTCAGAGTGAATTTCTACATTCTTGTATCAAGTTTCATCAAATGACTGATTCCATTCTGAAGTTAAATCCATTTGAATCAAATAGTCAACAACCTATATTTGAATTGCCCACCAGCAGCCATTCTAAAAAAGAAATTCAACATGTGTTATAAAAACACTAAAGCTGTAGTAGAGCTTTGTGCTTTGACTCCAAAAAAAAAAAAAGAGTTCAAGAAACAGTAGACAGATAAAAAAAATGTTGTCTTACTTTCCTAATGTAACAGAAATTATTCTTTAGAACTGTAGCGTTAGAGACAAATCAGCATGCTTTCCTTTCCTGTTCTAGCCCATTTTCTTCTGGATGTTTGAAGCTTTATTTTAAGACCTCTCATCGTATTGCCTCTCTATGATGATTAAATAATCTGGATAAAAGCATCTACTAAATGAATAAACATAAATGTGCAGCTACTCTACTTGAGATGAAGACCTATGGCAGATCTATAATACAGTTTTTCAGAAATATTATAAAGCATTAAACAATGACAAAACTTATCTTAGCAATTAAAACTGTTACATGAGACACAAGTAACAATTAAAACTGTTACATAAGACAGTAAATGTTCAAAACCATGTAAACTCCGACCTGTGCAGCAATTACCATAATCATAATCATTAATAAGTGACTAAATTAATTATTTGAGTTTATTACCTGTGTTACTGATGAGGAGAAGGATGAAGGATGCAAGAAGATGATCTATTGCCATTGTAACAAACATCAGAATCACTGGTGTTGCTGTCCTAGAAAAGGAAGTTGATTATACATAAAATGACACTCGGTTAGCTACTTCCGACCACAGATTCTCTTCTTAAAAGTTTTTTAAAGCTCCTTGCATGCATTGTGGTTTGATGTGCTGCAGTTAAACACTATTCACACACAACATTGAGGACTTTATTTCGAGTTACTGAAATCAGTCTCATCCATCGATATCACTATGAGAAACCAGTGGCAGTTCTTTCGGAATCTGCAGGGTTATTTTGGGCTGTGTGTGAATTCTGAAAAAATGAGGAATAGACAGATAAGACTACTTACATTGAAGACGTAAGCTTACGTAAGTGCAGTATCATTCCTCAGTAGATCACATGCTGAAAAGCCTTTCAAAGAGACATGGTAGATGAGATTGTAGCGTTACATATAACAGACGCTCCAAAGCATTTATCAGGTACGCATTGCAATAAAGCTGTGTATCAAAATTTGTTTTGTTTTCAGAAAATCATGTGACAGATGACTCACCTTCTGTTCAGGTTTTGCTGTACACATTATAACTTTACTCTAAGGTGGCACAGTCTGGCTGGTTGAATTGTGAGAAGTGTAGTGTACTATTAGTAGTTTTATCAACAGGATAGTTGATCAATAAACTGTTTTTTCTACTTTATTCCAACTGCTAGAAAAAGAGAACTGAAAAGAAGATGGCAACATGTCAGGGGAACCAGGGATTCATGAGGCTTTATTTCCTCATTTCAGGAGATGTGAATAATAATAATAACAATAATTCCTTACATTTAATATAGCGCTAGCACTCAAAACACTTTACATGAAAGGGGAATCTCCTCAACCACCACCAGTGCGCAGCATCCACCTGGATGATGCGCGGCAGCCATATTGCACCTGAAGGTCAAAAGAGGCCAATGGGCAAATTTGGCCAGGATGCCAGGGTTACACCCCATACTTTTTTCGAAGGACATCCTGGGATTTTTTTATGACCACAGAGAGTCAGGACCTCGGTTTAACGTCTCATCCGAAGGACGGTGCCCTTTTGACAGTACAGTGTACCCATCACTACTCTGGGGCATTAGGACCCACACAAACCACAGGGGTGAGCACCCCCTGCTGGCCTCACTAACACTAAGTTTTATGAATTACGTTTATGCACACTTCAAAAAGATTCATTAAGTCAGGAAGATGAATTAAGGCTTTAAGTTCTGTTTCTGAGTCTGCACAAAGGTGTTTGGTTTTGTCCTACTGTACAGTAGGTAACAGTGGTCCATGTATCTCCTGTCATCTTCTGGGTCAGAGTCTGAAGAGAAATAAAACAAACCATCACAAAGTCAAGTTAAAAACAGAAAATATTTAGTATTGAGTTTGACATGACATTTATTATCTAACATCTGCTGAAACAGAGATAATCTGAATCTCACCTCAACATCATTGTAGACTGTATCACCAACCAGTTTGACATCTGAGAGGTCAGAACGTAAGTTTACTGCACAGATTACAGGTTGTGTGGAAACATGTTTGTTTGTGTTTGATTCTGTTAGATTTTAGACTCAAAAAGGTGAGATTTAACACAGACTTACAGCCTACTTTCTTTCTTCAGTCGTAAAGAAATTGTGTTTTTTGAGGAAAATATTTCAGGATTTTTCTCCATATTATGGACTGCTATGGTGCCTTGAGTTTGAACTTCCAAAATGCAGTTTAAATGCGGCCAGCTGTGGTTGTAAATTATCCCAGCTGAGGAAAAAGGGTCTTATCTAGTGAAACAATTGATTATTTTCATTTAAAAAAACAGAAATTAAATAATTTTTGATCTCAAACACTCGTCTTGTCTTGCTCTGCTTGAACTCAGTGTATTCTGGTTCAAGAAACAGTCAGGGTATATTGAAAAACTCCCATTGTATTTTCTCCCTCAACGTCAAAAATAATTTCAAAGTCATCCTACATCGCTGCAGAAGTACCGACCCAGTCTTTGCAAGTAAACATGCAAAGAAGATCAAACACCCTTAACAAAAAAAGGTAAAACAATGATATAGGATGATTTTGAAGTTGAGGGAGAACATGAGATGGGGTTTTCGACATACCCTAACTGTCATGAACCGGAAAAAAAAAGTTCAGGCAAAGAAGACAAGACGAGCGTTTGACATTAAAAATATATCAATTGTATTGTTTTACTGAAATTAACCAATCATTTACAACCGCATTTGGGATCATTTGAAGCCGCATTTAAACTACATTTTGGAAGTTCAAACTCGGGTGAACCATAGCAGTCCACTATATGGAGAAAAATGCTGAAATGTTCTCCTCAAAAAAGATGATTTCTTTATGACTGAAGAAAGAAAGACATAAACATCTTGGATGACAAGCGGGTGAGTACATTATCTGTAAATTTTTGTTCTGGAAGTGGACTTCTCCTTTAAACAAAGTGTATGAAATTCGAAATAATGAGTTGAGTATTTGTTGCCAACAGCAAAATCGCAGTTCAGTTAGAAAACAAGCAAAGTTGTGAAAAGACCGCTATTAAAACAAGATCACTTTGTGCATTTAAATTTAGAGATATGTTGTGCACCTAAGGTAAAATGAATTATAAACATAAATCTATAAAATATAGTGAGACAAAACTAGACACAATGATGTATCTTTGTTTAATATCCTACAGAACAATCAAATACATATTAGCCTGTAGAGTAATGGTTTAGTACTAAAAATTCTTTTAGTATTACATAATCTATTTCAAGTTTAACATAAAATTTGAGATAGACAAACCTGTTTTATTCTTGCAGCAACAGTAAAGAACCAAACCAGCAAACACTATCACTCCAACAACAACACACCCAAGAACAAGCACATGTAAGACAAACTATAGGAGACTTGGGTTTGTCTTTCATTATCTGGAAAGTAAAAGATGAAGAGCTGCAATAATCAGTCTATTCTCTTAATAAATAATCAGAAAATACAGCTTGCGATGTGTAAACCAAGAATTTGATTTGTGAGAAAAGACTAGTTATTGATGTTGAAGCAGATATTTACCTTCACAGGGCTGTGTGATGTTAATTCTGTCTACTTTCCAGCTGACAGGGTTGCTGTGGTTACAGATGATGGATTCCTCACTGCAGCCCAGAGTGAGAGTATTGATCTGATGTGATGTCGCTTCCTCTGAAAAGCAGCTTTTTTCCTGATATCATGAGCTCTGCATGTGAAGCTCACAGTACAGAAGGTACTGCTGAACTGATTTGTGTTTACAGTCAGCACAGGAGCCTCCACAGCATATGAAACACACATTTACTCCAACATCACAATCACGTTCACAGCAGTGATGCAGCATACAGTCAAATCTAAAGACAATACAAATTATAAATATATAGGAATATTAAATGAGCAACAATTTGTTTTTGCAGTTAATGCAAGAGCAGATAAATCAAGACAATGTGCCACAAGCTGGTTTAAATGTGCACATTGTATGTACAACTGATAAAGTAAACATATTACTCTTATGAATTGTCTTTAATGCAGGAAGACGTTATATCACACAAAGTATTAGACTCACTTATAACAGATATTCTGTATTCAGCAAAGAATTGATTATTATCTTGCTGTGTAGAGTCCACTGTCTGTCTTCTGCATGTTCTTCAGTGTCAGAGAGAAGGTTTCAGTGTTGAACTCTACTCTCTTCTCATAAGAACTGTCAGGTAACACTTGTTTTGTTGCAGTTATATGTGAAACTATTGTTGCTGATTTGTCTTTTTCCCACATGAAGACAAGAGTCTTCGGTAGTTCTTGTGTCTGTATATCCAGCTGAACAGAAGCTCCTGTCTGCACAAACACAGAGATCTCAGCACTGAACCCTGAGGAGAAAGAAACACACAGTGTTAACCGTTAAGTGTCATTAACTCACACTATAGACACCTATTTGGAAAAATAAATAAACCATAAAGGGTTCATAAACAATAAAAGTATTTTTCCTTACATAATTATATTATGTCATCTGTCATTTTAACACTGCCATTCAATTCATTATTTTTGTAGTTAATATAGAAATACATGCAGGTATGTGGTCTCTGTAGACCATGAGTCAAGAAATCAATGCATGGATACAAATCACATGAGTCTGATATGTGGTTTTTAACCTATAACAAAAATAACTTATAATTCTAATAATTAATAATATGATACCCTGAATGAGATGTAAAACCATGGGAAACTAATTGTAATTTGCTTTTTACAAACATCATCTTACATAAAGCACTAGAAAATGACAAAACAATACATGCATTAACTGAGTTTATTAAGGAGAAGGATGAAGGATACAAACAGATGATCTACTGCCATCGTGGCAAACATCAAGATGGCTTATGCTGTATTCTTAACACAGGAAGTTGAATATGTGTGCAATGACACTCGAGCAGCCTCCTTATAACTCCCCCATGACAAACAGGTCAGTTCAACATTTGTTTAATAAAAGTAAGAAGAAGAAGCGAATCATTGTCTTACTCTGTCTCTTGACAAAGCTCTGCATATGTAAGCCAGGAACCAGACCCTCAGAAGTATTATATTACTTCTATTGGTTTATAGGAAGTTAATCATTATTACTTAATACCAAATATATATTTTAAATGTTTTTCCAAATATGGATATTCTCAAACATTTACACAGGGGGGTTTGTTACATTTAGAAAACTTAGCTATGCATGCACACACAGAAACAAACTGGTGTGTAATGACTGCTGCAAATACTGAAACAAATCGAAACAGAAGGAAGGGCTGACCACCATTCTCATCACACTGTGTGTGTGGTTTGAAGTGTTAAAAATTATTTGCAGACATAAGTAACGACCTTATTTAGATTTAGTTTGAGCGATTTCTCTTAACAAAGTAGCATTAAAAGTACTATGAGGAACAAGTGACAGTCATTCTTGTACAGGGTTCTATTGCAACCAGCAGTGGGTTGTTATGAAGTACATGGAATCTGGATTATGCAATTACTTTTAATTAAACTAAATTACATTTTAAAATGCATAACAGTGGGAACCTGTGCTGGACTCCCTTCACCTCATCTATGGCCTCAACCTTGTTGTGCCAAATTTTGACTCCCTCATGCCAAATTATTACCCTCCTCGTTGAAGCTGCTACCTGATTGCCTAACCCTAATGCCTCCCCACACTTAAGCCTAAATGTAAGTTTTTACAGTAGTTTTTAGTATTTAATTTGGAGTTGCAAACTGTAGCTGTTTTACAGCCAAATACTATAAACAAATGTCAATATACTACTGTAATTAATTCATTTTAATATAGATTCAGTAGATTTTATAATTTTTATATTGAATTAATTTAAATTTATTTTATTTACTACAGGCATTCAATTAAAACCGACACAATAATTACAAAATATCAAATACTTTATTTAAAACAATGCATGTATAACACTTAAAAATACAGTCTTCCTCTGCTGGAACAGTGCGTCTTTACCATTTCTCCTGTCTTAGGACATTTTTCAGTGCATTATGTTGTATCCTTTGGATTTATCCTCACAAAAAATCTATAGGCAACAGAAACATAATGGAGAAAAAGACATGCAGCCAAAGAATACACAGCCAGAAAGGCAGCTAACAGTTAGCCATATAACTTGTTTAACCTAGCTAATATATGATTGTATTTTCTCAATAGGCTACTGGCCAACATTATACTGAACAAAATTTCACATTAGTTAACCTAATGTTAATATAAGATAAGCGTTGCTCGTTAGAAATTAATTTATTTTATGTACATATAAGGGGATAAAAATGCAGCTGAATGCCTTTTTTAGCACCATTTTAAACTTGGTTTAAATTCAGTATTTGCTTGCATTCATTGTGTGTACTTATACAAGTATCATTAAAAAAGGATGTAAGTTATTGACTTTTTAAAGTTCACATTTAAAAATATAGTGTTTCATCATTTCTAAATATTTATTCAAATTAAAAACCTAAAAATAAATACGCAGGTATGACCTGCAATATTCTAGATACATATATATTTAGTTAAGAGCCATACAGGTATCTAGTAGGTAAACCATGGTATTACAAATGAAAATGATTTTTTTTTTCCGACCACAAAATGACTCTAATTTGCCTCTTTGCATTGGAATTTAAAACCCTTTTGTCTATTTAAACTTAAATACTACACTAACTTTAATACAAGTAATATATATCATATATCAATATCACACGAAGAGTGCCATTTTTTTTGTTGTTGTTGTTGTTGCAAAAATCACAAATGTGATATTGATTTTATACAACAGTTCAATAAACTAGAAGTTAACATTAAGACACTTACATTTTAGATACCATATTGCCTATTTTTGCTCTATATCGCCAACAAAAAATCATTCCAAACGCAGCCACAGTATTGTTATGCGTCTCTAAACAACATGACGGTGTTTTGTTCCTGAATTAATCAACCGTTTAAATGATTCGGTTCAATCGCAATGACTCGCTTATTAACAGTGACTTGCTGACATCTACTGGCGGTTGTAATTCCACATTTAAAGTACCATTTCATGTTTGTTTTTATAATTTCAAATATCAGCATTCAACGTTTTAGGATTCAAATATTACAACATTATTCATGCATTTTGGTACTGCAGGTAAATGCATTCATGTCCTGCATTAAACAGTGGGTAAATACATCTAAATGCCAGTTCAGATGCAGCGTTTGTGTTTCCTCTATATTGAAAAGATTAATTTTGTTGATAATGATTTTGTTTGTGTGATAACAGCCTAAAATGTCTTATTATTCTAAGTGACTATTGATTAAAGAATTAAAGAATTAAAAAAGAAAGAAGAATTGCACGCAAAACATAATGCACACTTTCAGAAAAAAAAAGAATGGCTTTATAAAGGTAAAAAAAAAAAAAAAAAAAAACCCAAAAGATAAAAACCACTTTAAACTTATATAAAAATATTAATTTCCTCGGCTAGATATGTAATTCTTCTTTGCTACACCTAATTCACTGATCAAAAATAAGCTTTTATCTTAGAATTAGGCTTTCTCAATGATAACAAGGACAAGACAAAAATATTAATCATATTTATATAATGTTTATTTATTTATTTAATTATTGATTTTTTGGGGGGGGGAGTAGGGTTAGGGGGACCCCCCAAGAGCTTTGACACAATTCGAAGAAACACTGTATTTTATGCTTGGTATAGATTGTGTGTATATAAATGTCGTAGGGCAATTTTCACGTGGGATTCCATTACAGGGGGTTAAAATGACTTTAGAAAAATAGCATGAAAATGGCATAAAAATGTTATTTTTAATATTTTTTTTACTCTTTTGTGTGTCTTGAAAAAGGAGGTTTCTAACACGTGGCTAAGAGGTTGTCGGGACATTAAATGTCATCATGTTGAACAGGCAAACTCATCTGCTCACTAGTCCACTTTCACAGTCTCATTGTGTTTACAGTTGTGCTCTTGCAAACTCTTGTAATCAAAATTTTCCAACTTGTATATTTTAAACTATGTTGTAGAATAAATGTGAAAATATCTTGAGCTTTTGTTTACCATAGACCTTGTTTCAGGAATTTAACCAAAAACTTATTAAACCCAGTGGCTTCAGAAGAGTGGATCTGAAATGTCAAGTGCATTAAATCAGTGAGGTTAGATGTCATTGACGTGTTGCCATATTTGCTTTGAGCTCTGTATCCATCAGATGATCAGTGATTTGCTTTTATTTTGAGTCCGAATGTGTTCTCTTCATCATGCAAAGTAATTTTATTGCTTTAAAAGACTTGGACTAGTTTAAACCACTGGAGTTGTATGAATTACTTTTATGCTATTTACATGTTCTTTTTGAAGTTTGAGCTGACTGACTTTAACTGTATAGAAAAAACTGTCAGAATACCTTTCTTCCACAGAAGTAAGAAATTCATACAGGTATAGAACAACACAAGCTGTGTAAATTATGACGGAACATTCACTTTTGATTGAACTGTGAGCCACTGTGACTTTACAGTCTTGTTCAACAGAAACCTGATAAAGAAACGCAAATCCAAACAGCACAAACAAATAGTATGATAACATGAAACTGTAAGTGACGTGAAAGAAGCAGAGAAACACTCGGTTATAACATCTGCAGTGACTGAATGAAGTTCACTGGACTCACAATACAAATAGTGTCTGTCAGGAAGCTGAATTAAGGCTTTAAATTCTGTGTGCTAGTCTTCAGCGGTCATGAAGGTGTTTGGTTTCGTCCTACTGTACAGTAGGTAATGGTGGTCCATGTATCTCCTGTCATCTTCTGGATCAAAGTCTTAAATAAAACAAACATCACAAAATGTCATGTGAAACAGTCAGTGTTCAGTACTGGTTTTACATGACATTTATTATCTGACATTTGCAGGAATAGAGACGAACGGTCATGTGAATCTCACCTCAACATCATCGTAGTCTGTATCATCAGCCTGTTTCATACCTGAGAGGTCAGAATGTAAGTTTACTGCACAGATTATGATGTGTGGAAACATATTTTTATTTGAATCTGTCAGATTTTAGATTGCTCTTGAACACTAGTTTTTAGTAACAAAAAAACTATTTAAGGTATAAATGTGAGATCAGTTTTTTTTAGCATTTGTGGGATGGACATACCCGTTTTATTTTTGCAGCAACAGTAAAGGGCCAAACCACCAAACACTATTACTCCCACAGTGATGACAGTAAAGAGCAAAATGATGGGAAACGTTGAACTAAGTTGGGTTTTAGGTATTTCATTTTCTGGAAAGTAGGAGATGACAAACAGCATGAATCAGTCTATTTATAGTAAGCTTTAAAGTCCTTTAATTATCTATAAATAACACACTACTTGCAAATTACAAACCAAACGATGACTGATTTGTGGGATAAAAAAAGACTAGTAGATAATGCACATGGTGTGCATGTATGTGTGCACATACATGCCTTAATTAGGAGGAGATAATAACCTTTATTATTGACACAGAGCGGTGTGATGTTAATTCTGCCTTGTTTCCAGCTGACAGGGTTGCTGTGGTTACAGATAATGGATTCTTCACTGCAGTACAGGATGAGAGTGTTGTTCTCATGTGATGTCACTTCCTCAGAAGAGCAGCTTTTTTTCTGATATCTAGAGTTAATCATGAGCTCATGAGCTCTGCATGTGAACTTCACAGTACAGGAGTCACTGCTGGACCAGTTTGAGTTTACAGTCAGGACAGGAGCCTCCACAGGATCTGAAACACACATTTACTCCAACATCACAATCACATTCACAGCAACAAAGCAGTATACAGTCAAATCTAAAGACAACACAAATTATAAACATACAGGAATATTATATGAGCAACAATTTGTTTTTGCAGTTAATGCAAGAGCAGATAAATCCTAAAGACAATGTGCCACGAGCTGGTTTAAATGTGCACATTGTATATTACAACTGAAAAAGTGAAAATTTCACTCGTATGAATTGTCTTTATGCAGGAACACATTACATCACACAAAGAATTAGACTCACCTATAACAGACACTCTGTATTCAGCAAATAATTTATTTTTATCTTGTATCGATCTTGCTGTGTAGAGTCCACTGTCTGTTTTCCTCATGTTCTTCAGTGTCAGAGAGAAGGTTTCAGTATTAAACTTTACTCTCTTCTCATAAGAACTCTCAGGCATCACATGTTTTATTGCAGTTATATATGTAACTATTGTTGCTGATTTGTCTGATCCCCATGTTAAGACATTAATCTTTGGTAGTTCTTGTGTCTGTATATCCAGTTGAACAGAAGCTCCCGTTTGCACAAACACAGAAATCTCAGCACTGAACCCTGAGGAGAGAAACACACAGTTCAGAACATTTTACACCACCATGCATCATTAAATCCCACTACAGACACCTATTTGGATAAAGAAATAAACCATAAGGGGTTCATAAACAATAAAAGCATTTCCCCATACATAATTATATTGTCATCTGTCATTTTAACATTGCCAGCCAGTTCATTATTTTTGTATTTAATATATTAACACATATATAGAAATACATGTAGGTATGTGGTCTCTCTACACTCTTAAAAATAAAGGTGCTTTAAAAGGTTCTTCACAGCGATGCCATAGAAGAACCATTTTTGGTTTCACACAGAACCATTCAGTCAAAGGTTCTTTAAAGAACCATCTCTCTTTTTTTTTTTTTTCTTTTCCATTTTATAATCTGAAGAACCTTCTTTCGCCACAAAGAACCTTTTGTGAGACAGAAAGCTTCTTCAGATGTTAAAGGTTCTTTATGGAACCATTTAGACAAAAAGCGTTCTTCTATGGCATCGTAAAGCACCTTTATTTTTAAGAGTGTAGACCATGAGATAAGGAATCAATGCATGGATACAAATCACATGAGTCTGATATGTGGTTTTTAACCTATAACAAAAATAACTTATAATTCTAATAATTCATAATAAGATAGCCTGATTGAGATGTAGAACTATGGCAGACTAAACATCACTTTTTACTAACATAAAGCATTAGGAAATTACAAAACATTGTATTACAAATTTCAGTTATTGTACATACATTTATTACTAGAGTTTATTACCTGTGTTTGAGATAAGGAGAAGTATAAACAGTGCAAAAAGATGTTCTGCCATCGTAGCAGACATCAAGATGGCTGATGTTGTTTTCTTAAAACAGGAAGTTGAATCTGTGTCATGACACTCAAGAGGCCTCTTTATAATGACTTTTAATGGCTGCTGCTAAGGATGAAAAAGAAGGACGGAAAGACCAGCAGTCTCACCACACTAACACTGTGTGTGGTTTGAAGTGGTACAGTCAAACACACTATGCGGACATCAGCAAAAACTTTATTCAAATTGGGGAGGGATTTCTCTCAATAGAGGAATAACATTGAAATGACTATGATGAACAAGTGATCATTATTCCTGTAAAGAGTTCTTTTCCAGCCAGAAGTGCATGATATCTGAATTATGCAATCGTATTTGATTAGATCTCTGTGAGCATATTTTAAAAAGTGAACAGATAAAGGTACTTATTGAAGACAGCGCTGCATCATTCCTCAGTTGATCACAGAAAGACCTTTCAATGAAGTGCATGGATAAAATTAGGGCTGTAAAGAGCATAACCTACCCGACTGTGACAGGAAACAGCATCACATCCAACTGAATGAATCAATGGAAGAAAATACACTCTACCAAACTCATTATAAAAGCTAACCTTGTATAGAAATATTAAAATATGTTTGTAATTTGTTTTTCTTTTTCACATCAGACACAAATATAGGATAGGCATAATCAAGCGAAAATCATGGGAAACAAATAACTGAGGTAAATAGCCTACATTACATTTAGCGGCCTTTTGTGTGTTGTGTTTGTTAAATTATAATAGTGTACTATATTGTATTATTTAAATGAATAAGTGAATAATCAGTTGAAAATGAATAAATAAATAACATTTCTGCAATCGTTTAACCATCCATGTAAAATTTACTTAGTTTGCTGTGGTGGGACACAAAAGACGTTTTCTCCGACATGCTGTGACTAAAAATAGAACCATAAAATACACCGAACACGCATCATAATGAAACTATTTTATTTGTGCGCTATAATCCAGATCTTCAGAATCCATACGATTGGGAGGAACAGACCCAAAATCAAGACTTTATCCGGCGATCTTCATCTCTATCCGAACAGTGAGTCCAGTAGCAACTAGGGATGGCCGGATCGATCCTGAAGTATCAATACTTTCGATACTGACGTTCTGTCGAAAGGATCGATCTTCACATAAAAATATCGATTCTAAAGTGCATTTTTAACCATTAATTTAATTTATTTAGCAAGAAATTAGGTGCATTAAAAATAAGCCTGTAAGAGGAACAATACACTATTAGCGAATTATTGTGTAGGATAGAACTATTTCTCCTGCTCCTCGGAACACACGCAAATGCTTAAGGACAGAACCAATCAATCAGAGATAGCGTTCACTGCTGGCAATAGAAAAATAGGGCAATAGAAGCAGCACAACTATTTTCAACATCGATAATAATCAGAAATTATGTTTCTTGAGAAGCAAATGATATTAGAATGATTTCTGAAGGATCATGTAACGCTGAAGACTGGAGTAATGATGCTGAAAATTCAGCTTTGATCACAGATTAAATAACTATTTTCTATTTTAATATTTTGAAAATTGTAATTTTAATTGTTATATTTCCCAATATTGCTGTTTTTACTGTATTTTTGTTCAAATAAGTGCAGCCTTGGTTCGCATGGTTAAAGACATATTACAAAATTGTACTGACCTCAAACTTATGAACAGTATAGTGTACATGAAATATTTATTTAATTAGTTAACTATTTGTGCTAAAGTTTCACCTTTAGGGGTACAACAGCCTGGCAGCCTTTTACAAAAAAAATAACCATGGTTTACCATGGTTAACACTCTCTCTCTTTTTCAGCTTGCTTCCTTTTACCATGGTTAACACTACAGGAACATTATTTTACCTTAATATTTGTAGCAAAAACCATTGTAATAATAATTAATAATGATAATAAGAAGAATAATAATTGTATTAATTTTTATTTTAAGTAATTTTAGTATTTGTGTAACACTATGGTTGTTTTTCATCAGGTATTCTCAAAGGTACTCCTTTCTACCATATCTACCCTTAATGTGTGTGTACTTGTATGGTATTAGTATGCTTCCTGGCTTTTAGGGGTAGAGAAGGTGCACCTTTGAGGTTACTGCATCAGTAAAGAGCTAAAATACAATTTTAGTACATTTCATTTATAGACTTTCAAATATAATGTTAAGTGAGTATAATTACTTGTTTTATTCTTTTAATAATTTAAAAGATCAGTTTAGTTTAGAGGTATCGGTATCGGTATTGATATCGACGATACTGGGCTTGAAAATATCGGTATCGGATCGAAAATAAAATAAGAGGTATCGCCCATCCCTAGTAGCAACAGCAAATAAACCCGCGCTGAAGTGCATTTTACAAATTTAAATACTACCGCATCAAGAAACGACAGGTTTTACGGCAGGAAAATCGAACGCTCATTGGCTCTCGCCTGCATTCGTCACAGATTGCGACATGCCGTGTTTCTGGTGGGAAGTGTTTGAAAGATGCGCGGGCGCTTTCTTCACGGAGTCGATCAGGATAATAATTTGAATGATATTTTCACCGATTAACTAATTAAATTTTGCTCTGCACCTCAAATAAACCTACTGTGTTCCGTCAGAGAGGACTGC
This sequence comes from Cirrhinus mrigala, assembly GCA_036247105.1. Taxonomy (NCBI): domain Eukaryota; kingdom Metazoa; phylum Chordata; class Actinopteri; order Cypriniformes; family Cyprinidae; genus Cirrhinus; species Cirrhinus mrigala. The sequence continues at coordinate 36,271,993 of CM070008.1, read as the reverse complement.
GGCTGTAACGCATCGTCATTTGGATTACTTTTGGTACTGCTGTACGTTTTTGCAATAAATAAATGAATGTGATTGCATTTTTCTGTCTGCCATGTTTTTGTACAGAGAGAGTTATGATTAAGGTTAGGTTTAGAGGTAGGAGTGGAATTAGTGACTATAAAAATATTTTAATGCTATATTGTTACTAAAATGGTAATTTCCCTGCATATTTTGGTCAGTTACGTTTTATATCTTTTTATATTCGCTATAAAATAAGTAGGTTTAGGTTTGGGGGTAGGTTAAGGGGGCTAAAAATCTAAATCGCTTATTAATAAAATGATAAAAATGCATATTTGCTATAAAATGGGTAGGTTTAGGTTTGGGGGTAGGTTAAGAGGGCTAAAAATCTAAATCGCTTAATAAAATGACAAAAAGGCATTGATACGAATGAAATGAAAGATACTTAAGTTACATATTTTTCGTTTTTTAACTAAAACTACGTAGCGATTTGTACGTTTTAAACGTTGAAATACGTCTAAATTGTACGTTTTAGCATCAAGAAAAACGTACAAAAATGTACGTTTTGTGCCTCCAAACGTTACGTATAAATACCTACATATAAACAATGAGACCAGGCTGATCAAAGATAGTGAAAGCTGATGCTGGGGAATATAGCCAAATTCGTGCTAAATTATTAGCTCTTCAAAAGCTTTAACTAATTGTGGGCTACCTGAAATTAAGGAAAGGACTAGTGGTTTTCAAACCGGGCCTGGAAGCACCCCTGCCCTGCACATTTTGTGTCTCCCTCATCTAACACACCTGATTCAACTCATCAGCCCCTTATAGAAACTGCACAACATGAATTGAGTGCGTCTGATAAGAAAGACATACAAAATGTGCAGGGCAGGGGTGCTTCCAAGAACGGTTTGAAAACCACTGGACTAGATAATTGGTAAATCTGCTAAAAAATTCATCCAAATAAAATAAATTGTTTTATATATTTCAAAACACAAATGTATTAACATTGTTGGGAAGGTTATTTTAAAAACGTAATAGGTTACAGATTAAGTTTGCCTATTAAAATGTAATAAGTAGTGTAACTATTTCAATTGCTTTAAAAGGAAAGGTAAAGGAAAGGATGTGACATGTGGCCAAGTACAGTGACCCATACTCAGAATTTGTGCTCTGCATTTCACACACACACACACACGGAGCAGTGGGCAGCCATATTGCTATTGCTGCAGCACCCAGGGAACAGTTGGGGGATTGGTGCCTTGCTCAAGGGACTCACCTCAGTTGTGGTATTGAAGGTGGAGAGAGCGCTGGCTATTCACTCCCCTCACCTTCAATCCCTGCTGGACCTGGGACTTGAACTTGCAATCTTTTGGTTACAAGCCTGACTCCCTAACCATTAGGCCACGGCTGCCCCAAAAAGTAATGTAACATTACATTTGATTACTTTTCTAAATTTCTTACGAATGTTTTCAATTGTTAATTTCAATTGTCCTTTTGAAACTTTTAAAGCATGCAGGGTTAACCTTACAGTAGCACTCAACACTAATTACTGTCAAACTTACAAAATCCTTCATCACTTAAATTAAGAGTATAATATTTTAATTTTAAAGCGCAGCCACCACAAAATCTTTAGCACCTCTTTTTACTTTCAAGATCATGAGGTTAAATACAGATTTAAAATTATAAGGTAGCTTAACAGCTATGATACCATTTTTAAAATCAAATCTTTGCACAGCTATGAATGCCATTTAACAATGCCTTGGGGGGAAAAATCAGTTCATCTTAAAAAATAAAGCATATACAAACACCCAAATATTAAATAAATCAGTTATTGAATAGGCATGTGTCCTATTTCATGTCCCAAACTCCTGAAACATTGGTGTCTCATATTTTAAAGCAGTCAATGCAATTTGGGAAAGAAATCAATCAAATCTGTATGTGTGAAAATATTCAGATGTAGCCTGCTTTGTAATTGTAAACATTTTCATAAGTAACTGTAATTTAACTATTCATTATTTCTCAGTAACTGTAACAGATTAGTTAAATTTTGTTTTTAATTAAATTACATAATTCCATTACATCTAATTACTCTAGCTAAGTTCGAGCCCCTACCACTGTCATAAAGGCATCAAAATGTGCAACAAAACTTGAAATACAAAATGATATTCATAAGCTGAAATATGTACCCGCTCTCTTTCACAAACACACACACAAATTGACACACATGCTCAGGGCAAGTTCTGCAATCCTCCTCCATGTTTACATATGCACATTGAGCGCTGCTGTTCAGTTTGCTCGTTTGGAGCCAAATTTCTTTTTACTTTTGATACATTTGTATTTTTGAAATATATAAAACATTTTATTTTTATGAATTTGACTTTTATCAGATTTACCAGTTGTTATTTTTTTATTTTGTGCTGGTCAATTACGAACAATAGTGTAACGCCACGCCAGCAGAGGGAGCCCTCACCCATGCACTGACTGTTCCCGCTCCCTCTGCTGCTTCATGGGTAACTTCCTGTTTGGTGGCCATTTAAGGAGGCCTACACCAAACAGCCATCGTGAAGTATTGTTTTGCTGTGTGGACTCTACTAAGCATTTTCTCTTGTTTCATTGCCCTGTTTTGTTCATGCCACGGTTTTGTTTCTTGCCATAGTTTTGTCTAGTTTCTTTGCCTTGTTTTGCTACTTTGGACCGCTCACCTGGATTTTGACTTCCTGCCTGTTTATTTGGATTTTGCCATTGGTTTGCCCTGGATATTACTGTTTGCTGGTGTCTGACCCTGCCTGTCTTGACTTCGATCTGTGTAATAAAGCTCGCACTTGGATCTATCACGCTTCCCTGGAGTCTCCGTTACAAATAGATAGTTGAACTTCTAGCAAAAACTGGAGAGAATTGCGTGGGGCCGAGGGGCCGCTGCTGCAAATATTTGAGTGGCTCCTTCCCTAGATATAATCTCACTCCACACTTTTTCCGAACTTGAGGGCCCTGATTATGGGTATTCTGTAGATGTTGACCAAACATCAGCTGTACACTCGTTATTACTGTGCATTGTGGGATTGAATGAGTGCGCTTGATAATGTCCACTAAGGTTTTGGACACCACTAAAAACGTTACGATCTGTAACCCTCGTTTCCTGTAGGAGGGAACAGAGACGTTATGTCATAACTGACGTATTTGGGGTCCTACTTGGGAACCCAATCACAAGTAGGACCCCAAATACATTAGTTATGACGTAATGTCGTAGAGTATGACTGAAGAGGAATGACTGTTCCCTCAAATACTGCTATATATAAAGGGTATAGGGGGGTGATTTTGGACACAGGGCAAGACTTGTCAGGACTCCTTTTTTTTTTTTTCCTTTTTTTTTAGCATTAATAAATGCAACTCTATAAACCCAAGCAACTGCCTGGGAGATGAATGGGAATACAAATCAATTGCTGGTTGCAACTGCACATTTTATTTATTTTATAGCTAACATTAGCATTATTTAACCTGGACTTAACAGGTCATTCGAATCAGCATGTCAGATTTTTATCTCAAAAAGGTAAGATTTTTCCCATGGAACACAGGCTAACACCCTACAAGTTCAATAATATTAATAATAGTGTTGGGCAACAATAAAGTACATGCAACATGAATTCTTGAAATTATTAAATTACTTGTAAATTTGATGCACATAATCAAATTACAATTACAATGTGTGAATTCTGAAGAAAGGGGAACCGACAGATAGAAAGTAGAAAGCTACTTACGTTGAAGACAATGCAGTATCATTCCTCAGTTAATCATACAAAGAAAGAAGAATGTCCAATTGGATGTATCAGCATAGACACTGAAGGAATAATCTATGTAACACCTGCAGAAGTGGCAGTGTAAGCTTCTAATAGTGGCAGCATCTAGTATGCACTTTTGAGACCAGACTTCTCTGGTTAGCATGTCCATGTTAGCCCCTGCTGGTACATGTTGTAAGTTAACTACACCATCTAACTGCAAAAAAAAAAAAAAAAAAAAAAACATCGTTCTCCATTGACTGTCATTCAGAGAGAAGAAAGGATAGCACAGATGGCATCATTGGGAATGCAAAAGCATAGATATTATTACAAAACATGAATTGTCTGGTTGGTGTCATTTGCAAGTTTATTCATTGTATAGTATAATGAAAGTCAGTTTGTACTTGTTCAGAACAAATCTGAACAGCATAAAACATATAGAGAGTATGATTACAATATCTGAAACTATATTAAAGGTACATAATGCAGGCAAAGAAAGACCCACTGTTCATATTTAGCCAAAAAAAATGAGATTCATCATAACACAGACTGACACAGCCTACACATTTAATATTGACCAGTGTTCTGGATTGAAACTGTCAGATTTAAACATGAGATCATTTAATTCAGTAATCTGTTTTATTTTTGCAGCAACAGTAAAGGACCAAACCAGCAAACACTATCATTCCCACAATAACACACACAACAAGGAGCACAGTCATGTAAGATGAACTATAGGAGAGTTGGGTTCGTCTTTCATTCTCTGGAAAGTAAAAGATGAAGAACTGCAATAATCAGTCTATTCATAGTAAGTTTGCAATCTTTTAATCAATAATCAGAAAATGTAGCTTGTAAATGTAAACAAAGTACAGAGATTTGATTTGTGAGATAAAGACTAGTTATTAATGCTGAATCAGAAATTTACCTTCACAGAGCTGTGTGATGTTTATTCTGTCTTCTTTCCAGCTGACAGGGTTGCTGTGGTTACAGGTGATGGATTCCTCACTGCAGTCCAGGATTAGAGTGTTGATCCCATTTGACGTTACTTCCTCCGTAGAGCAGCTTTTGTTCTGATATCTAGAGTTAATCATGAGCTCATGAGCTCTGCATGTGAAGTTCACAGTACAGAAGGTACCGCTGAACTGATTTGTGTTTACAGTCAGCACAGGAGCCTCCACAGCATCTGAAACACACATTTACTCCAACATCACAATCACATTCACAGCAGTGATGCAGTATACAGTCAAATCTAAAGACAATACAAATTATAAACATACAGGAATATTAAATGAGCAACAATTTGTTTTTGCAGTTAATGCAAGAGCAGATAAATCAAGACAATGTGCCACAAGCTGGTTTAAAATGTGCACATTGTATGTACAACTGATAAAGTAAACATATTACTCTTATGAATTGTCTTTAATGCAGGAAGACGTTATATCACACAAAGTATTAGACTCACTTATAACAGATATTCTGTATTCAGCAAAGAATTGATTATTATCTTGCTGTGTAGAGTCCACTGTCTGTCTTCTGCATGTTCTTCAGTGTCAGAGAGAAGGTTTCAGTGTTGAACTCTACTCTCTTCTCATAAGAACTGTGAGGTAACACTTGTTTTGTTGCAGTTATATGTGTAACTATTGTTGCTGATTTGTCTTTTTCCCACATGAAGACAAGAGTCTTCGGTAGTTCTTGTGTCTGTATATCCAGCTGAACAGAAGCTCCCGTCTGCACAAACACGGAGATCTCAGCACTGAACCCTGAGGAGAGAGAAACACACAGTGTTAACTGTTAAGTGTCATTAACTCACACTATAGACACCTATTTGGAAAAATAAATAAACCATAAAGGGTTCATAAACAATAAAAGTATTTTTCCTTACATAATTATATTATGTCATCTGTCATTTTAACACTGCCATTCAATTCATTATTTTTGTAGTTAATATAGAAATACATGCTGGTATGTGGTCTCTGTAGACCATGAGTCAAGAAATCAATGCATGGATACAAATCACATGAGTCTGATATGTGGTTTTTAACCTATAACAAAAATAACTTATAATTCTAATAATTAATAATATGATACCCTGAATGAGATGTAAAACCATGGGAAACTAATTGTAATTTGCTTTTTACAAACATCATCTTACATAAAGCACTAGAAAATGACAAAACAATACATGCATTAACTGAGTTTATTAAGGAGAAGGATGAAGGATACAAACAGATGATCTACTGCCATCGTGGCAAACATCAAGATGGCTTATGCTGTATTCTTAACACAGGAAGTTGAATATGTGTGCAATGACACTCGAGCAGCCTCCTTATAACTCCCCCATGACAAACAGGTCAGTTCAACATTTGTTTAATAAAAGTAAGAAGAAGAAGCGAATCATTGTCTTACTCTGTCTCTTGACAAAGCTCTGCATATGTAAGCCAGGAACCAGACCCTCAGAAGTATTATATTACTTCTATTGGTTTATAGGAAGTTAATCATTATTACTTAATACCAAATATATATTTTAAATGTTTTTCCAAATATGGATATTCTCAAACATTTACACAGGGGGGTTTGTTACATTTAGAAAACTTAGCTATGCATGCACACACAGAAACAAACTGGTGTGTAATGACTGCTGCAAATACTGAAACAAATCGAAACAGAAGGAAGGGCTGACCACCATTCTCATCACACTGTGTGTGTGGTTTGAAGTGTTAAAAATTATTTGCAGACATAAGTAACGACCTTATTTAGATTTAGTTTGAGCGATTTCTCTTAACAAAGTAGCATTAAAAGTACTATGAGGAACAAGTGACAGTCATTCTTGTACAGGGTTCTATTGCAACCAGCAGTGGGTTGTTATGAAGTACATGGAATCTGGATTATGCAATTACTTTTAATTAAACTAAATTACATTTTAAAATGCATGACAGTGGGAACCTGTGCTGGACTCCCTTCACCTCATCTATGGCCTCAACCTTGTTGTGCCAAATTTTGACTCCCTCATGCCAAATTATTACCCTCCTCGTTGAAGCTGCTACCTGATTGCCTAACCCTAATGCCTCCCCACACTTAAGCCTAAATGTAAGTTTTTACAGTAGTTTTTAGTATTTAATTTGGAGTTGCAAACTGTAGCTGTTTTACAGCCAAATACTATAAACAAATGTCAATATACTACTGTAATTAATTCATTTTAATATAGATTCAGTAGATTTTATAATTTTTATATTGAATTAATTTAAATTTATTTTATTTACTACAGGCATTCAATTAAAACCGACACAATAATTACAAAATATCAAATACTTTATTTAAAACAATGCATGTATAACACTTAAAAATACAGTCTTCCTCTGCTGGAACAGTGCGTCTTTACCATTTCTCCTGTCTTAGGACATTTTTCAGTGCATTATGTTGTATCCTTTGGATTTATCCTCACAAAAAATCTATAGGCAACAGAAACATAATGGAGAAAAAGACATGCAGCCAAAGAATACACAGCCAGAAAGGCAGCTAACAGTTAGCCATATAACTTGTTTAACCTAGCTAATATATGATTGTATTTTCTCAACAGGCTACTGGCCAACATTATACTGAACAAAATTTCACATTAGTTAACCTAATGTTAATATAAGATAAGCGTTGCTCGTTAGAAATTAATTTATTTTATGTACATATAAGGGGATAAAAATGCAGCTGAATGCCTTTTTTAGCACCATTTTAAACTTGGTTTAAATTCAGTATTTGCTTGCATTCATTGTGTGTACTTATACAAGTATGATTAAAAAAGGATGTAAGTTATTAACTTTTTAAAGTTCACATTTAAAAATATAGTGTTTCATCATTTCTAAATATTTATTCAAATTAAAAACCTAAAAATAAGTACGCAGGTATGACCTGCAATATTCTAGATACATATATATTTATATATATTAAGAGCCATACAGGTACCTAGTGGGTAAACCATGGTATTACAAATGAAAATGATTTTTTTTTTTTTCCGACCACAAAATGACTCTAATTTGCCTCTTTGCATTGGAATTTAAAACCCTTTTGTCTATTTAAACTTAAATACTACACTAATTTTAATACAAGTAATATATATGATATACATCATATATCAATATCACACGAAGAGTGCCATTTTTTTGTTGTTGCAAAAATCACAAATGTGATATTGATTTTATACAACAGTTCAATAAACTAGAAGTTAACATTAAGACACTTACATTTTAGATACCATATTGCCTATTTTTGCTCGCCAACAAAAAATCATTCCAAACGCAGCCACAGTATTGTTTTGCGTCTCTAAACAACATGACAGTGTTTTGTTTTTGAATTAATCAACCGTTTAAATGATTCAGTTCAATCGCAATGACTCGCTTATTAACAGTGACTTGCTGACACCTACTGGCGGTTGTAATTCCACATTTAAAGTACCATTTCATTTTTGTTTTTATAATTTCAAATATCAGCATTCAACGTTTTAGGATTCAAATATTACAACATTATTCATGCATTTGTAACTGCAGGTTAAATGCATTCATGTCCTGCATTAAACAGTGGGTAAATACATCTAAATGCCAGTTCAGATGCAGCGTTTGTGTTTCCTCTATATTGAAAAGATTTTGTTGGTAATGATTTTATTTGTGTGGTAACAGCCTAAAATGTCTTATTATTCTAAGTGACTATTGATTAAAGATAAGAATTGCACGCAAAACATAATGCACACTTTAAAAAAAAAAAAAAAAAAGAATGGCTTTATAAAGGTAAAAAAGAAAAAAGAAAAAAAAAAACAAAAGATAAAAATCACTTTAAACTTATATAAAAATATGAATTTCCTCGGCTAGATATGTAATTCTTATTTGCTTAGTGATTGTTTGGTACGCCTAATTCACTGATCAAAAATAAGCTTTTATCTTAGAATTAGGCTTTCTCAGTGATAACAAGGACAAGACAAAAATATTAATCATATTTATATAATTTATTTATTTATTTAATTATTTATTTTATTTATTTATTTATTTTTTTTTTTGGTGGGGGGGACCCCCCAAGAGCTTTGACACAATTCGAAGAAACACTGTATTTTATGCTTGGTATAGATTGTGTGATGTCATGTGCAGTACCGCCAGTGGCAACCGACGACCGGTTGTCACTGGGACCGTCACAGGACCTAGTATACAGCAATTATAAAAAATACAGTAAGTCTTTGTATGTGGGGTCTGGCGTCACAGAAAATTCCCATAATGCAATGGTTAGTACAGTTATTTACTGCAAAAGGAATTTGCAGTATTATACTGGGTGTTATACAATTAGTAACTAGAAATTACAGAAATGTCTAACAGTGCATAAGCCAACCTGGATGTTTGCATCACCTTGGTTCCTTTGACAAAAACCCAATAGGATTTTTTTCCACTGGGTCATTCAGTGTAAACTCAACCAGAGGTCCCTGGCTCAAAATCAAAAAGCCAAAACATTACATGTCGTAGGGCAATTTTCACGTGAGATTCAATTTCAGGGGGTTAAAATGACTTTAGAAAAATGGCAACATCATAATGTTATTTTTTATATTTTTTTTTTACTCTTTTGTGTGTCTTGAAAAAGGAGGTTTCTAACAAGTGGCTAAGAGGTTGTCGGACATTAAATGTCATCATGTTGAACAGGCAAACTCATCTGCTCACTAGTCCACTTTCACAGTCTCATTGTGTTTACAGTTGTGCTCTTGCAAACTCTTGTAATCAAAATTTTCCAACTTGTATATTTTAAACTATGTTGTAGAATAAATGTGAAAATATCTTGAGCTTTTGTTTACCATAGACCTTGTTTCAGGAATTTAACCAAAAACTTATTAAACCCAGTGGCTTCAGAAGAGTGGATCTGAAATGTAAAGTGCATTAAATCAGTGAGGTTAGATGTCATTGACGTGTTGCCATATTTGCTTTGAGCTCTGTATCCATCAGATGATCAGTGATTTGCTTTTATTTTGAGACCGAATGTGTTCTCTTCATCCTGCAAAGTAATTTTATTGCTTTAAAAGACTTGGACTAGTTTAAACCACTGGAGTTGTATGAATTACTTTTATGCTACTTACATGTTCTTTTTGAAGTTTGAGCTGACTGACTTTAACTGTATAGAAAAAACTGTCAGAATACCTTTCTTCCACAGAAGTAAGAAATTCATACAGGTATAGAACAACACAAGCTGTGTAAATTATGACGGAACATTCACTTTTGATTGAACTGTGAGCCACTGTGACTTTACAGTCTTGTTCAACAGAAACCTGATAAAGAAACGCAAATCCAAACAGCACAAACAAATAGTATGATAACATGAAACTGTAAGTGACGTGAAAGAAGCAGAGAAACACTCGGTTATAACATCTGCAGTGACTGAATGAAGTTCACTGGACTCACAATACAAATAGTGTCTGTCAGGAAGCTGAATTAAGGCTTTAAATTCTGTGTGCTAGTCTTCAGCGGTCATGAAGGTGTTTGGTTTCGTCCTACTGTACAGTAGGTAATGGTGGTCCATGTATCTCCTGTCATCTTCTGGATCAAAGTCTTAAATAAAACAAACATCACAAAATGTCATGTGAAACAGTCAGTGTTCAGTACTGGTTTTACATGACATTTATTATCTGACATTTGCAGGAATAGAGACGAACGGTCATGTGAATCTCACCTCAACATCATCATAGTCTGTATCATCAGCCTGTTTCACACCTGAGAGGTCAGAATGTAAGTTTACTGCACAGATTATGTTGTGTGGAATCATATTTTTATTTGAATCTGTCAGATTTTAGATTGCTCTTGAACACTAGTTTTTAGTAACAAAAAAAATCTATTTAAGGTATAAATGTGAGATCAGTTTTTCAGCATTTGTGGGATGGACATACCTGTTTTATTTTTGCAGCAACAGTAAAGGGCCAAACCACCAAACACTATTACTCCCACAGTGATGACAGTAAAGAGCAAAATGATAGGAAACGTTGAACTAAGTTGGGTTTTAGGTATTTCATTTTCTGGAAAGTAGGAGATGACAAACAGCATGAATCAGTCTATTTATAGTAAGCTTTAAAGTCCTTTAATTATCTATAAATAACACACCACTTGCAATTAACAAACCAAAAGATGACTGATTTGTGGGATAAAAAGACTAGTAGATAATGCACATGGTGTGCATGTATGTGTGCACATACATGCCTTGAACAGGAGGAGATAATTACCTTTATTATTGACACAGAGCTGTGTGATGTTAATTCTGTCTGCTTTCCAGCTGACAGGGTTGCTGTGGTTACAGATGATGGATTTCTCACTGCAGTTCAGGATGAGAGTGTTGTTCTCATGTGATGTCACTTCCTCAGAAGAGCAGCTTTTTTTCTGATATCTAGAGTTAATCATGAGCTCATGAGCTCTGCATGTGAAGTTCACAGTACAGGAGTCACTGCTGGACCAGTTTGAGTTTACAGTCAGGACAGGAGCCTCCACAGCATCTGAAACATTAACACCAAGACCACAATCACATTCACAGCAGTGATGCAGTAGACAGTCAAATCTAAACAGAATGCACATTATAAACATATAGGAATATTATATGAGCAACTATTTGTTTTGCAGTTAATGCAAGAGCAGATAAATCCTAAAAAAAAGACAATGTGCCACAAGCTGGTTTAAATGTGCGCATTGTATATACAACTGAAAAAGTGAAAAGTTTACTCGTATGAATTGTCTTTTATGCAGGAACAAATTAAATCACACAAAGAATTTGACTCACCTATAACAGATACTCTGTATTCAGCAAAGAATTTATTAATATCTTCTATTGATCTTGCTGTGTAGAGTCCACTGTCTGTTTTCCTCATGTTCTTCAGTGTCAGAGAGAAGGTTTCAGTATTAAACTTCACTCTCTTCTCATAAGAACTGTCAGGTAACACTTGTTTTGTTGCAGTTATATATGTAACTATTGTTGCTGATTTGTCTAATCCCCATATTAAGACATGAACATTTGGTAGTTCTTGTGTCTGTATATCCAGCTGAATAGAAGCTCCCGTCTGAACAAACACAGAGATCTCAGCACTAAACCCTGAGGAGAGAAACACACAGTTCAAAACATTTTACACCACCACATGTCATTAAATCCCACTACAGACACCTATTTGGATAAAGAAATAAACCATAAGGGGTTCATAAACAATAAAAGCATTTCCCCATACATAATTATATTGTCATCTGTCACTTTAACATTGCCAGCCAGTTCATTATTTTTGTATTTAATATATTAACACATATATAGAAATACATGTAGGTATGTGGTCTCTCTACACTCTTAAAAATAAAGGTGCTTTAAAAGGTTCTTCACAGCGATGCCATAGAAGAATCATTTTTGGTTTCACACAGAACCATTCAGTCAAATCTCTCTCTTTTTTTTTTTTTTTTCTTTTCCATTTTATAATCCGAAGAACCTTCTTTCGCCACAAAGAACCGTTTGTGAAACAGAAAGCTTCTTCAGATGTTAAAGGTTCTTTATGGAACCATTTAGACAAAAAGGGTTCTTCTATGGCATCGTAAAGCACCTTTATTTTTAAGAGTGTAGACCATGAGATAAGGAATCAATGCATGGATACAAATCACCTGATTCTGATATGTGGTTTTTAACCTATAACAAAAATAACTTATAATTCTAATAATTCACAATAAGATACCCTGATTGAGATGTAGAACTATGGCAGACTAAACATCACTTTTTACTAACGTAAAGCATTAGGAAATTACAAAACATTGTATTACAAATTTCAGTTATTGTACATACATTTATTACTAGAGTTTATTACCTGTGTTTGAGATGAGGAGGAGTATAGAGGATGCAAAAAGATGATGTACTACCATCGTAGCGAACATCAAGATGGCTGATGTTGTTTTCTTAAAACAGGAAGTTGAATCTGTGTCATGACACTCAAGAGGCCTCTTTATAATGACTTTTAATGGCTGCTGCTAAGGATGAAAAAGAAGGAAGGAAAGACCAGCAGTCTCACCACACTAACACTGTGTGTGGTTTGAAGTGGTACAGTCAAACACACTATGCGGACATCAGCAAAAACTTTATTCAAATTGGGGAGGGATTTCTCTCAATAGAGGAATAACATTGAAATGACTATGATGAACAAGTGATCATTATTCCTGTAAAGAGTTCTTTTCCAGCCAGAAGTGCATGATATCTGAATTATGCAATCGTATTTGATTAGATCTCTGTGAGCATATTTTAAAAAGTAAACAGATAAAGGTACTTATTGAAGACAGCGCTGCATCATTCCTCAGTTGATCACAGAAAGACCTTTCAATGAAGTGCATGGATAAAATTAGGGCTGTAAAGAGCATAACCTTCCCGAGAATAACCTACCCGACTGTGACAGGAAACAGCATCACATCCAACTGAATAAATCAATGGAAGAAAATACACTCTACCAAACTCATTATAAAAGCTAACCTTGTATAGAAATATTAAAATATGTTTGTAATTTGTTTTTCTTTTTCACATCAGACACAAATATAGGACAGGCATAATCAAGCGCAAATCATGGGAAACAAATAACTGAGGTAAATAGCCTACATTACATTTAGCAGCCTTTTGTGTGTTGTGTTTGTTAAATTATAATAGTGTACTATGTTGTATTATTTAAATGAATAAGTGTCTGTGTGTGTGTTTTACAATAAAACAATACAGACAGACAGTAACAAATCGATAAACAAAACAAAAGAAAACAGGAAAGAAAAAGTAGGGCATTGAATGTAGTGCAAATTGGAAACAGAAAAAAAACCAGAAAAATAATTTCATAATTTCATAATGTCTTTCTGTGCTCAGACAAATATTCGCTGTGAGGCACTGCTAAAAAAAGGACCTGTGAATTTGTAATTTTGCGAACAACAGAATCATAACCTTTTTTTTTTTAATTGAACAATGTCAACACATTCAATACAATTCAATTCAACTCCAACAAATACAAAAGAATTTCAAATGCTAGGGGGAGTTATAAATAATATCATAGGAAACAATTCACAAGCTTCAATTCAAACAGATTTTTGTTTCTTTTAGGGCAATATGGACTTCATATAATGCTTCACTTCATTTTTAAATGCTATAAAACATGGATTTTTTTCCTGAATATTTACATTTATGAATATGAAATTTGGCCATTAAAATAAAAAATTAATTAAAAAAAAAAAAAGTGTGGGTCTGTTTCTCTCTAGAGTTTTCATTAATAAAAAGAATTAAAAGAACATTTTTTCACTGTAAAGTAACATTTGCGTCAACATTGTCAGCAATAAAATCAAGTACATTTTGCCAAAAAAGAAGATACATAAGGGCAGTGCCAAAATAAATGAACAGCTCTCTCTGGCTTCTGCTTGCAAAAGCTACATCTTACATCTATATCTTTTTTAAATTTAGTTAAATAAAGTTTAGCAGGGTATATTCTGTGAAGGAGTTTAAAAGATATCTCTTTAACCTTGTTTGTTAAGAGATAGCGATAGAAGCCAGACTTTTTTCCAGTCAACATCACTCACAAATTGATTCTAATATGCTATCGCATTTGGTTTCGAAACAACATCCTTCTGGAAAAGAGCTTTTATTGATCTGTTATAATTATTACAATGATAGGAAAAACATATTTTACCTATAGGGTAGTGACTGGGTGAGAGTTGTGGGAATTGCTGAGAATTTAATCTTTTTTGCTGTTTAAACAACATACATATTCTAGGAGAGACACCAAAACAGTTGTGAATTCCTTTGGTGGTATGGGAAAATTGTATTTTGCTAAGAATTCCTCATATGTAAAAAGAAGACCATCTGAATTAAATATCTGGTCTACCAAAATAATGTTATTTTGAAACCAGTTTTCAAAAAAATAAACTTTTGTTTATATAAAATGTCCTTATTATTCCAAATAAAGTAATGATGTGGTGAAAAATTGTGTTTGTAAATCAAATTCCACGCTAGACGATGAAATTAAAAAAAGTTTAACAGGTATTTTGTTAATATCAAAATTGCAAACAAGGAACTAATGTATGCCACCCAAATTAGATAAAATATGGAGAGGAATCATATTCCAAATAGAGGCTGGGTACTTAACAATTTGTCTAATTCAGTTGATTTTAAAAGTATTGTTAAGTACATAGAAGTCCAGGAAATTGAGACCACCATTTTCCTAAGAGTTCATTAAAATTGCTTTCCTAATATGATGTATCCTATTTTTCCAAACAAAATTAGAGAACATTTTATCAATCTCCTTTGAAATTTTATCATCAACCTGCAGAGCAATAGCTGTATAAGTTATATACCCTGGATATACCCTCTGCTTTGGCTATCAATACTCTCCCTCTTAATGATAAATCTCTTGAAAGCCAAGTTTTTTTTTGGATAATAGGATTAAAATTTAACGTCTGTTCCAACAGAATCGTAATTTCAACTAAAGTTCAAATTAAAATGACGAAGAAACAAGCCGTCAGAATTTCACCTCAAAAAGGACCCCAATGAGGAGCCCTCTATACCGCCTGCTGGAAATTATACAAATATTTGTGTAAAACTCGGCTACTAATCAAACGGCGTATTTTCTCAACATAAATACAAATAAGCCCTTTTGTTTCATCCCAAGGTTTACCACAGAATTAATCTGATTGACATTATCATCACAAACATTGTAAACTACCTATTTACGCGACGCGGCGCCGTCAGGACCTGAAAACATGGGATCGAAGAAGGATCGTAGAAGTAGATCGCGGTCCCGCTCTCGAGAAAGATCTCGTAGACATGTCCGTTCGCGCTCGCCCGAGGAAAGACACGGACGAAACCGCTCTCCCGTGAAAGATTCTCGCAGACGGGGGCGGTCGGACAGCGGCGGCTCCAGGAGCAGTGGAGGTTCCGCAGGCCCGAGCCGACACCGAGGGAGAGAGTCTGGCCACTCCAGCGACTCCGACCGCGATCACAGAGACAGAAGAGCACGATCACACGGAAGATCAAAAGACAGAGACAGGTACTTAAAACCATAATAAAAAAGAAAATTAACCTATCTTGTAAGAATTTCAGTTTATCTAGTAGGAGGAGGAACGTGAAAAATGTAGAGAAAAACAGTGAAATTATGTATGTATAAACAAACAAATAAATAAATACCTTTAAAAGTGAATGAATAATTAGTTAATTACAAATATTCGAAATAAGTGAATAAAAAATAATAAAATTAAATAAATAAATTAATAAACGCTACATTCAACAGTGCAGTGATAAAGTAATAAGAAAAAAAATCTTTTATATGATTGTAAATGCCCAAAAATTATATAGTACTACTTTTTATTTATTTGTTTATTTTATTTCTTTTTACATATATGTTCACTTTATATTTTTTTGTTGTCGTTCTTCGCTTTTATATTGATACATTTAAAAAAAAAAAGTACAGTTACAGAGTACTATAGTAAAAAAACAAGTTAATTTTAAGGCGCATTTCATACAGTGGTAATTCCAAAAAGTGCTTTACAGGAAAAATGGTATCTTAAAAAGGTTCATAAGAAGCAAAAAAAAAAAAAAAAAAAAACAAACAAACAAACAAAAAAAAAAAAACAATAAAATGTTAGAAGTAAAATGAGGAAAAGAATCAATTATTAAATTCTTGACAGCCCATAAAAACTAATACACTTAATAATTTTAATACATTTATTATAATTTAGGAACACTACATTAGTTAATTTTATTAATATAGTATATCATTATAAATTTAAAAATAATTTAAAGTTAATATTTTAGGGATATTTATAATATTTTTTTTCACAGTTAAATTGAGTCTTTATACAAGAAATTATATAGATGTTATTTAAATTGTAGGATGGAGGTCATTTGGGAATCTGGCATCTAAAAGATTAAAATCCCCTGATTGTAAACATAACCTTTAATTTTTTTATGGTTTTAGCTCTTCCGGTGATAATCACAGTAATCAGAAGAAACATAAGACGAAGAAGAAACACAAGGATGAAAAGAGCAGCAGGAGGAGGAGTAGAAGTACGTCACGTTCCGGCTCAGATTCCAGCGTGGAGCGAAACAGAGCAAGGGATGACGGGAGCAGCGAGAGAGAGAGGAGGCGACGACAGAGCAGGAGCTCCAGCAGGGAGAGACGAAGAGAGAAAGACCGAGAGGAGAGGAGGAGAAATAGCAAAGAGAGGGACCGAGACAGACGTAGACGCTCTGAATCCAGATCCTCGGTTTCCTCGAGCTCCTCCGCCGACTCTGATCAGCGAGGCAAGACGTCACAGGGAGCGTCCTCTGCCAAAGAAGACAAGAAGAAACAGAAAGAGATGATGAAGGCGCTGGAGACACCAGAGGAGAAGCGAGCCAGACGTCTGGCCAAGAAAGAGGCCAAAGAGAGGAAGAAGAGGGAGAAGATGGGCTGGAGTGAGGAGTACATGGGCTACACCAATGCAGATAATCCGTTTGGAGATAACAACTTGCTTGGCACCTTCAAATGGCAGAAGGTGAGAGAGACGTTTTGGATAGCGGAGGTCAAATATGTGTTAATATTGCATTGGAAAGTCTGATTAGGACTTGTGCTAACAGAAATGAACTTCACTTACTGTGTTTGTGTTTCTCAGGCTCTGCAGAAGAAAGGCATTGGGCACTTGTCAGAAAAAAATCTGAAGGAGAGAAATAAACATATCCAGCAGGAAAACCGCAGGGAACTACAAAAGGTACTGAACTTCTTTGGATATCGAGACATTTTAGAATTGGGAAATTAGAAATGTAACTAAGAATTAATACAGAAAAAGAAAATATAGTACACTACCAGCCAAGATTTTTTAATGTTTTTTTTTTTTTTTTTTATTAAAGAAGTCTCTTCTGCTCACCAAGCCTGCATTTATTTGATCCAAAGTACAGCAAAAGCAGTAATAATGTGATAACTGCTTTCTGTTTGAATATATTTTAAAATGTCATTTATACCTGTGATCCAAGCTAAATTTTCAGCATCATTACTCCAGTTTTCAGTGTCACATGATCCTTCAGAAATCATTCTAATATGCTGATTTGCTGTTCAAGAAACATTTATTATTAGTAGTAGTATTTATTATTATTATCAATATTTAAAACAGTTGAGTACTTTTTTTTTTAATCTACGCAGTTGTTTTAATAATAATAATAATAAATATTTTTGCAAATCAGCAAGTCAGAATATTAGAATGATTTCTGAAGGATCATGTGACTGGAGTAATAATGCTAAAAATTCAGCTTTGAAATCACAAATAATAAATTACATTTTAAAATATATTCAAATAGAAAACAGTTATTTTAAATAGTAAAAATATTTCAAAATGTTACTGTTTTTGCTGTACTTTGGATGAAATAAATGCAGGCTTGGTGAGCAGAAGAGACTTCTGAACCAAAAAACAAAACAAAACACATAATTAAAATTAAAAATCTAACTGTTCAATAACTTTTGACTGGTAGTGTATGTATTTTCTAAAATCAGTTAAAAAAAAAAATCCCCTAAAAATGATAATGAAAAATTCTATAATGTTTCAGTGATCATAACTAGTTTCAAGTGTTAATAACTAGTGAAACAATTTTTTAAATATTATTAATTTTATGGTGTCTCTTGTTAGATTAACTAAAAAAAATATATATATATATATTTCTTTTATTATTTTAGTTTTTGTAATGTCAAATATTTTTAGTTAACCAAAAGTGATAATATTTCAAAGTAATTTCAATAGTCATTAATACCGAAACATTAACAAATTGGACATTTTTTTTTAGGGGATTGTGATTGTGAAATTGAATTAGGATATACTACAGACTTCCAAGAAAATAATATGACTTTTTTTTAAGAATTTTGAAATGAAAATCAAGAATAACTACATGATAAATTACGAAAAAGGTGTCTTTAGTTAACAAGAGGCACCATAAACTAATGTGCTAATATATTTGAAACAGTTTCATTAGTCATTAACAAACAAACAATGCTTACAAGGTCAGTAGTTCATGAACTTCATGACAAGAATATGACAAGATATGATTCAAACATTCATGACATTTATTAACTGTTGCTTAGTTTCTCTAATCAAATGTTCTCTCATAATAAACGTTACTGTATTTTTGTACTATTTAAAATATTTTTAATCTAGATGTTTCAACCAGAGTGCTTTCAGTAAATGAACTAAAGTCGAATTGAACTAAAGGTGTGAGAATTGTGTCTCCAGGTGAAGCAGCTACGTCTGGAGCGAGAGCGGGAGAAATCCATGCGCGAGCAGGAGCTGGAGATGCTGCAGAGAGAGAAAGAGGCCGAACATTTCAAAACGTGGGCGGAACAGGAGGACAACTTTCACCTGCATCAGGCCAAACTGAGGTTAGGCTCTTCAGATGTGCAATGTTTACATACAAACATGTATGAATGGACCATTTGTTGTTGACTGTTTCTGTGATGTGATGCAGGTCTAAGATCCGTATCCGTGACGGGCGAGCAAAGCCCATCGACCTCCTGGCTAAATACATCAGCGCTGAAGATGACGATCTGTCCGTGGAGATGCACGAACCGTACACTTTCCTCAACGGACTCACCGTCACAGACATGGATGACCTGCTGGAGGACATCAAGGTGTGTGATGAGAAAGAAAGCGACAGTCATTTTAACACTTTGATTGGGTTGCCAATTCAGGTGTTTTTACACAAAGTAGGATTCATATGTAAAGTAACAGTATTTTGTACACGGGTTCAATGATGGTTTTGGTCTGTTTGTGAGCACAGTGTGTTTTAACGGCTGTGATACTGGCTGCAGGTGTACATGGAGCTGGAACAGGGCAAAAATGTGGATTTCTGGAGGGACATGACCACTATTACTGAAGATGAGATCAGCAAACTACGCAAACTAGAGACGTCAGGCAAAGGACCAGGTGATGTGATGACCTGCACTACTACATTTACACTATGTATACTTTACAGTTTAATAATTTCAGTCATTTTAAGTTATACTATTATTAAATACAGTTTTTTAAGATTATATACACTACCAGTCAAAAGTTTTTGAACAGTAATATTTTTAATGTTTTTAAAGAAGTCAGTTCTGCTCATAAAGCCTGCATTTAATTTCTAAAAGTACAGGAAAAATATTTTAATTTATTTTTACTATTTAAAATATTTTTTTAGCATCATTACTCCAGTGACATGGTCCTTTGGAAGTCATTCGAATATTCTGATTTGCTGCTCAAAAACATTTATTATTTTTATTATTATATTGATAATAATATTAGCATATTAGAATCATTTCTGAAGGATCATGTGACACTGAAGTCTGGAGTAATGATGCTGAAAATTTAGATTTGATCACAGGAATTACATTTTTAAAATATATTTAAATAGAAAACAGTTTTTTTTTTTTAAATAGTAAAAAATATTTCAAAATTGTACTGTTTTTTTTTTTTTTCCTTTGGATCAAATAAATGCAGGTTTGGTGAGCAGAAGAGACTTCTTTAAAAAAAAAAAAAAAACATTAAACTGTTCAGAAACTTTTGACTGGTAGTATATACAGAGCTAAACAAAAATTTGAGGTAAAGTGTTTTTTTTTTTTTTTTTTTTTTTTAAGAAATTAATACCTATTTTCAGAGTAGATGCATTAAATTGACAAAAAAAATGGCAACAAAGACATTTATAATCTTACATAAGAGTTCTATTTCAGATAAATGCTATTAATCTAAGAATCCTGAAAAAAAATTCCACAAAAATATTAAGCAGGACAACTGTTTTCAACATTGATATTAATAAATATTTTTTTGAGCAAATCAGTGTATTAATATGATTTCTGAAGGATCATGTGACACTGAAGACTGGAGTAATGATGCTGAAAATTCAGCTCTGCATCACAGAAATATATTACCATGGAAAAACATTATTTAAAATTGCAATAATATTTCACAAAATAACTGTTTTTACTGTATTTTTGATCAGTTAAAGGCAGCCTAAATAGACCTTTTTTAATGGTGGCAATTATTTTTTATTATTATACAGCAGTTCATTTGTTATCATTATTAGATTCATGGAACAATGCAAATAAAATTTCTATGTAAAGTTTATGAATATTATGTGACAATAATGCATTATAATTTAGTAGATTTAAACAATGTCCTGTGACCAACACCTCATCCATCTCTGTTTTTCTGACGTCAGGTGACCGTCGTGAGGGCATAAACACATCCGTCAGCACAGACGTGCAGAGCGTGTTTAAAGGGAAGACGTACAGTCAGCTTCAGGCTCTTTATATGAACATTGAGAATAAGATCCAGGCCGGAGGCTCCAACCTGGACATCGGCTACTGGGAGAGTCTCCTGCAGCAGGTGCGCGTCTACATGGCACGAGCCAGGTGCGTATTGGACTAGAACTATCACAGGGCCTCTGGGGATTTGTAGCGTTCAGTGATGTCTCACCTTACCTTACCTGTGTGTGTTTGTGAAGACTGAGAGAACGGCATCAGGACGTCCTGCGGCAGAAGCTGTATAAACTCAAACAGGAACAGGGCGTGGAGAGTGAACCGCTTTTCCCCATCATCAAAGAAGAGCCGGAGAATGAGCGGCCCATGTGAGTCTCTTCTTCCTGAATGTACAGACTTATATTTATAAGTATATATAATTTACTTCAATTGAATGAATTGCATTCTACACATACCCAGTGTGTGATTTCTCCATTCTGTTTTCCAGTAGCCCTACAGCGGCAGAATCTGCAGATGATGAGCCAGGCAGCTCTCAGCAAGGTGACGATAGAGACAGACGGACCAAGAGGCTGGATGGAGAAGAGGGTGAGCGGTCTGGAAGGAGCAGTCCTGCGGAGAAGAAGGGGGGAGAGGGAGACAGAGGGGAGGAGGAGGAAGGAGAGAAAGATGAAGCACCGGAGGCTGTGTTAACAGAGGAGGATTTGATCCAGCAGAGTCAGGCGGAGTATGACTCCGGCCGCTACAGTCCCACCCTCCTGCAGCCCTCAGAGCTACCGCTGGACACTCACATCATCAATGTGGAGGAGGACCTGCAGAGACTTCTGCTGGCCCGAAGACAGCTACAGGTGACTGGTACGTATCGCTCTGTTGCTTCATATACCATGGTGAAATTATACACACCACATGTTTTAAGATTTTAGTACTATAAGTGCAGCAGGAGAAAAGGTAAAATATGAACTTTTGAAGTTAAATATAATATGCATTTTATTGTTTGACTGAAAAATTCTTCAGGTCCCAAAAATTCTTTGGATTTTTTTTTAAGCAATTTTTTGTATTTGAACCCTTTCTGACAATGACTGTATGATTTTGAGGTCCATCTTTTTACACTGAGGGACACATATGCAACTATTACAGAAGGTTCAAATGCTCATTGATGCTTCAGAAGGAAACACAATGCATTAAGAGATGGGGGTGAAAACTTCTGAACAGAATGAAGAGGTGTACATTTTTCTTATTTAGCATAAAAAATTTTTTTTTTTCATTTAGTACTGCCCTTCAGAATCTACAGAAGACACTTACATGTTTTCTAGAAGACAAAATAAGTTGCATTTATCCTGATCTTCAAATTCCAAAAGTTTTCACCCCCCAAATCTTAATGCATCGTGTTTTCTTCTGGAGCATCAGTGAGCGTTTGAACCTTCTGTAATAGTTGCATATGAGTCCCTCAGTTGTCCTCAGTGTGAAAAGATGGCTCTCAAAATCATACAGTCATTGTTGGAAAGGGTTCAAATACACAAAAATGCTGGAAAGCCAAAGAAGTTGTGGGACCTGAAGGATTTTTCTGAAGAACAGCAGACAGTTTAACTGTTCAGGACAAACAAGGGACTCATGAACAACTACCACAAAAAAAAAAAAAAAGCTGTGGATCATTCAGGTAACAACACAGTATTAACAAACAAGTGAATATAAACTTTTGAACAGGGTCATTTTTATAATTTCAACTATTATGTTCTCTGGTGGACTATATGTAAATGTCTTTTATGTGAAATATATTATTTAGGTCAGTACTAAATAAAAACTAACATGCATTTTGTATAATCCCTCTTATTTTGGTAAAATAATTAACATTTTGCAGATTCTGCAAGGTGTATGTACACTTTTGACTTCAAATGTGTAAAAAAAAACAAAAAAAAAAAAAAACATGCATTTTAAAATTTGGCCACTGGGAGGTGCTTTAAAAAAATAAATATTCTCCTCTTTGTTTGTAACCAACCCTACTAAACGAATAAAAATGCAGGAAATAGACTCAGGGATGCACTTAAATTAGACTAAAGTTCACTTTAAGGTTGCAAGTATGGAAAAATATTTAGACAACTTTTTAAAATTCTTCTTTGGGGGTTACAAACAGCAGAAATAAAGGAAATTGACTGAACGAGACACTTACATTTACCTTAAAAATTCATCCTTTAAGGCCTCCATTCTAATAGTCTGATGGTTACAGAAGAACATGTTTAGCTTTAAATATTTTTAGGTTTCCATCCAAAGTTGCAAATTTATCAAAAGCAAAAAAAATAAATACATTTTTAATCAAAATTGTCTCTTCCTGAGAAGCTAGTGAAAGTATCAATAATACATTTTTCCATTGTAGTTTATGCACATCATCTTATTGGATTAAAAAATGCATCTTTGTTTCCATCCATTTTTTTTTTAATGCAATATCCTTAAAACTGCATTAAAAAAGTAGATTGCAAGCAAGTTCTCAAAAAAAAATAATGAAATAAAAATGTGCCGAACTGAATAATGTGGTTGTTTTGTAGACTTGTATTTATAGAAAATGAATCATCATTATGTCAGCTAACTGAAAATGATGAATGCTGTAATCTTGAAGTATGTGACTGTAAAGATTCTTTACTGTTAGGAACACAAAACTAGTTTAGCAGGAGTCTACATTTACTTTCTGTTAGGATAATAACTTTTTATAATGCTACCTTCTGTCTTTTTCTTGAACAGGTGATGCAAATGAAAGCGCTGAAGATGCATTTGTGCGTCGCGCTAAAGAGGGCATGGGCCAGGACGAGGCCCAATTCAGTGTTGAAATGCCTTTGACTGGAAAAATGTACCTGTGGGCAGACAAATACCGTCCGCGTAAGCCTCGCTTCTTCAACCGTGTCCACACCGGCTTCGAATGGAACAAATACAACCAGACGCATTACGACTTCGACAACCCGCCGCCCAAGATCGTTCAGGGCTACAAGTTCAACATCTTCTACCCCGATCTTATCGATAAGCGCTCGACTCCGCAGTACTTCCTTGAGCCCTGTCCCGATAACAAAGACTTTGGGATTTTGCGCTTCCATGCCGGACCACCATACGAGGACATTGCGTTTAAGATCGTGAACCGTGAATGGGAATATTCCCATCGGCATGGTTTCCGCTGCCAGTTTGCCAATGGAATCTTCCAGCTGTGGTTCCACTTTAAGCGATACCGATATAGACGATAAAGAGGATGAGGTTACATTGTATTAGCAAGGTTTTGATTATTGGGAACATTAAATATTCATCTTCAAGTGCTGTAAAATTGGTGTAAATCTAGAAAAAGTGCAAACTGTTGCATCTCCCGTTAGTGGAAGAACAGGTTTTCAACAGAATAGACCTAATAGTAGAACATGACCTTGTTGAAAATCCTGTTTTGTACATTTTCTGGTTTGTAGGCACTTGCATTTGAATTCTTTTTTAAACCATGTTTGTTGGTTGAGCTTGAAAAATGCTATTCTTGTACTATTTGTTTTTGAGATGATACATTAAAAATTGTTTATAGTCATCATTTGTGCTCATTTTTTAAACATTTTTAGACATTTAATTTGTTGTTCCTTGGAAAAAGCATTTAAAAAGAGACATTTAGGTACAAAGATGGTATTGAAGTTAAAATTACATTTCTGCAGTACATATATTAAAAAAAAAAAAAAAAAAAAAAACATAACAAGCTTAAACTTTGGGTCTAAGATGCAGTCATTTGACACTTGTCTTGGCATCCTGAAGATACAGGAAGTTCATTCTTGTCCATTGTGGAACTGTCATACTTGGGCAACACACTTGGATTGAAGCAACAGCCACGGCAGGTTTTAACAAGACAGCATGTCTCATGCTTTGTGCCTAAAACAGGAAAGCAACCATTACAAATGTCTAGAAAAAGACTCCAAATAGTCTTTGCCTCAGACTTCAGGGCTCACAGTTTCTTTCAAAATTAGTCCACCTGGAAACAAAATCATATTTAAATAGTCACTTTTGAGCAAGAACTAATCACTGGTTTTGATACAGAGTTTGTGGCAAAAGTAAGCAAGCAAACCACATATTCACAAGCTGAACTGGATTATAAGATAATTTTTATGTGCCAAAAGCGGAACGAAATAGGACCGTTTAACCGCTCGGACCAAAGTTTAAACTGCGCGAGCTCACTAGACAATAGGGATGGGCGATACCTCTTATTTTATTTTCGATCCGATACCGATATTTTCAAGCCCAGTATCGTCGATATCAATACCGATACCGATACCTCTAAACTAAACTGATCTTTTAAATTATTAAAAGAATAAAACAAGTAATTATACTCACTTAACATTATATTTGAAAGTCTATAAATGAAATGTACTAAAATTGTATTTTAGCTCTTTACTGGGGCAGTAACCTCAAAGGTGCACCTTCTCTACCCCTAAAAGCCAGGAAGCATACTAATACCATACAAGTACACACACATTAAGGGTAGATATGGTAGAAAGGAGTACCTTTGAGAATACCTGATGAAAAACAACCATAGTGTTACACAAATACTAAAATTACTTAAAATAAAAATTAATACAATTATTATTCTTCTTATTATCATTATTAATTATTATTACAATGGTTTTTGCTACAAATATTAAGGTAAAATAATGTTCCTGTAGTGTTAACCATGGTAAAAGGAAGCAAGCTGAAAAAGAGAGAGAGTGTTAACCATGGTAAACCATGGTTATTTTTTTTGTAAAAGGCTGCCAGGCTGTTGTACCCCTAAAGGTGAAACTTTAGCACAAATAGTTAACTAATTAAATAAATATTTCATGTACACTATACTGTTCATAAGTTTGAGGTCAGTACAATTTTGTAATATGTCTTTAACCATGCGAACCAAGGCTGCACTTATTTGAACAAAAATACAGTAAAAACAGCAATATTGGGAAATATAACAATTAAAATTACAATTTTCAAAATATTAAAATAGAAAATAGTTATTTAATCTGTGATCAAAGCTGAATTTTCAGCATCATTACTCCAGTCTTCAGCGTTACATGATCCTTCAGAAATCATTCTAATATCATTTGCTTCTCAAGAAACATAATTTCTGATTATTATCGATGTTGAAAATAGTTGTGCTGCTTCTATTGCCCTATTTTTCTATTGCCAGCAGTGAACGCTATCTCTGATTGATTGGTTCTGTCCTTAAGCATTTGCGTGTGTTCCGATGAGCAGGAGAAATAGTTCTATCCTACACAATAATTCGCTAATAGTGTATTGTTCCTCTTACAGGCTTATTTTTAATGCACCTAATTTCTTGCTAAATAAATTAAATTAATGGTTAAAAATGGACTTTAGAATCGATATTTTTATGTGAAGATCGATCCTTTCGACAGAACGTCAGTATCGAAAGTATTGATACTTCAGGATCGATCCGCCCATCCCTACTAGACAAGATGCATTTATTATCTAGATGCGGCACGGACGCGCCTGGAAAAACTGAGCGCGTCGCGACCGCGTCGCTTCCGTAATGAGCGTAGCTGCCGCGCGCCTACATTTGAAAGAACGCGCAAAAGACGCGATATGTGAGCGGCTCCGTCACACGAGCACGAAACAGCGCTGTGAGATCCAGTGTGAAACACTTGAATTCAGCGATGAACACAAATGACTCTGTGATTCAAACTAGTTTAAAGCTGTGTGCAACGAGACAGTCAGAAGGCTTTTCAATCTACACATCGCCATCATTTACCATGGATTTACTGTAGTAACACTCACTGCACCATGGTATTGTGGCAGCAATGTGGGAGATTCACATTGAATTTTATTACAGGAATAATGGTATATAATTATAGTATGTGTGTATTTGTGATTAAGCTATAGCATGTGTGCATTTATAGTGAATGTTTTTAGACTACCCTTTTTCATATAAATAGGCTACCTATAAAACCATGTAGTTATATTTTTACCATGGTATTGAGGTACCATTGGGATTGGGAGACCAATGCTTAAAAAAAAAGGGGTCAGAATAAATTTAACCATATAAAACTGAGGTTACAATTTTTTAAAGATGTTACTGATTGATAATGAACAAAAAAATTACCTCTGCATCCTCAAGCTACTATCAAATGTGCATTTCTAAGAGACAAAAAAATATTATTATTATTATTATTATTATTATTATTATTATCATTATCAGACAACCCAAACCCTGTTTCTTGATTTGCAACAATATAACTCATTAGAACATGCAGAAATTAATTTTTCTATTTAGATATTTATTTTGTTAAAGAAAATTAATGATCTGGTTTCTACAACTTTTACTTTGGAGCAAAAATCTGACTTTAAACTTGAACGAAATAGAGATTTGACATTTATTGTGATAATTATCGATATCGACTGATATGAAAAAAATTATCATGATAATTTATATCGCCCAGCCCTATTTAACGTGCGAAAATTTTGGACAGAAATTTCACACTCCAATGTGTGCAATGACTGGGGTTGGGTATCGTTAGAATTTTATCGATTCCGATTCTTTTCAATTCCAATGTGAATAAAAGATAATGTCAATTTATGCGGTTCCTTTTTTTTTTTTTTTTTTTGCTAAACAGTGGTAGTTGCAGCTGAATACCATGAACAAAAAAATCAACAGGCTGCGTAAAAACAAAATTCACTTAAAAGCTGTTCGCAAAATAGAGCTGCATGATTCTGGATAAATTGGGTTGCTGTTGTTGTTTTTTTAAATGGAAGTTGTGGTTTTCTTAGGATTCTGAAGAGAAAAATCATTAGACAACTAAACAAAATCACATGTAAGCCTAATTTATAGGTGAATGATTCAGTGATTCACTCAAGATTTTGATCTCTACTGTATATATCAGAGTTTATATCCGGATTTATATTTTTATTCGGCCATATTGGCGGCACTGAATGTAGACAATGTACACTGAACCAAATGAAACTCACATATTTTGCTGATTATTGTTGCTGGAAATGGTCAATTATTGTTTTGTTTTTGGGTTGTACTAATTGGTTGGACCAGGAAAAACATTTGGAGTGCTATAGACTGCCAAATGTTATAGCAAATCAAGGAGAAGAGTGCAAAAAACTGTCTGAGGAGCAAAAGGTGTTTGTGGTTGGCCAAACTGAACCAGGATTTCCAGGGCAAGAATCTTGACAACATTCGTGTTTGTTCTTATTTCCAGTCAGGTAGGTAAAATAATAGGCTTTTATCTTAATTAATACTGCTCCTACATATCTTTACAACCTATTAACTTTAGTTTGTCAAAATATTGCGCCCTTTCCTGCTTACAAAGTCCTTTTATGATTTAGCAGCTTCCACACCTTTTTCTTCCCATGGTTCAGACAGCATATATTAGCAGAACAACATTAGTAGAACAGTAGTACATTAACCGTGCATTCCATGCTGTTGTTTATGTCAGAGTATCTCCAATATGGCTGCACATCCCAGTAACTGACCAAATTGTAATATAAGTGCAAACCCTCTATAGCGGCTAATAAACAGGTGTTGTGCCCATTTTTGACCCCTGCCAAATTATTACCCCCTCTCGTTGAAATCACTACTTGATTGCCTAATCCAAACCCCACCCCTAATCCTAACCCCTCCCCCGCACCTAACCCTAAATCTACCAATACTAGGGGGGCTGTAATCTGGCGGGGGTCAGAATTCGGCATAACACCGGAACTCACACTTACTGGATGCAGCGTGGCGCACCATGACAAATCCCCGACAGTAAACTGACACCTCGTTCTATTTATGCCAAACTTACCCAAAGTTCATATGATTTGTAATGCTCATTTTGTCGCGTCCAGTGAAGACAGCCTCAAGATGTTACGGTGAAGCTCATTTCCTATAAGACTATATTGGACCTTTCCTCCTACTCACACTTGTGGTTTTTGCATTGAACCAGTTACCTATTTTAAGATGGCTAATAACTTATTTCCTGTTTTTGGCTTACATGTTCAGTTGGTGTCAAGACCACAAATGCACAGAGCTTTTAATAACCAGATAAAGATACTTTTCTGTTTAAAATAAACTTGCATTAGTTCCTAAAACAGATGGCACAATTTTGTAGTTTTGCTGCTTCTTATTAAGTAATTAATTGTTTTACTAAATACACATACTCATCTCAGTACCAGTAAAATGTGCATTACTTTGTTTTACCACCAAATTATATGTCCAATTAATTTAATTTCATTGAATTTTTTTTTACCCTCAAAACTTTGCATTTTTTTCAGACCATCTTGCACACTTCCTGTGGTGTGCATTTGTTCTCAAGTAGCCAGGACCGCAAGCGTGGGTATTGGTACAGGCTCTATAAACGGAAGAAGCTAAAAATGCAATATGAAGAGTTCCAATGCGAAAACTTCTAAAAAAAAAAAAAGCCATCTTGGTCATGAGATTAGTATGCTGTGTGAATGCTCTCCACACACAGTATATGTTCATCAAGTACTTTCACTTCAAATGTGCTAAATACCAGCCTAAACCCATTCAGAAGTACCAGTACTTACATAGAAACCTATACATAGTAGCCAGAAAGAAATGCTAATTTAAAAGAAAAACGCCAGATGGACTTACAAGCTTTTGCATCTGAACTCTTCATGTGATGGCACTACTAAGTGATGCCTTAGAAATAAAACAGCCAATCGCCAATTGGTAAAGTCACTGCATTAGAATGAAGATGTTCCATTTCACACAGAAACACTCCATGGTACATCCTGAGACTCCAACATAGCATGTGTTAATGTAACAAACGGCATTTAAGAGGAACTTTGTGTTAGAATTTTTAAATATTGCCAAGCAAATCTCTATTTCTCCATTCAAGCAGATAGAAGTTGGTTTTGCATGACTGAAATAGCTGCCCGGTGGCATTGCAAAACTGTCCACCAAGTGATTTGACTGTCCTTGTGAAGTACTTTGGTTATTCCCGGGAAGCTGCAATGTAGACAGACCTTATGCAAAAAATGTCTTTTTTGTCCACTGGACAGTGGCATTTAGAAGGGAAGGCAAAGATTCATTAAGAACAAAAAGTGGGTCAAAACAGCATTTTAGTCTAGAGTTAACAGCTGCAAAAGAGAAGCCAGCCCGAGTGGGCTTGGTCGGCATACACTGTAAATGACGATCAGCTGCGTTAGCAAGTCTCTGTATAAAAACGATCTCATATCTCAGATTCATCGTCTACATATTTCAATGAGATCTGACCTGAGGAACCAACAGTGGTTGAGAGTCTGTCTGTTTCTCTAGAGCTGGAAAACTTCTGGTCATTCATGTGATTGTTGTTGCTGTTCAAGTTCACTGGTGATGATACCAGTCTATGTTCTGAAGGCTGGTTCAAATTCTGACCTTCCTCACACGTGTCCTTTACCCTCCTGTGGCAAAACGGCAAAGGTAAATGTCCTCTGTAGACATTCCAAATGACTAGCATACCTAGAATTAGCGACAACACCACCACCACAGCCACCAGTGTGTTTTCTTTTACTTCATGGAGTAATGCTGTAGTTCCGGATGCTGACCACATTTTTAGATCATATGCTATGTGCTGGGTTTTGTAATTCCGCTCTACAGAACTGCAGGTGTAGTGGCCGCTGACATTCGCGGAGGCATTGACGATTATCAGGCTGTCGGAGAGGATCTGGAAGGTGTCTGACGCTTTGATCGGTTTTCCGTTCAGCTGCCACTGAACCTGTGCCAGGTTGGAATAAGGCTGGCACCACAGCTTCATGGTATTGCCGTTGAAAAACGAGATACTGTCTGACTTACTGTCAGCTGTAACACAAGGTTTAGATGTAACTTTAAGTGTTTCTACCAGAACATACACTACCAGTCAAAAGTTTTTGAACAGTAAGACTTTTAATGGTTTTTTTTGAAGAAGTCTCTTCTGCCTGCCAAGATAGCATTTATTTGATTTATTTAAAATAACTGTTTTCTATTTGATCATATTTATTCCTGTGATTTCAAAGCTGAATCTTTAGCTTCATTACTCCAGTCACATGATCGTTCAAAAATCATTCTAATATTCTGATATTCTACTCAAAAAACATTTATTGTTATTATTATTAAGTTGAAAACAGCTGAGTCCAATTTTTTCAGGATTCTTTGATGAATAGAATGTTCAGAAGGACAGTATTTATCTGAAATAAAAATCTTTTGTGACAATATAAATTTCTTTATCATCACTTTTGATCAATTTAAAGCATCCTTACTGAATAAAAGTATTATTTCTATAATTTTTATAATATTATTTCTATAATTGTACTCAACTGTTTTAAATATTGATAACAACAATAATAATAATAATAATACTAAAAATAATAAACGTTTCTTAAACAGCAAATCAGCATATTAGAATGATTTCTAAAGGATCATGTGACACTAAAGACTAGAGTAATGATGCTGAAAATTTTGCTTTGATCACAGGAATAAATTACATTTTAAAATATATTCAAATAGAAAACAGTTATTTTAAATAGTAAAAATATTTCAAAATTTGACAGTTTTTGCTGTATTTTGGATCAAATAAATGCAGGCTTGGTGAGCAGAAGAGAATTCCTAAAAAAAATAATTTTTTAAATCTTACTGTTTAAAAACTTTTGATTATATAATATGAAGACTCAAGTACCTATTTTTGGACATTGGCTGGCATCACCATCACTCAAACTCTGAATCACGGTGCTGTGGAAGAAAAAAAACATTACAGCAGTCAGCAATATGCCAATATCAATATTCATACATACATTTTATTTAAGATTTATTTTTGGCGTTTTTTTTTTAATTGATTGGACAGTAGAGAGACAGGAAATGAAGTGGAAGAGAGAAGGGGGACAGGATCGGGAAAGGTCCAGGAGCCGGGATTTGAATACGGGACGCACGAAGCGCAATGACGCTACATGTCGACGCACTGCCCATGAGGCTATCAGTAAAATCCAGACATTTTACTTTTGAGAGTAAGGTGAATTATAAAAACCTCAAATGGCAATTTGGTAACACTTTACTTTAAGGACCTCATACCTAAACTTAAGCAGCAAACTCACTAATTTATACTGTAAAGCTTAATGCAATGCAGACAATAAAGCAATTAAGACAGTAAATGATGTATACATACTTTACTACTTAAACAATAACGGAATTTTATTGTTTTACAGAAAAACATGAGAAATGTATTCAACTGTCATTAAAATAATGTGGAAATTCCAATAATTTTAATGGTCCTAAAACATATTTTATATTGAATTAGAGGTTTTATAATCATTATTTTATTAAATATATTTAATTGACATTTTACCTGGTTGTGTGTGTGCTGTTTATAGTAGAGCACTGGCCAGCATTGAGGTCCCAGCCACAGTATGGATCCCTGGCCAGAACACAGTCCACACATGTGTGGTACCGCCCACATCCATTGATTGACAGCTGAACCACGCCCACCTCTGAACCCACGTACAGCTGTTGTTCGGATGACATCACGCATAACTTAACATAACATCTCAATAGACAATAATAGAGATTACAATCATTTGATTCTTGCTTAAATTGAACAGATTTTTTTTTTTTTTTTATAAAATAATGTATCACTGTTTCCATAAATATATTAGGCAGCACATCTGTTTTCTACACTGATAATAAGAAATGTTTCTAAAGCAGCAAATCAGCATATTAGAATGACGTTTGAAGTCACTGAAGTCTGGAGTAATGATGCTGAAAATTCAGTTTAGCATTTCAGGCACAAATTTTAAAATATAATTAACTAGAAAAGAGTTATTTCAACAGTAACGTGTAAAGAAAATTAAGGCTAACTGATATTTAAACTTTGACTTACAAAGCCATTCACCATAACTTTGGTATTCTTAGCATTTACTAATTGAGTTACAGAAATAAAATTAGCTTTGCTGAAGCAAAACCGAAAACACACACGGCTAATGATATTGCTAAGTGAGCAAAAAAGCATCAATCAGTGGTTCTGCTTATTACCTTGGTGTTGGAAAGTCGCAGTATCTTCACAGGTTCTGAGGGCTCAAATAGCTGAATCTCTTCCATAATAATCATCTCGCCATCATAATTCACAGCTTTCAGCACTGAACCGCTCTCTGATGCATAACAGAACACAGTGACAAGAAAACACTTTCAGTTAAATACACTTACACAGCTGAAATTATATTACTTTATATTATATTATATTTACTAGTGCCAATGAACATGACTTGATGGCTGGTCCCGGTCAAGGCCGTCGCTGTGGCCACCACTATTCTAGTAAAAGCAGCGCCTTTTTTAAACAGCAGGGGTTTCTCTCCACTGGCCTTGACGGCCTGGTCCATCAGAGGCTTGTCTTTAATAAACTGCAAGGTTTTGTCTGGCAGGTCCAGAGATTTGGTGAATCCCATTGCTCTGGTATGATTATCAATGCACTGTAATTGAAAACAAAGTGAAGGTTAGTAAACTCTGCCAATCAGTATTATTGAAACGAGTGCCTAACAGAGTCACTGAACAGAAGACTCACTGCTCCGGGTCGGGGATCGGGGATATCACCTGAGTACATCACCCACTTCACAAATGATGTCTCGACAGTAGCAGGCGCCTTAAACTTGCCCTTTGAGAACACAGTCTTGATGTCTTCGATTTTGTATGCACATACTCCAGAGTACTGAGAGGAGTCTCTGT
Organism: Cirrhinus mrigala; assembly: GCA_036247105.1. Taxonomy (NCBI): domain Eukaryota; kingdom Metazoa; phylum Chordata; class Actinopteri; order Cypriniformes; family Cyprinidae; genus Cirrhinus; species Cirrhinus mrigala. The sequence goes on along the minus strand of CM070008.1, from coordinate 36,238,335 downwards.
TGATCAGACACAACGTTTCATGAATGATGAACATCAGCACTATTGTTGAACTGAAATGAATCAGCATCGAACTGTATTCAGCTGAATAACAACAGTACTGTTTTCAGCAGAGATGCTTATCGCTGTATTGAACTTGTTATTAAACTGAACTGAATCAACAATGAACTGACTTGAGCTGAATAATGACACTATTGTCTTTACAGCAGAATTTGGATTTGTCTCATATTTGATGAAGTTTGTATCATTGATTCTGCTACTTTGCTGTCTATTACTGTCTGTGAAGCTGCTTTGAAACAATCTCTATGGTGTAAAGCAAAATATAGATACAGTGGAGATCAAAATTAGAGAACAACCTATAATTTCCTAAATTTTAGGGTCACTGCTTAGTCCACTCCTTAGTCCTAAACTTAAGAGATATTTAAAATGAACCAAAATTAGAAAACATTTACAAAAATCTCCAAGTTATTGGTGTTAATCTGGCTCTAGGTGCTAATTTCCTTAATTATATGACAAACCCTATTTAACTGGGAGCATTCCTCCAATTTTCACTGAGATTGCAAGATGGCAGGTCGCTCTAAGGTGACTGAAACCCTGTGACCAGAGGTTGCCCAGATGAAGGTCAAAGGGATGACCCTTTTAGCCATTGCAAGTGAAGCTGGTCATTCCAAATCTGTGTTTTCTCTAATATTTTGCTGATTTACAATGATACTAATTCATTCAAGCCCCACCCAAAAGGCTTTAAAGACAGGTTAATGCATAGACTCTCAATGGGCAATTGGTTCAACACTGCAGCTGGAACTGCTAGCCAGTTCAGCATCGAACAGGGTAAGGATTTGTCTCAGCATGTTTAAGAGAAGTCACCAAGCCTCTCATCAGCAGAAAGAATCAAAAGGCTAAGCTCACTTTGCTAAGGAGCATGTTGTGTGGAGAGAGAACAAATGTTCCAAAATTCACTTTAGTGCTGAGAACGAGTTCAATTTATTTGGGTCAGATGGGAAACATTTTGTTCGGTGTCAAAACACAATGTGAGAGACAATGAATGTCCCGCGGCTGCAAATGTGCTGAAGTCGTTCAAAGCAAGCTCTACACTTCCTACTAAATTTTGACAGTTGTAACCCTCAAAAATTTTAGTTGTCACCATCATCTTTTGTGTTACAGTGGTTACTGTTCTCTACTTTTGACGACTGTGTTTTTCATAACAAAGGCTTTTGTTGAAATGCCTTGGATATTCTGTCAAACATGTTAGTATAACAGTGGTATACCCACAGCTAATATTCCTTCAAATCATGAGCAATGAAGATTAACAATATTTCAGAAAAAAAATCAAGTATTTATAGATTGTTCCTTTAATTTTGATCTCCACTGTATACAAGTTAAGGTGAATTGACAACATCAATTAAGTTCACTGGGAGAACATAAGACTTCTTTGAGGCAGTAAGTAACCAGGATGCTCGACGAGACTTTGGCTGCGTCCAAAAGCCTAGACAGCTGACTTGCTGCCTCGCTGCCTTATCAGTCAATGACTCTGCAGGCAGCGTTTTTGCACGAAGGCACCTCGTAAAACTGATTTCAGACAGGTTTTTGAGGCAGCGTAACGGTTTAATGATCTACAACAAAGTAGAACGAGTTTTGATGATAACTAAACAAATATTTAGATACTATAACATTGATTTCTTGCTAGAAATAACATCAACAGTGCAAAAATGTAGTCAGAAATATACATTTACACACAAACTGACCACCAAGCGCAACTTTCAGATGCCATCTTTATATTTTTAGCTCAACCGTCACGGACTGGAACGCACAGAATTGTGGAATATCTAAGACAGCGAAGGATACATCTATGCTGCCTTCAAAATTCAATCAGAAGAAGGTACCTCCGGAGACAGGAAGTGAAATCGAATTTGTATTCGGACGTGCCTTGATGCCTTCCTGCTTTGGAATGCTGCCTTCATTTTAGAGCTTTCGGACGCAGCCTTTGTTTTCAAAGTTTAACAAAATCAATAATCTCAAACTTACAATTGTGGGGTAAAGACAGCATAAAACATGCAGGTGGTCCAATCACCCGGGCACAAGTGGAAAACATCCTGCACCAGAAGAGGCAGGTTGCTGTTTGGAACGGGACAGTCGAGTCTCGCTTTTTGAAATGACGTCCACTTCCTCTGCAGCGTCCTCATCCCACCCAAGTCTCCCTGAGAGGAAAAAAATAAAAAAAGATTTTGCATAGATAGCAATATGTGGTAGACAGGAAATGTTGCAATGTCTCAAAAACCGCTAGGGAGTTTACCTTGCATACGCGAGCAACTCGAGAGACATCCACCTTGGTGTATGAGTCATATTCCACTGCCGTCTCACTGAAGAACAGATAGATCTTGTCATCGTCACCCTCAGAGTTCGATTCTCCTTCTCGTATGTGGGCCATGTGGATAAAATTTGGTTCTAAGATGACAAATAAAACCCCTATTTCAGTTACTCTCCACTTTCTGTTCGTTTTAAGGTGTTTTCACCCACACCCACTGCGTGTTTTCAGATACTCAAACCACCCTGTCTGGCACCAACAATCACTCTACAGTAAAAGTATTTTAGAATATACACTTGTTTTTGATGACGACCCAATCGCTGTTACACATGATTAGTTGGTTAGATATTTGCATTAACAAGCATTTGGACTTAAGGGCTTGATTGATAGTGTTGGGGAAAGTTTTAAAAGTAATACATTACAATATTGCGTTACTCCCTAAAAAAGTAACTAATTAATGTGTTATGTTACTTTTGCGTTACTTTTTAAATCTGGGCAACGCTTGTTTTTTTTTTTTAATTAAAAAAAGTTATATTTTTTGGCAAACGTAAAAGCCCTTTCACACCAAAAGCCTTAGGCTGAAGGTAAAAGTAAATTCACATCTTTACAGTAGAATGCAGAAGAAGAGAGTTCAACACTCTTCAGTTTATCTCGAGTAATTTTTGCTTATTATGGTTGAATTGGATCATTGAAGGTCAGCAACAAAGACACTGGTTAATAAAATGGGATTAAATACATAAAGGATATTTGTATTATTTAACAATTAATTATTGCAGGTTTGCATCATATTCTAAGTTGCATTTCACTGTTTTTTTTGTGAGTGAGTGAGTGAGATGAATTAATGCATGTTCACATTTAATCTAGAAACATCTAACTCCCGATTTCTCTCAACATGCAGATAGGAGAGCTTTCAATCAATAAATGGGAAAAAAGTCACTGGCATTATTTATTTGAAAAAGTAACTCAGATATTTTCTTGTAAAAGTAATGCGTTACTTTATTAGTTACTTGAAAAAAGTAATCTTAATACATAACTTGTGTTACTTGTAATGTGTTACCCCCAACACCGTTGAATAATTTGCTACAGTTATTCCCTGCTAGCAGATGATGTAAAAACACTACTATTTGGGCGTTTTTTTTACAGTGCTGGTCAATGAAAAGTAGAATTCGAAATCTTTGCAAGCAACAAATGATATGTACATGGCAACTGGTTAAAAAAAAAAAAATCAAGTGTTGAATGCACTAGCCAAGAAAACTGCATTTGAAATGAATGGGAATGCTACAAATAGTATATCAGTATTGCTCGGTTTAGTTATAAAGTGAGTAAGTAAATAAATAGAGAAATACTTTCTTATAGTCTGTTTAAAAAAAAAGCCACATTGGGGAAACAATAGTTGACATTTTCTGAAGAAAGTGTAGTGGTTTGTTGCAAGGGTACTGCAGTGAGTTTGCTAATAGCTCATAGCTGTTTTTAACCATATTGTGGTTGGAGGTTTGTTTTAGGCATTACCGTTATTATATCTCACCATTGAGCCAGGTGCTCGAAAACTCTGTCCGTATCAATTCCTCTGAGCTGCGCATCATAACCGGCTCTGAACCCCGGAAGTTCAATGAAGTTGCAGAGTATAACACTCCATCTGCAAGAGACAAAAAAAACAAGTTGAAAACTAGTGGCACTAAAGTAACTAAAGTGTGTTACGGTTTTTCTTTTGAAAATTCAATAGAGTGTGATTCAATAGAATGGCCAATACATTTACATTTATGCATTTGGCAGACGCCCTTATTCAAAGTGATACAGCAAGGTACATGTGTATTTTTATTGTTTCTTGCTTTCCCTGGAACCCGTGATGTTGTTGTTAGTGCCACGCCCTTATCTATATGAACAGAACTATAACTGGCAATGTTTTAAATAAAGAGGCAATACATACCAACCATCTCTGATGTGTATCGCTGAGAAGGATCAAAGGGACATTTTCCCTTCCCATCTTCTCGCTTGTCCTCTAAAACCAGATTACCATCTGCATAGGACTAGGAGAATAACATGCAATAAACACATAAAACACTATATACTGCATATTTTTCATTTGCAGCTACTAATACTTAATGAGACTCACCATATAGTCACAGGTTGGGATGAATGCTTTGGTTCCGCAAACATACATTCTGTCATCGTTTCTTTTATGAAGAACTCTGATATAATTTTTGCAGTCATTCTAAAAGAATAAACAAACAATGCAGTCAAGAGGAACTAATAAGTGATGTGACGTGACGTGATGTGAAAAACCCTAACCTCATTTCTGACCAAGCAGAACCAAGCGCTTCTCTTTTTCCAGCACGTTCGTACAGTCTCAAGTATTTGATAGCTATCTGTTGATATCTGCTGTAATTATCAATACATAGAGCACTTTTAGACAGTCTTAAGGGGATAGTTCACCCAAAAATGAAAATTCTGTCATTAATTACTTACCCTCATGTTGTTCCAAACCCGTAAGACCTTCGTTCATCTTCGGAACTCAAATTAAGACATTGTAGATGAGCTTTCTGACCCTCCAGCAAGGGTACTAGCATGATCAAGGCACAGAAATGTGGTAAAAACATCGCTTAAATAGTCCAGGTAACATCAGTGGTTCAACCGTAATTTTACCAAGCTATGAAAATATTTTTTGTGAACATAGAAAATAATAAATAATAACTTATTCAATAACTCTTCTCCTCCGATGGTCAGAGAGCTCTTGGATTTCATCAAAAATATCTTAATTTGTGTTCCGAAGGTCTTACTGGTTTAGAACGACATGAAGGTGAATAATTAATGATAGAATTTTCATTTTTGGGTGAACTGTCCCTTTAAATTATCCTCAAAGTGTCTTGCTATTTGTATGAATATAAAATTATGAAAATCATGCACAACAAATCCATGCAGATCACATCCCATTAAAAGGGTGCATTTCTTATTTTAAAAAAGGAAATCATTTTAAGTACATTTTGTTAAGATTTTCAACATTTTATCAGATAAAGACTGTCTTAAAGCTCTAATAAACTGCATTCTGTCTACACACAATAAATAAACACACTTCAAGTTATCAAAGTGTGCAAGACAAATGCGTATAATAAAACATCAAATAATGGAGCCAGGTAATCATTGTTTAAACGCATATGTGGCCCTGGACCACAAAACGAGTCTTAAGTAGCATGAGTATATTCGTAGCAATAGCCAAAAATACATTGTATGGGTCAAAATTTTCGATTTTTCTTTTATGCCAAAAAACATTAGGGTATTAAGTAAAGATCATGCTTTATGAAGATATTTTGTAATATCAAAATGTAATTTTTGATTAGTAATATGCATTGCTAAGAACTTCACTTGGACAACTTTAAGACAATTTTCTCAATTTTTTGATTTTTTTGCAACCTCAGATTCCAGATTTTAAAATAGTTATATCTCAACCCAATATTGTCCTATCCTAACAAACTATACATCAATTTATTAAGCTTTCAGATGGTGTATAAATCTCAATTTAAAAAAAAATTGACCCTTATAACTGGTTTTGTGTTCCAGAGTTCAATTCAATTCAATTCAAATTTATTTGTATAGCGCTTTTCACGATACATATCGTTGCAAAGCAGCTTTACACCAAATCAGATACATTAAAACAAGCACAAAAGATGTGAAAACTCACCGTAGCATCTTTTCCCTTATTGGAACATTCTTTTTGCTCCTTATCTGTGACTTGCCACTTCACCTATGGAGAATCAACACAACTTGCAATCATTGCGATATACAAAAAAAAAAATCAGTTAGCAAACAAATTTAATTGCAGCATTAGAAATATGCATTTAAGACCTCACCATGCCCTTCTTGACTGTAATGTCATCCAGGTCAAGGGCAAAAATGGCTTCCCTGGCACCCAGGATGAGCACGTTGAGATCTTCTCTCAAAAGCATAGTAGTGTAGTTCCAAATACCCTCCTCACGAAACAAACGTCCTCCATTACCTAGCAACAAATGAAGGCCACAGTCAAAAGGTTTGCCAAAAATGGACGTCACACACTGAACAACTAAACGTTGTTCGAAGAAAGAATTGTGGTCCCGTATCTCCTCAAAGCAATCAAAACACATTTAAACAAAATAATAAAAAATAAAAAATTAATAATAATATTAATAATAAAAAATTAATAAATATGTAAATAAATATTATGTTATTACCATGAAAATAAAGTAAAAAAAAAAAAAAAGAAAATACTTATTTTGGACACTAGCAAGTTATACCATAATATTCTTTAAAGCACCTTACCTTACAATTAAAGCACCTTGATATATGAATATCGGTCCCACTTTATATTAGGCTGCCTTAACTACTATATACTTAATTTAAATTAATCATTTCTGACCCTGCAACATAAAACCAGTGTTATGTTGCACGAGTATATTTGTAGCAATAGCCAAAAATACATTTTTTATGCCAAAAGTACTATGCATTGCTATAAACTTCATTTGGACACCTTTAAAGGCGATTTTCGCAGTATTTTGATTTTTTTGCACCATGAGATTCCAGATTTTCAAATGTATCTCAGCCAAATATTGTCCTTTCCTAGCAAACCATACATCAAAGGAAATCCTATTTATTTCAGATAATGTATAAATCTCAATTTTGAGAAATTTACTCTTATGACTGGTTTTGTGGTCCAGCGTCACATTTGATACAATGCACTTATTGTGTGCATTTTAGACTGTACTTATATTTTTAAAAATAACTGCATGTAATTACATCTGTAATTACATTTACAGTCACACTGTTACAGTTACACCATCCCTTACATCTTAACCCACCCCACCCTTCAATCTACCCATACCAGTATCCCACCTCAATAGCAGCAAAAGTGTTTTGCAATACAATATAAACACAATAAGTACATTGAAATTATATTTTGACGTAGCTTCATAGTAGTTAAAGCTACCTAATATAAAGAGGGACCTGAATATCTAAATCAAACATCAATCACCATGGTATACAGTGGCTTTAACACAAACAAATTTGTATCTAATGTACATAATTCAAACATTTTTAGGTGCCCAAATATTTTCTGAGACCACTTCACGTGAAAGTGCCAAACTACATGGTATTTTATAATGATATCTAAACATAATTATCATAAAGTCAACTTACTTCTAATTGGCACTGTTTTCCGAGGTATGGTATTCGGTGTCAATCCCAGTCCCAGTGCTGGACTCCAGATGTACAACACGCACAGAACAGCCAGTAGAAACATCATTCAGTGGTCCAGTAAAAAAAAAAAAAAAAAAAAAAAAAAAAAAGTCAGTCAGCGATTTTGGTCTAAAGACTGTACGAGTGCTAGATTCCCGTGTCGTCCGTCTGTCAGAGTTTTCTCATCCTTGCCTTCTCCCTCGCTTCAGTTCGGAGTGCTTCCATGCTGAGATATATGACTTTATCTGCAAAGAACGCTCTTCAGCAAAGAACCCTGTGAGGCCATCTGAAAGAAAGAGAGAGAGAGAGAGAGAGAGAGAGAGAGAGAGAGAGAGTGAGAGTGAAAGTGTGAACAGGCAGGGGTGCTGGCAGCAGTATTTCTGTCACTGCTATAGTGATGCTAATGCGAAGGAAGAAAGCTTTTGCTCTAGGACCTTGACAGAGACACACGGTTCTGCTTTCTGAGCCACAGAAAGACACAAAGCCAGAATAGCACACCGAAAAAAACCCCACCACATCCTGAGATATGTCTTACAAACCTCAAGAACTATCTTCACAAGTGACACGCACAATAGGATCCAATCTGAAAAGATTTTAAAAAGTAAGCTCTTCTTCTCATCTTGTTGAGAAGATGACAGGCTGATAAAAACTCCCAGGAAATATTGATTGTCCTAATGCTGGTGTTACCTAACAGACATGATGAAGAAACAGGAAGAACAAACGTACAATCATTTTGCAACCTGTGTTTGGGAGGTGGTTGCGTGCTAACCCACAATCTCTATGATATATTACACATGTAGTTTATTCTATTTCCTTAAGTCTCCAACCATTTGGTTGTCCTCCATACAAAAAGAAATGCAGAAAGATTTATGGGCTTAAGGCAATGTACAATACATGAGTTGATGTATAACAAATTTTGCTTTCAATCAGTTAACCAAACCAAATCCTGTCCTATTAAAACCACTAACACATTTGCTAATTTTAACAGAATGACTGCATTGCAACCAATGTACGAATGCACTGTCAATGCACGGCCTTTGGAATCCTCCAACATCTGGAAAAACAAGTGCTCATTGGTGCATTTTACTATCTGTTCGCAACAGCAAATGTTTACTACACTGCTGGGAGCATGATTATGACATGTCAAGAGAGATGAGTGTAGATCTAATCAGATACCACTCGTATTTTACCCCAGCACGCACATGTACACACCTGCTTACTTTTAAATCATCGTAGGGACTTCCTACCCTACCAGCTGCTAATATAGGCCAATGTAATTACCACAGCCTGACACATTGCTATTACACATTTTGGGAGTTTTTTTTTAAAACAGCATGAGTCAAACATTATCTCTTAAATGAATCATTTTATGTTTAAGGACACCCATATAAGGAAGTCATTTGAAGGTTAATTCAATCGGCCCTCAAACAAGCTTCTTACATCCAAACATCAGGATATGCACACACACAAACTTACGGTTTCTGTCCACATTATTTATCTACAGTGTTGGGAAAAGTTACTTTTAAAAGTAATGCAGTACAATATTCCGTTACTCCCTAAAAAAGGAACTAATTACATTACTAGTTGCTTTTTATGGAAAGTAATGTGTTAGGTTACTTTTTTAATCTCGGCGGGGCTTACTAGTTTGTTTTTAATATAAAAAGTTCTATTTAGCCACATTCACACTGTCAGTTTTTGGGATTGACAACTGCATTTATTTACAAGTGTGAGTCTCGAAATGTCCCATTCACACAGCAGCTTACAGTTGCTTTTCGAATATTGTCTGTATGAACGTGCAACAGGAGTCAAGCCCTTATTCCTTACAAGTAACCATAGCAACACAGACCAAAGCAATATCAAAGATTGCGACGTCCGTAAAACTGAAAGTATAACTGATTTCTGACACGACATAAATCCAATCTAGAAGAGTTCATCCATCAGATCATCATTAACCGACAGCAGCTTTTAAATTTGAGTGGAGAGGGGAGAATTTGAGCCGCACGAAGAACGCAAAACTGATGGGAGGGAGCGGCTCTGGTGGAGACCAGATATAAAACTCTCAGACGACACACAGCTCGTTACCGAAACCACAAATTAAAGCATGCAGTACACGGTAGACACTCGTTTATGCGGCAGAGCGGCTCTCTCACATTGTATGACATGACAGACAATTAGTTGTCCGGTCCTGTTCCGTTCACACAGCGCGTGTGTTCCAATAATGCGGTTGTGAGTCCTGAAAATTTACGGGTGTGAGTTCGGTTATAGAATACAGTTGTCACACCCATAAATAACCGTACTGTGTGTGAATGTAATCGTATTAAGGAGTCAAATACGCTATTGACAACTGTATTCTGCTGCTGTGTGAACGTGGCCTTTTAATGTAAAAGCCCTTTCACACCAGAAGGCTCAGGCTGAAGGAAAAGTAAATTCACGTCTGTACAGTAGAACAAAGAAGAGAGTTCAACACTCTTCAGCAATAAAAAAAGAGAAGAACAAATGTTAGTTTATCTTGAGTAATTTTTGCTTATTAGTATGATCGAAGGTAAGCAACAAAAACACTGGATAATAAAATGGGATTAAATACATAAAGGATATTTGCATTATTTAACATTTAATTATTGCAGGTTTGCGTCATATTCTGAGTTGCATTTGACTGTTCTTATTCATTTTGATAAATACTGAATCTGTTTTTTTTTTTTGTGAATGAGATGAATTAATGCATGTTCACATTTATTCTAGAACTAAACATAACATCTTACTCACGATTTCTCTCAACATGGGGACAGGAGAGCTTTCAGTCAATAAATGGGAAAAAGTAACTGGCGTTACTTATTTGAAAAAGTAACTCAGATATTTTCTAAAAATTAATGTGTTACTTTACTAGTTACTTAAAAAAAAAAGTAATCTGATTATGTAACTCACGTTACTTGTAATGCACTACCTCCAACACTGTATATCTGAAATGTGATTTTTGTAGAATTTTGAATAGCTTGCTAGAAATACCATAAATAGTAAAACTAGTATGCTAGTATGGTAGTAGTTTATTCTTAATATTTACTCAGAAATGTGTCCTAAAATCGGGAAATTGGATTTATTTCAACCTCCAGTTCCATCGTCTCAAAGTCAACAGGTTTTTTTTTAAATGCCTGAAATAACATAAGCTGATGATATTTTCAAGTTTTATTCCATGACAAAATACATCAGTAACGTGATTTTATTTTAAGCTTTTATGAGTCTTAATAAAGGCGGCTGCTGACAAATGGCTTAACTGGACTGCAGAGGTTATTACATGTCATCATGTCAAACAGTTAACTCATATACTCACTAGTCCACTTGTACAGCCTTGTGTTTATAATTACATTTTGCAGACTTGTCTAGCTCAAGTGTTATGACTTACTCCTAAACTTTAGTTTTTTACTTATACTGACTGTATTTAGGTTTGGTGATAAAGGTTGTGTTCATTTGTGAGGACTGTCTGATAAAACCAAATGTTTAAGAATCACACATTTTTGTTGGCCACAGAGCTTATTTTCTGAAATAATCCACAATTCTATTGGCTTTTTGTTGAAGGAGCCAGGGTGATGTGAATTTAATAGATGGCCTATAAAAATACATAATCACTGAATCAATATATTCAGCCATTATTTTTAAACAGGTTTCCCTGAACATTTCTTCATCTCTGCCAGTGGCTGAATAAACAAACAGACAAACTCACATCATTGGTTGAGACAATGCTGCAATGCTTTGATAGCGTCATAGACCCACTATGTTTACATTTTTTGGGAATCAACCTAAAATAGCATTTTGACAGTAATCTTGTAAGTACTGTACAGTGTTATTTACAGTGTTGTTATTGTTAACTAAAATGATAAAATGTAAATATGGGAAGACCATTTTAAATTTGAAAAATCTTAACTTAAAAAAATGAAAATGAAATGTTTTCAATTTTTGCATTGACAACTAACATAAATAAAATAAGTTTAAATACTAAAATAGCTAAAGCTGAAATAAAAAAAAAAAAGCTAAATGGAAATAATAATAATAATAAAAAAACAATAACGGCAAAAGCACCCACTATGTTTACATTTTTTGGGAATCAACCTAAAATAGCATTTTGACAGTAATCTTGTAAGCACTGTACAGTGTTATTTACAGTGTTGTTATTGTTAACTAAAATTATAAAATGTAAATATGGGAAGACCAGCTTAAATTTGAAAAATCTTAACTTAAAAAAATGAAAATGAAATGTTTTAAATTTTTGCATTGACAACTAACATAAAATAAGTTTAAGTACTAAAATGACTAAAGGTGAAATAAAAAATAAAGCTAAATGGAAATAATAATAATAATAATAATAATAATAAAAAACAATAACGGCAAAAGCACATTACTACTTGAATAAATTACTTCAATTAAAATTACATCTGAAAGAATAAAAAACAACATCTGATTCAAAATAATAATAAATGAATGCTATAATACTAAAATAACATTGGTTATTTAAGAACCTTTAGCATGAGCATCATAATCAGACAGCTAAAGGACATCACAAACAATACCAAAATCTCATTTCCAATCAGTGATGTATAAGTAAACAAGTTAAACTTACACGTTAAAAGAAAATAACAGTGTGCGATCAGTGAACACCTCTTTAAACCTCACACAAGTAAAAACAGATCAGCTGTTTCCACAGAATGCATTTCAGTACTGGTCTCAAATCCTCTAAAATTAGGTTTTAAAGGCAGAAATGGTTGAAAAATGTGGGTCAGCAGCAACTCACCATGCAACCAAATTCTCAGTTAGTCTCTCAGTTCTCCTGTGCTCGCATGAGTGGTTCCTCTCCACACACACACACACACACACACAAACACAAACACACAATTCCAGTCCTCCAGTACTAAACAAATCAAAAGTGGTCTAAGTCTCAAAGGCAGCAGAGTGTGTTGCGAGTCGTGGCTCTGCAGTGAATGGAGCTCATGGTGTCTTCTGTTTTGTGTGAGAGAGCATTAAACTGCTCAGATCCTGCAGTGTGAAGTCAAAAGCATTCTTCTTCTGGAGAGAAAGAGAGAGAAAAAACATGCTTTTAGAAGCTCCTTAATTTCAAACAAGTCCTTACAAGTGTCAACAAGTGTGTGTGTGTGTTATAGAAAGAGGAGGAGGAGTGTAGGAGAGGCTGTATTGTGTTTTCTGATTTTCAAGAAAGCCAAGTTTACTGCTGTAGTAAACAAAAGAGAAATCTGATGTTTTGATTTCAAAACACATTTTGCATTCACACTGCAGAAAAAAGACTTGAGGATGTTCTCACCTCAGCGTCTTTGCGAGGGTCTTTGGCTCATTGCAGCTTCTGCTTCTATCCAAACTTGTTTTTATGTTCATTATGACATATATCGTTACAGTTTTCTTTGCATTCAAAATATCTGGACAATCTGGATGAACGTGTTCTCCAGAACTGTCACAGTTTTCACGGATGAATTATCATGACTCAAAGTTGAATTAATCACTGCTAAATTTTGTTTTTATTTTGCAAGGCTTATCTCTGTTGATATTGGAATGTTGTTTCAACATGTGTGAATTAAATCTTTAACCCCATAGACATTATCAACCACATTTCAACGTTGAAGGCTAGTCAACAGCTGGGTACAGGTATTTTTAATATTAAATAGAGGCCTAGAATTAGTTTTATGAAATATTTGTCATCTAATTACAACAACAGTTGAAATAAATCATTAGCAGCTTATTACGAATCTAAATATTTTAAAGAAATTAAATCTTGAGGTAAAATTCATGGTTATTGACGCCCCCTGTTGGTCAAAATAACCCTTGATAGACTCAGATTCGCCTCTCCTGAAGGGATATATTTTGCCATATATATGCCATATCCATTTATTTTGTCAAATAACCGGATATTTACCAAATAAATACACAAATAGTTCTAAGTATTTTATGTTTTACCTGTATATTAGCTAAGCATCCTCAGAAACAGTCCATTATAACAAAAACATTCGTCGCATTCCCTGAGAAACTGAGAGACGTTTGTTCTTTTGCAAATATTGTTTTTTTCCCCTTACTTTTCTGACTCTCCGGAAATTCTAGTCATGTCTCAAAACGTTTATGCTCAACACAAAATGAATACTGAAGATCTCCGGGTCCTACTACTATAACGTTTTCAGTCGCAAGATGGCGGCAATGAGCTGTTAGTATAAAAATATGACCGCTGACAACGATCAAACACGCATTCACAACATATAAAACGAGTACAGCGGGTGAATTCTACAAAACCTTCCCTTTAATTCCCATAAATATCACAGTTATAAATAACAGGAAATGATTTCAACATCACAAGAAAACATATATATACAAAGTCACAGTAGCACCATGCATGTTCATAAAACCGATAATGACAGTTGGTCAGTCAGGAACACAAATGCAACCGTCTCACAACCTATCAACATTACAAATATGAGAAACACTCACCTCTAGAAGGCTGAACTGTCCTTTATATTCACATTCCATTTTTATGAGAGCAAAACCTACTTCATAAACTTGGGCATTTCTCCTGCAAATGTGTCCAAAAGCATCATTCAAATTTCAAAACATAACAGATCTACTGAGACACTAGGAAGTAGGGTCAAAAATTAACTTATGCCACACCTCTCAATTTATTTTTATTGAGAGAAAAATATATTCGATGCAGTTTTTTTTCAGCGGGGTTGGCAGATAGTTTGTCAGCATGTCACCTTCGGCAGTTTAAAACATATTAAGTTCACGTTCCTAATAAGTTACTGTTTTTATTTGCAACCCAGTAGATCAAACAGCAGAACATGGCGCTAGCAACGCCAAGGTCATGGGTTTGATTCTCAGGGAATTCAATGACTGATTAAAATATGTGGACCTGGACCACAAAACCAGTCATAAGGGTAAATATTTTGAGTTCCACAACATAAAGCTAAATAAACAAGCTTTCCACTGATGTATGGACAATATTTGACAGAGATACAACTACTTAAAAATCTGGAATCTGAGGGTGCAAAAAAAAAAAAAAAAAAACCTGTGCTACTTATGACTGGTTTTGTGGTCCAGGGTCACATATAATCAGGTCACCTTGGATAAAAGTCGAAATAAAAAAGTGCAAAATATATTTGCTTTTTATTAATCCAATATAAATGCGCATTTGGTGCTTGGCGAGTGTTAATTTTGGACCCTGCCTCGAACAATACCAGATTCACATTCATCTGAGCATTTCGATCACTTCTCTCCGGTTCACAGTTAGTGTTTGATTAAAACCAGTAATAAAAGTCCTTCATTTTAAGACAGGTATAATGTGCTTCTTTCTTAAATGTGTGGAAATGTCCTCTTAACTCGGTTTTGTCAGAAGAAAACTGAGTGTTAAGGTCTAATTAATATAACAGAACAGTGAGAGAAAGAGATATTGAGAAGATTGGCTCAGATTTTTTCCCATTTCAATTTCAATAATCTCACTGGAAACTGCATCATTTCGTGACAGCATTATTATGAGGCAGGATAAGCTGGTGGACCTCGGCTCTCGTGTTACTGATAAAGCCAAATAAAGTGGCATTGTTTAAGTCACACTGAGGGAAGAATGTCGATTACAGGGAGTCCTTGTCCGTTCAACAGGACGTCAGTCTTTATTGGAAGGCACTGGAAGAATGAGACGACGAAGGGTGGGTAGAAACGAGGAGCAATTCACTCTTGACTGGTCCGTCTCTTCTCCAGTTTCTGTTTGAGCTCGTCTGTGAGGCCTGATGGGAAGAAAACTTCCTAGTCATGTTTTAAATACATGTATGTTTAGTTTAGTAAAATATTCCGTTTGTTTATATTCTATATGTTTAGTAAAATAGTTCAGTGTAAAAACATTTGTAAAAGCAGTAATACTGTAAAATATTATTACAATTTAACATAATGGTTTTCTATTTGAATATATTTTAATTTGTCATTTATTCTTGTGATGCAAAGCTGAATTTTCAGCATCATTACTCGAGTCTTCAATGTCATATGATCTTTCAGCAATCATTCTAATATGCTGATTTGCTGCATAAGAAACATTTATTATTATATTTTTGTGGAAACAGTGATTCATATTTTTTCTCACAATTCTTTGATGAATGGAAAGTTTAGAAGAACTGCATTTATTTGAAATAGAATTCTTTTGTAACATTATGAATGTCATTACTGTCACTTTTGAGCAATTTCACGTGTCCTTGCTGTCCTAATTTAAATATATAAACAAATATCTAAATATTTTTTATCATTTTAGTTATTTATTTATATTATAAAATTTAAAATTATATATTGACATGTAAGTATGTATATATATATATATATAAATTCCCTCCAAGATTTCCATATTATTGTTATTGTTGTTTGACTCCAAAAAAATGTTATCAATTGAAAATTTAAATGGAAATTTTATGATAAACAGTTCTGGGTCTTACTCTGAGAGAGCGGTGAGGGTGACAGAACCAGCCTCCTCATGGAGTTGGACGGGGAGCCAGACGGGGAAAAGGATCTTGGTGAGGAACTTGGAGATCTCGTCTGAGACCGCAGCGGCCATCTGTCTGTACCTACTGAACACACATAAACAAACTCACTCAGTCAAGAGAATCTGGGGTAAACACAAAACGTACTGTATATTGATCTGGATAAAAGCATTCACTAGTACACATTGACATGTAAGTATGTGTAGCCCTACATCTAGCGTTCACATGCATCCAGCATTTTCATAAACTTTAAACTTCTCACAGTGTTGTGTAATTCCTACAAGCCAGAAATTGCTCAAACACACAGATTGAGACTTGTTTCATACTTTCGCAACTACAGTCACTACAGCATCCAAGTGCAACTGTTCCTGCATGTTGTTTGGCAGAAGAATTTAAACCGACATAACAGATGATTCATTGTAAGTCACAACTGTGGAAAAAATATCAAAATGGTGTGGGGTTTGAACCTTTGAACTTTTAGTGGGCAACTATTTTCTAGTACCACTAGACCAAGCTGCAGCAATCTTTATATATTTTCTGCCATTTAATCCTCAATATATAAACAAATGTGTAAAGCTGTGGGAGAGTTGTGTGGTACCTTGTTTAGGCGGCAGTGATGGAGCTCGAGAAAGAGGCCCGGTGGGAGCACAGTGTAGGGTTCGTTCTCCATTCTCATCATTGGATGACACAAACGCTACAGGAAAAGGAAATTTAGATGCTGAATTCAGAATGTGTTATTTTATGGCCAAACTCAACATTGTATATGTACAGACTGCGAGCTTATACGTGTGTGAATGTGTTTGTGACATACTGATGTTCTCCTCATAAGGCTCTTCTAATATAAAGGGCTGAAGAGTACCGGCAGTTTTCTCCACCAGTGCATTGATGACATCATGCAGTGTGGGACAGGGGATCTGAAGGAAGAGACCGAAAATAAGAGGAGGAGTGAGATCTCACCAAGTTTGCCATTTTTGCACAGATTCCCTTTATTAGGTTTTTACATACTGGGTTTTCGACGTCGATGATATAACCACCCTGCTGCTTCTGTGTCACTCTATAATGCCTGAACACCGATCTGAAAAAAAAAAAAAATATATATATTATACCAATTATACATAAATTAGAATTACACTAACACAATGACACTGTTCTGATGTGTGCCAATGACCTACAGCGCAAAGTTATTGTCAGTGGATACTTCAAATTCAACTTTTTACTTCAGTTAGTTGCCAGGGTTGCAAGTACTAAAATTACTAAATTAATATTATTTTAATTAATATTAATTTTAAATTTTTAATTAATATTATTTTAAATGTTAATATTTAATATATTTACATTAAAATAAATAAATGAGCATATAACAAAACGACTAAAATTCAAATGAAAACTTAAAACTAAAATACATGCTAATTTAAACTATTATTATTTATTATAATAGTGTATAAATGATACCAAACTAACACTGATCCAGTGATGATGTCAGTCCAGTGAAATTGAGTGGAAATCCAGTCTTGATGTCATAATGGCCTTTTATGATGTAATAATGAAATCCAGTGACTACCATAGTGGCTTGTATGATGAAACCATAAAACCCAGTGATTTAAAGATTTACAAATATAGGGAAAATTCTGTCATAATGCCCATTTTTTAATTTACATTTGTAACTCTATTTATAGAATCAAGTGAAACCCAACGTTGTCATCATGACATATAAACCCAGGGAAAATTCAGTCATAATGTTCATTTATAAATGTGCACTGAAACCCAGAGAATTCAATAACTGTCTTTTATGATGTCATAATTGCCTTTTATGATGACATCACAAAATCTGGTGATGATGCCATAATAAAGAAACAAGGGGAAGATTCAGTCATAATGTCCATTCATGTGATCATAATAAAATCCAGTAAATATGTCATAATGGTAATTTATGGAGTCATAATGAAATCTAGTGATGATGTCATAATGGATACTTATGATTTTCTAATGAATTAATCTCAAGAATGCATTGCACAAGGCCCAGTAGAAAAAAAAAATTCAAGATCCCAGATCAGGTGAAATGAAATGTCAACCATAATATAATTTCATTTAGTAGATAAGAGTAACGATAAATTTTTCCCACTAACAAGGTTCTATTTGGTTATCTATGTATATCTAGGTAGACAGTAGACAGCAAGACAGCTTACTAGGTTTTAGAACAGAGCTGAGTGTATTTATGGAGGTTAATTGTACGGTCTCAATAATTAATGATACTAAGAGAGAGAGAGAGAGATGTTTCAGTGTTTTTTTACCCATTCAGATCTTGACGTGTTGTGACGGCGAGTGAAGATCCGTCCCGGCCTGGTCTGAGCAGCATGTTCCCACAGTCTGGATGTCTTTCTAACAGCACCTCAGCTTCAATACGAGACACAGGCCTGAAGCACCTGCCAAATAACACAGAGAAGCACAACTACATGAACAATTGTCTCAAGTGTCCACTAAGAACGAGATTATTCACATAACTTGAGTAAGCAGAAGATAACTCCATCTTTTTACACTGAGGACAACTGAGGGACTCATATGCAACTATTACAGAAGGTTCAAACACTCACTGATGCTCCACAAGGAAACACAATACATTAAGAGCTGGGGGTTGTAAACTTTTAAACGAAAGATGTGGACATTTTTCTTATTTTGCCTAAATATCATATTTTTTCATTTAGTACTGCCCTTCAGAAGCTACAGAAGATACTTACATGTTTCCCCAGAAGACAAAATAGTTAAATTTACCTTAATCTTAAAATTCAAAAAGTTTTCACCCCCGGCTCCTAATGCATTGCGTTTCCTTCTAGAGCATCAGTGAGCGTTTGAACTTTCTGTAATAGTTGCATATGAGTACCTCAGTTGTCCTCAGTGTGAAAAGATGGATCTCAAAATCATACAGTCATTGTTGGAAAGGGTTCAAAAAGGGTTAAAAAAACAAAAACAAAGAATTTGTGGGACCTGAAGGATTTTTCCCAAAGAACAGCGGGCAGTTTAACTGTTCAGGACAAACAAAGGACTTACAAACAGCTATCGCTAAAGATGAAAAAGGAAACAACACAGTATTAAGAATCACGTGTATGAAAACTTTTGAATGAGGTCATTTTTATAAATTCAACTATTATTTTCCTTGTGGACTATATGTAAAAATCTTTAATGTGAAATATCTTATTCAGGTCAGTACTAAATAAAAAAATAACATGCATTTTGCATGACCCCTCTTAATTTGGTAAAATAATTAACATTTAGCAGATTCTGCAAGACGTATGCAAACTGTATTCAGGCTAAAGAATTAGGTATTTTTTTGTTTTAAGCCTATTCCTGTCAAGAATATTAAGTCTAAAATGTATATAATAATGTAAAAAGAGCACGAGAAATAAAACATCTAATTCAAGCAGAACATTTTGCAATGAGTAATGAGAGCTTAATGAGAGTCATTTTAACAAGAACATGGCAAAACATAAAACAACAGTGGAAAATACAGTCTGTCAATGGACAGGAAGTTATAAATAACACAAACACACCTAGTATACCTCAAAAACATACACCTTCAAAAGAAAAAAAAATCCAAATGAAGTTAGAAAACACTGTATAATTTCTAAAGAATCACAAACATTACAATGGCACATTTTGTAGTTCTGTGAACTGACACATGAAATTAGTTTTACATTGTTTTTATAGTTTGTTTTTATTGCTGGGTAGGACGCAGTGTAAATCCTCCATTTTTTTCATTGGTTTTATCAGGCAGGCAAACATGTTTAAAAGTAACGGCCCTACTTCTATAAGAGCCATATTAATAGTCATGTTTTAGCTATGTATAAACATTCAGACGCTCAAGAATGTCATCTATTAAGCGTCTCCCACAAACACACGGGCTCACATAAACATACTCACGCAGGTATTTCCCCCACCAGCGGGAGTGAAAGGGGGGACGAGGGGGCTCTGGAAGACGAGCGTGCCTTTCGGCGCATTTTTTCTTTCTCCACGACTTCCTTCAGCATGTGCAGCTGCCCGGGCAGGAGGGTGAGCGTCGTGGGCACAGCCAGCTGAAATCAAACGCAAAGCAAATGTCGTTCTAATTTGCACGGTTAAATATAAAGTGCATAGTGACGCTTTATGCACAGGGACTCTAATCTCCTTATCTATGAAAACACGTGAGCAGATTTACTAAAGAATTGTGTAGGAGGTGTTTAAGTGGTGCTGAACTAGAGCCAGTGGATATGATGGTATGATGGTTTCTATAACACCTGGTCTCATGTTTTATGATGGACGGGAATTTCACTTTATTATACGTCTAAAGTCCAACAAAAACATTCATATAAACTGATTTAATTATAAAATAGATTCTATTAAAATAAGTTAAAAATTAAATTTTATGAGAAGTCTGAAAAACATACACAATACTTTAAACAATATGCAGGATTTACAAGATTTAAACAAAACAAGATCTTCAGTTGAGACCAAAAGTTTACACCCCCCCCTTTCAGAATCATTAAAAATGTTAATAATTTTACCAAAATAAGAGGGATCATACAAAATGCATGTTTTGTATGTTTATTTAGTACTGAGTAAGATATTTCACATAAAAATAATAGTTTAATTTATAAAAATGACCTGGTTCAAAAGTTTACATCCCCTTGATTCTTAATATTATGTTGTTACCTGAATGATCCACAGCTGTGTTTTTTTGTTTAGTGATAGTGATAGTCCCTTTTTTGTCCCTTGATGTTTTTCAGAACAATCTTTCAGGTCCCACAAATTCTTTGGTTTTACAGCATTTTTGTGTATTTAAACCCTTTCCAACAATAACTGTATGATTTTGAGATCCATCTTTTCACACTGAGGACAACTGAGGGACTCAAATGCAACTATTACAGAAAGTTCAAATGCTCACTGATGCTCCAGAAGGAAAAACGATGCATTAAGAGTAGGGGGTGGAAAGTTTTGAACAGAATGGAGATGTGTACATTTTTCTTATTTTGCCTAAATATCTTTTTTTTTTAAATTTAGTACTGCCCTCAGAGTCTACAGAAGATAGTTACAAGTTTCCCAGAAGACAAAATAAGTTAATTTACCCTTTTGGAGTATCACTGAGTGTTTGAACCTTCTGTAATAGTTATATATGAGTCCCTCAGTTGTCCTAAGAGTCAAATGATGGATCTCGAAATCATAGAGTCATTGTTGGAAAAGGTTCAAATACACAAAAATGCTGGAAAACCAAAGGATTTGTGGGACCTAAAGGATTTTTCTGAAGAACAGCGGGCAGTTTAACTGTTCAGGACAAACAAGGGACTCATGAACAACTATCATTCAGGTAACAACACAGTATTAAGAATCAATGGGAAACGTAAACTTTTGAACTGGGTCATTTTAATAAATTCAACTATTATTTTCTTTTGTGGGCTATATGTAAACATTTATGTGAAATATCTTATTCAGGTCAGTACTAAATAAACAATAAAATGCATTTTGTATGATCCCTCTTATTTTGGTAAAATAATTAACATTTTTAATTATTCTGAAAGGGGGATGTAAACCTCAACTTTAACCTCAACTGTAAAAAAAAAAAACAAGTAATCTATTATAATCCTACTTACTGTTTTCCCAAAAAGCTTTTGTTACAATCACTCTATTGCATTTCTAGTCTCCAAAAACATCCAGTGAAAGAACAACAAGGCAATGAATATTTATCCAAAATATTGAAATATTCTCAAATATGTAACTTAACTTTCTGTAAATATTATGTAATGTGTATCTCATTTAATGTCATACAATTTTCAGAATTGTAATTATTGAATAAACAATAAAAAGTTTGACAACAGTAAGTTTTTTTTTTTTTTTTTTTTTTTTGGATGCTGGCCAAGGCTGCATTTACTTGATGAAAAAAAAAGTTAAAACAGAAATATTGTGAAAAATTATTACAATTTAAATTATCTGATTTCTTTTTGAATATATTTTAAAATATAATTTATTCCTGTGATGCAAAGCTGAATTTTTAGCATCACTACTCCAGTCTTAAGTGTCGCATGATGCTTCAAAAATCATTTTAATATCCAGAAGAAACATTTCTTATTATTATCAGTGTTCATTAAACAGCTGTCTTGCTTTATGTTTTTGTAGAAACTGTAAGTTTTGATGCATTTATTTGATTTAAAAATCTTTTGTAACAGTCGTGACTGTCACTTCTGATCAATTTAATGTGTTCTTCTGGAATAAAATTAATTTTTAATAACAACAAAATCATACTGATGCCAAACTTTTTAACAGTAGTGTATGTCAAACCTTGCTCTCTAGATTAACACATTAGCCAATAAACAACCCGTGGACCAACCCTTTCCTAAACAAAAAGAAACAAAGGTATCTGCTGCATTATTTGACCATGGTCATAAAATGCAAACTCTGCAGTTTAAAAGTCTCAGATCTCATTAAAAAGCTCAAAACAATGGTATTATTCAATGTGCTAAGAATACGTCTGACTGGAATTCATTGGCCTGCAGGAGGAGCTGTAAGTGTTTACTAACATACAGAACTTGACCTCTTACTAGGATACAATAATAAAATGCTGGTGCCAAGCCAACATTTTCAGTTTTTATTGTAAGGTCATAAACTTATATGTGAGACTAAAGAATATATGTCAACTTCTGTTAAAAAAAACATTTCCTCATTTGATAGAACTTACATCTACAACAGAGTAGAGAAAACCTTTCCACAGTTCACGCGCCTCCAGATTTGGTGCCTGAGAAGAAAGAGAGAAATGTTGATATTAATTACATCATTAATAACTATAATTCAGTGCAGTACTTCCTTACACTACTGCATTAGGAGATTGTGTAGTCTAGTGTAGGAGATAGCTAGATTAGAGATATACAATATCTCACAGTCAATCTCCATTCACATTTATTGATTTAATTAATACTTTTATTCAGCAAAGATGCATTCAATTGATCAAAAGTGACAGTAAAGGATTTATAAGGTTCCAAAAGATTTCTATTTTTAAAATAAATGCTGTTCTTTTGAACTTTAAAAAATTATAAATTAAAAATATTAAGGAACACAATTGTTTTCAACATTGATAATAATAAAAAAAAAAATGTTTACTGAGTAGCAAATCAGCATATTAGAATTATTTCTAAACTGACCCAGACTGGAGCAACAATGCTGAAAATTCAGCTTTGCATCACAGGAACAAATTACATTTTAATATATATTTAAATAGGAAATGGTGATTTTAAATTGTAATAATATTTCACAATATGACTGTTTTACTGTGTTTTTGTTTAAATGCAGCCTTTTTTAAAGACTTTTTTTTAGACGTCTTTCAAAACCATTAATTTTTTTTTTTTTTACCACCCTCACACTTTTGAATGGTAGTGTAAGCGTTTTTTTTTTTGCAGTTGAAAGTGCATTAGTATTTGAATATCAAATTCTCACAGAACAGTTATTTATGCATTTCTTTGAGGTATGGAAGTGCTGCTTGTGGGGTTTGTAAGAGGAAGTATCAAACTACAGTGTTTTTGCACCTCTTTGTGTTGGTAATCTCTATACAATCTCTGTCTAGCAGACCTCTGACCGGCCCTGATTCTGAAGGCAAAATAAACCAAAGGTTTCCTGAGCAAAGCCTACAGCATATTCAGTGGCTGATAGTGATCCTACACTGTACAGTAAGTGCCGTTTAATCTTGACCTGGGCCATAATATAATCTAGAGCTGTCTGGAAATGTTATTACTGGCATCAGATGTGTTGAGCATAAACAGGAGTAAAATAATGGCCTGTGAAAATGAAACTCTCTATAGTGTGTCAAAGGTAAATTCCATATTGAGACGACTGAGAAACCTGCATTTGCTAATACAGGAGTGCGTGAAAGTTGAGACGTGCATTTGGAGTCAAGCATTCAAACTGAAGCTTATCGTTATCATTAGTGTGTAATACACATCAGACAGTCTGTGAAAGGTCTGTGGGTGCGAGGCTGAGATGAAGGGCATGAGAGGAATGAGTTGTATGTGTACTGACATCTGATACTCACAGTGAGTTTGATTTCTCCATCCTTCATGCGGAGGTTCAGTCTGGCTGCCTCCAGATTCCTGTCACGACTTGGGTCATCGATCAGAGACACAAACCCACTCAGATCCAACTTCTCTACATACTAATCAGAAAGCACACATATACAGAGTGACATTTAAAGAAACAGTTCACCCCAAAAAAACAACTTTCCAACCCTGAGTGATTTTTGTGAAACACAAAAGAGATTTTGTCCAGAATGGCCTAATGTCTATGATTTAATTTTTATAATTTAAATAATAATACATTCTACGAATGAATCGTTATAAATAATAATACATTTTGAATGCATGCATGTTTGAATGTTAAACTGATGGCTCTCAATTATACTGTGATGCTGAATGGCTATAGTTAATTGTTAAAAATTAGAGAAAAAAAAAGAAAAACTTCCTAGAAACAGTAGTATTGTTATCAGTGATACTCACCTTCAGTCATTGAATTAAAAAAAATTAAAAATAATACAAATCTTTATGCTGTTTCTACATTAATTTGAAGACTAAATAAAACTAAAATAAATAAATTATAGCAATATAAAAGTATATTTAAAAACTTTAATGTTAGGTGGGATTGATCATGATTAATCCTGATTAATTTCAGAAAAAATGTGTGATTCATTAGCTATTTTTTTAATTGATTAACAGCACTAATAAATATACAAAAATATATACTTATAAAACGGATAGTTACGGTCCTTGATTCTGACTGGCGTTCAAGCTGTTGTAAATTACACTACAAACATAAAACTTTGTTTACATCTGTGTGTTGCTTGGCAACCACTTTGTTGCAACCACAATTGTTTCTAAGAAACTACATTGTTGGGTGGAAGAATAATGTTTTTATTAATATCATTACACTTTATTTGCTCTGTCCTTACTACGTATATGGAATAACCATTTTATAAAAGCAACAAGCCCTGTGAAGCCGTGGTTTACAGTGAATTTATAACAGCTAAGGGGGTTGTTAGGCACTTTACGTTGTGCCTAACAACGCCCCTTAGATGTTATAAATTCACTGTAAACCATGGCTTCTTGGGGCTTACTGCTTTATAATACTACTATTGTAGTATTTAAAAAATGCTATTTAATAATAAAATGCCTGGAAAACTAAATCCATCCCTTGAGCATGATGCAGGGCAGTCACTAAATTTATCCCAAAAGAGAAAGATTCTCACAACATCAGCCAATTTAGGGGGATTGCCCTTCTGAATGTGGAAGGGAAGATCTTTTTCTCTTTGATGGCAACGTGCATGACCAGCTACCTTCTAGCAAATAAATACATCGACACCAGTTGCCATAAGGCAGGCGTCCCAGGATTTCCAGGCTGCGTGGAGCACTCCGTGATGATCTGGGATCAGATTCAGACAGCCAAGCGCAACAAATCAGACCTCCATGTTGTGTGGTTAGATCTTGCAAACGCTTATGGGTCTGTCCCCCACCAGCTCATCAGGTTCACTCTCAACTTTTTCCAAATCCCACCATGTATCCAGAGCCTCATAACTAATTACTTCGACAACCTCCAAGTCTGCTACTCAGCCTCTGAATTTACAACTGCGTGGCATCAAGTGGAGAAAGGAATAGCCATGGGATCTCTCCCATACTCTTCACAACAGCTTTTGAGGTCATCCTAATTGGAGGGAGGCAGACAGTTAGAGGAGTTAGATCCCCATCAGGTCAGGTAGAATATACATAAACTACGAAGCTACATGCCTCCTTCAGACGGCTGCATGCACCAACAGGCTTCTGAAAAGGCTTAAAGATCTGTTTGCATGGGCCAGGATGAAGATAAAGCCATCCAAGTCACACAGTCTCTCGATCCGGAAAGGAGCCAGTAAGGACAACATCTCCTTCTCAGTGAATGGTGAAGAGATTCCACGCTTGATAGACCAACCAGTGAAAAGTCTGGGAAGGCTCTACACTGCTGAACTACCAGACAAGCACATGGCTGTTTCCATAACCACACAACTCACTAGTGGTCTAAAGAAGATCAATGAAAGCCTGCTGGCAGGCAAATTCAAGGTCTGGTGTTACCAGTTCACCCTGTTCCATCGCCTATTGTGGCCCCTGAAGTTATGTGACATCACCTCATAAACAGTCCTGAAGATGGACACAAAGGCACATAATTACATCCGGAAGTGGCTCGGCCTTCCCCGATGCCTGTCCACTTCAGCTCTATTTGGGAAGAACATCCTAAGGCTGCTGATGAAAACCATTAGCTTGGGCTACAAACTAGAGAAGGTGAGGATGCTGCTCGAGCTGAAAGACTCCCCTGACCCAGTTGTACGAAATGCCAAAGCCCAAGTTCGCACTGGAAGAAAATGGTACGCTCCACAAGCAGTGCATCAGGCTATAACTCGTTTGAAACACCAAGAGGCTGTGGGATTGATACAGCACGGCAGGGCAGGCTTCGGATGGGCAACATCAACCAAGATGTGGTCCAAAGCCACAAAGGTCGAGAGGAAAAGGCTGATTATTCAGGAGGTCAAGAAAGAGGAAGAGGAAAGCTACAGGATCAAAGCTGTCAGCCAATTCCAGCAAGGGAGGCCGTCATCGGCAGGACCATCACTAGGGTGACCACCTGTCCCACTTTGCGTTGTACCACACAGCATTTTCACCCCTTGTCCCGCATGTCGCATATTGAGAAAATGTCCCGCATTTTCATCAGTCTGTTGGTTTTTAATAATCATATTAAAAAAAAACGTCCATGCGTTCTTTTGTTTTGTTAAGAAAGCTTTTTTATTTATTCTTTTTGTGGCATAGTTTCTGCGCAAAGGATTTGCGGACCTCATCAAGTGATCTAGATCCACCAACGGAAATGGTCGAGCGCACACGGAAAAGCACGATGTTCTTCATTCATTTTAACCAAAAAAAAAAAACAAAAAAAACAATAGATGCAGCTTTCAGACGCGACTTTCTTCTTATTTTAATAGTTTGTTTGAGGTGGTTTCTATGGCATTATTTTAATGACAAATGTCTAGAGCACATTATTTTAATGTGCATCAAAATGCGCAAGCACAAATCTCTTCTCTCTAAGGTGGATTCTCTTCACTCTCATAAAAATGACACGCTTTCTCTCGCTTGCATGTGCGCACTCAGAAAGACAGATCAGCACATATGACAACGGATGTAATCAGTATTTACATAGCATAACAGTAGAAAATGTATCAGTCTCACACGTGTCCCACATTGTCCAGCAAAATCACATCTGCATCCCGCCCTAACTATCACATGGGCTGATCTGTGGAAGCTGCCCCAAACAAGGTTAAGCTTCCTGATCAGGGCCACGTACAGTACCATACCCTCCCAAATCCCCAGAACCTGCATCGCTGGTATGGCACAGAAGAGCTTTTCCGGCTTTGTGGCCACCAGAGTCCCAGCCCACAACACATCCTCTCCGGCTGTAAGACTGCTCTGACCCAGGGCCGGTACGGGTGGCGCCACGACCGTGTTCTGCGGAAGCTAGCAGAGGTCATCTAAGCACGCAGACTCGAAGAGAACAAAGTCAGCTCAACAACATCAGACCAGCCTGTTCAATTTGTCACGCAAGGGGGAGAGGCATTAAGCAGCATCATACAGGAGAGGTCTTTGTTGTCACCGGGAGGTGAGAGTTGATATTGGCCGCCAATTCAAGTTCCTGCAGCAGATTGTTATAACATCTCTTCGCCCAGACATTGTAATCTGGTCCACCACCACAAAGATTGTCATCATGGCTGAACTAACTGTGCCATGGGAAGACGGGGTGGAGCCAGCGTTCGAGAGACAAAAGTAGAAGTATGCAGACCTTGCAGCCGCATGCACACAAGCTGGGTGGAGGGCATATACCTTTCCAGTGGAGGTTGGCTGCAAAGGCTTCACCAGAACTTCCACACAGCGATTCCTTAAGACTCTCGGAATCAGAGGCCCCAAGCTGCAGAAGGCCCTGAAAAACCTGGCAGAGGAGGCAGAGCAGGGGAGATTTTGGCTTTGGCTATGCAGGAAAGACAAGGCTTGGGGCAGAGACGGATCCTAGGGTGGCTGCAGGGGGCGGAGACATCCCTGCCGCTGCTCCACCACTCAGAGATGTTCTGAGATTAAAGGAGCGAAACATCAAGGAAGGGTGGCTCCCAGCTGAAGACCCTGCAAGCTGCCCAGACAGCACTGGTGGAAGTGCATCTGGCAGAAATGCCTAGCAGGTAGCCTCACCTGTGCTTTTATATATATATATATATATATAAAACAACAAATTCGGATACACTTTATTTTGATAGTCCACTTTAGCCATTACACTAACTACAAGTAACTTTGTGACTACATGTCAACTAGAATAAGTTGACATATACTTGCAAAGTTTAGAAGAGTGTTAGAATATATTAAGCAGACCATCTACTAATACTCTAATGACTAGTTAACATCCAGTTGCAAAGTTACTTACTGTTAGTACAATGTCTAAAGTGGACTATCAAAATAAAGTGTTACCACAAATTATATTTATATAATTTATATATAATTTAATATAATTTATATAATTTATATATAAATATATTAATATATTTAAATTGCAAAAATTAAAAAATAATATATAATCTAATATATTACTGTAAAATAATATTATATTAATCAATACAATATACATAAACAAATAAAGAAATGTATCACTATTTTGCAATAATCCTATTGTACTCTGAAAATGACTATTTAATACTATTGTTAGTAATACAATAATAACTGCATTTTACAGAACAATAGTAAAATTACAATACTAATATTTAATGGCTGTCTTAATTACTTTGTTTAATGTTAAACTATAAGACCTTTTGTTTTGGAGGAAACTATTTTAAATATTACTTAATTGAAAGCACAGCTTTTTTTCTCAGATTTACATAATTTACATGGATTTACTTCTTCTGCATAAATACATATGTAATAAATATGCATTAAACAACCCCAAATTTTAGTGTTCAGTGGAAAACAGTAGCTTCGACAGTCTCCCTAAGATCTTATTTTGTTTCACAGAAGAATAATAATCCAGGTTTGGAAAAGCATGAAGGTGAGTAAATGATAAAAAAAAAAACATTTATATTTTGAGGTGAACTATTCTTCCAATATTAAAAATACAACTCAGAATAACACAGCGGTATATACACACTTTATAAGTGATCGCGTTCCGTGAACATCTATGTAAATATTAAGCAAACTTTGCATGTTACTTTCCACCCCTCCTAAAAATAGATAAACCATCTCATCCACTATTGAGGTTATAGAGGTTGAAACTGCTCTCTCAATAGGTTCAGAATGAAAATCAATACTGAAACCACAATTAACTAGAGTGTGATAAAACTCCACTTTGCCATCTGCTCTCCCATGTCCGACTGCACTTATTGAGATAAGGCTATGATGGACTTTAGACTTGAAGGGGATTTGCAGAAAAATGTCCCTCTAGATCAAGGTCCTAATGCTCCACAGATTGATAGAGGATTGTATGTTGTAAACATCTGTATGGCTTGCCAGTCCCTGAATAAGTCACTTACACTTGTGTCCTTAGGGTTGTTGAAGAAGTACAGTGTGTTTCCACATAAACAGGTCCATAAACGCCGAGCTACCTGCATCCAGAAAGAAAGCAAAAGCAATATTTCCATATCTGGTCAATATATCTGCATGTTATAACTCAATGTACATTAAAGACATAAAAGTGACCATAAATCATGTCTTTTCTGAAGCCAGGATGGTTAAATGTGTGTTTAGGGCCCTAACGCATAATTCTGACATGCTAATGCTCTGACTCTGACAGCGCAGCAAATGGCAGTCGTCTCTGCATAGATTACTGCTCTTCTGTCTGTAATTCTCTGCTCTGTCTGGCTCAATCCTGATGTCAGTGGCAGCTCATGGCTCCCCGGGGCACGGCTCACACACACAAACACAAACACACACACATAGACACCGACCCGGTGCACAGCTGTCCTAAATCTGAGACCCAGCCCCCTACACACCCCCATCACACAATGTGCACCTGAACCCCTCTGATTATTCCCTCTTGAAAATACGATTTGAGATTAATTTCTGTAAGTGGTGCTTTGTCAACACTTTTTTTTTCAGTTTTGAACTAAAATATTATTTTATATATTCCAAATAATTTTATTAATTTTATTTTGTAATATATTTTTAGATTTTATAATTGCATATATTATATCTAATTTTACATAATATATATTTAAAAAATAACACATTTGTCTGTTGTTTATTAGCTATTATTGCATATTAAGACTTTCACATACTGTCTAAGGTGTATATATGTATATATATTATACATAAAAATAGAAAATATAATGTAATAGAACAGAACAATTCGTTCACTTAAAGGTAAGATTAAATTTTAATTATTACTCACAAAGACAAATATCTAAATTAGTAAATACTATAACATGAATATAGTGTGTGTATATATATATATATATATATATATATATGGCTGTATAGTATATAGTATATAGTATATATATATATTCTCTGGACCACAAAACCAGTCATAAGGGTCAATTTTATGAAACTGAGATTTCCAAATAAGCTTTCCATTGACATATGGTTTGTTAGGATAGGACAATACTTGGCCAAGATACAACTATTTGAAAATCTGGAATCTGAGGGTGGGGAAGAAAAAAAACCCCTCTAAACATTGAGAAAATTGCCTCTAAAGTTGTCCAAATTAAGTTCTTAGCAATGCATATTACCAATCAAAAATTAAGTTTTGATATATTTACAGTAGGAAATTTACAAAATATCTTTATGGAACATGATCTTTACTTAATATTCTAGTGATTTTTGGCATAAAAGAAAAATCGATAATGTATATTATCACACACAGTTATACAAAAAACAAAAATAATAATAATTTAAACAAATAAAAAACAATTTTATATATATATATATATATATATAGATAGATAGATAGATAGATAGATAGATAGATAGACAGATAGTGTATTGTGACACCAAAATAATAATAATAAATTAAATAAAAAATAGAATAATTAGAATAAAATATAGTCATATGGACAATACTAATACTTGTATTTAGAAAGCATATTTTATAGACGACATAGTGCTGATATAAATAAAATAGGTAGATGAAATTAAACACTTATTTTGCCCAGTATTAACTCGATTCACTAAAATGTGCATTATCCATGGCCAGTAAGGTCGATATGTAAATGTTTTCTAACCTCCAGTATTTATTAACCACATTAACAACTTTAGCACCTCAAAGTTACATGAAAACAAATCTACAAATGTGGACTTTGGTGAAAGTTATGCACCACTTATGAAAAGCCTGCAAGATCCAGTCTTAATCTATCATATTAAGTGACAACTGACGTGATTAAACTGTCTGCAGCAGATAACAGTGAACTGATTCAAACATGTAACACGATACAGTAGATGCACTGCAGCAAGACACCCACTCTGAATGAATGCTTGATGATTAAAAAACGTGATGGATCGTATTAATCACACACTTCGGACTGCATGTGGTCTGCATTTAGGTGTGTCCACTACCAGAGCAGCTGCCGAGAATTTAAAGCACCAACAGACCAAAATAAGAGCTCACATATGAGATATGGCATTTGAAGAGCTGTCAGACAGCGGAGTAACGCATGGCACAGAGCAACGCCAGCTCATTCATCCATTAACGTTAGAATTAAATCGTATATTCAACATTTGAGTGGTCACTTGGCAAACGAAATAATAGTCAGACAGCAGATCCATGAAAGCCTCACCCACATCCACACAATACAGGCGTGCAGCATATGCGTGCATGCGTTATCATAAGCCTCTGCGCGTAATGATACAATCCTATCAAGTGTTTGACATGTCATAATGTGCGCTTACCTTCTCTTTCGCTCCTCTTTTCTCCAGGTATCCCTCATAATAACAGGGCGGCAGCTGCGCTCTCGGGCTCCCGGTGCGCGGGTTCGCGGGCGCCGCTGCCATGACTCGCGCAGCTCAGCCCGGTACTGACACACATACACACACACGGTAGCGGGACAAAGAGCCGCTGGATGATGTTACTGCCCGGGAAACGACACGCCCTCTTTGGGTGAGAGATGGATGGCACTGGATATGCGTGATTAATCTCGTCACTGACACGCATTCAGCTGCACAACACGCTCCACACACCCGAGAGACTCAATATGGCATCTGTGATTACATTATGACCCGCAGGGGCTAGCACGCAGGAGAAAGTCTCTCCTTTATTCGGTGGAATAATTGTAACGTTATAATGCTGCTCGTTTATTAATGCCTATTTCGAAGATAATTCTACTGTAATTCAGTTAGGACTGAAGGTTATGAAAGTATATCATAAACAATATTATTTAATATTAGAAATTATTAGAAATATAATTATAAAACGTATGATATAAACAACGTATTTTAATATTATTATTAACATTATAATATGTTTAAATATTTTTTCAGATGTTAAGA